>JARHVA010001147.1:3120000-3515000 GCA_037957365.1 Torreya grandis
TTTATTTTCATAATGATTGAAGTTTCTTCCCATTCTAATTCTCACATTAACTATCCACTAGCATCAAAATATAAGAACTCAATCTAATATGTAATAATAGGGCTACTTTCAAATTTTGTGGTAATATCAAGATGTTTCTAGGCTCTTCAAAAATTTCATTTAGGACATGTCATAGTTCATTTCAAAATTTATTAATATCTAATTTTTTTTAAAAATTCCACCACCCTTTATACAATATAGCTAATTTATTGGGGTAACAATAGGGATAATTAAGCTTTATGGACCTTTTACTTACTCTAATATCTAGAAGTAGCCATATCAGATATAGTTGCATGTGTAACTATTTTTGTGGAGCTTGTAAAAGTGTGGAATTTGACCCTAGATTAAGCTATTCCATTGTCAAAAACTATCCAATTTATTATAATAATTATAGATATTATTAAAGTTTATGGGCTTTTTACTTGCTTTAATTCCAAAAAATAGCCAAATCAGATATAGTTGCATGTGTAACCCCTTTTATGGAGCCCGTACAAGTGTGAAATCTATGCCAAGGTTATGCTATTCCATTATCAAAGAGATGCATAAACACACATCACAAAATAACAATTAAATTGTTTAAAATAAATAAATCCATGGAACATAGTCAGGATATTTTATTCTCTAGAATATTAATAGACACATGCCCTTTACGAGATATTGAAGACTTTAAATGTTTGTAACAGTTGTAATCTATAAGTTTTACATTATGATTTGAGCCAAATTTGGATAAAAATATGGTTTAATAACTCCTTAAAGTATTAAAATTGACACATATTTCAACATTATTGAAATTGATTTGATCATTATCATATGGTTGGCATGCAATGTATTCAATACTACACAATAGGTATAACACTATTTAATCTAATATCTAAAAACATTGAGTTTGATTAGTTTTTCATTATATAAGAAATTATAGCCTCAAGTATGCTATAGCTTAGAAAAAATTATGTCTACATAGGATATCAATTATGTCCTCTCCAATCATGTTGAATTTCAAATAATCCCTCTAATCATTGTAACATTCAATTATGCCTCAATTGGATCCTACCTCAAATGTTGATACAATGTCCTTCAAGTAGTTAAAAAAATATTATAAAAATACATTTTTTAAAGAAACATCTTCACCTTATATAAAAATCCAAGATATAGTTACATATTTACTACTAATTTAGGAGCTTCTTGTTGTTTGTGTCAAAACCAACATTAAGTAAAGAAATAGGGACTTCATAAGTTCATATCCCTTTAAATCAAATAATATACCAATTACCTTGTTGTACTCTAGATCATCACCATCAAATTTTTAATAATATGTTTGCCAAGGAATATATTGCTAGTATCAGAGCAAAAGCAATGGGGTGTTTGAGCACACTGAAGTTGTTACATGCTAAAAAACTTGAGATTTTATATTTTCTATATCCACTCAAATTCATGGATGTCATAGAAAATTTTAGATAACTTCATAATGTTTGATTAGAAAATGAAAATATTTGATCTTTCCTCTATAGATATAGAATGATTCCCCTTTCAACCAATTACAAATCCCTATGGCCTCATCTATACCAAAAGAATAGGAACATAACTTGATTATAGATACATATTGTAAAGCTATGGTAACAAATATTGATATAAATATTAAAAAATAATCAAATGAAAATGGATGCTACTAATCAATCTCCTGAATCTAAAGGATGATTGAATGTGGACAACACTATGATGGATGCTTAGTCCTATTTTTATGTTTGTTTTTATTTCAGTTGCTTTTTTTTGTTTGAGGACCTTGCATAGCCTCTTTTGGAACTTAACACTTGTTCTTTTTACTTTCTAATACTTAGTTTTTTATCCTCCTAAGGCATAATTGTAAAATAAACATTTCATTCAATATATAAAATATAATCAAATAGTAATTCTCAAGACTAATATATAACAAAGTCACCTCTCATCCAAGTGAGGGTGGCTCAGGGCAATGTGGCTATGGATAATTATGTTATTTATGATAGTTTGATATATTTAGACTTTTTGATATATTGTTTAACTAAATTGATTACAAGTAAGATGATCTTCACATTAATTTTGAATGGCATGTGATTCCCTCAACCATTCTATTTTAGTCTACTATAACCATAGGAAGCAAAAGGCTAGACTAATGCTAAGATTTTTAGACAATACCCAACTTTGTAATCTCTTTTTGTAATAGTAAATCCCAGAGGATTTACACTCCCCCCCATCTTTGTGATTTTATTTGTAGCTAGATATTTGGATGTGAAATATACTTCTTCTTTAACACCCTAAAAAGTAAAAAATAAAGGTCAGTATAAAATTTAAGCCCTACACCTTAAAATCAAAAAGAAAATAAAATCAGTTCCCTATGGGTATCTTCAAGTAACTTAGCCCTATTTGAAACATGAAACCAACAAATTTCATGACATGTCACCACAAGAACCATGGGTTAGTGTCTTTTGATTCAATAAAGATCTCACGTACCTCTTGGGTAGTGGCATCCTCATTGTGGTAGAGGGCTTCAATCAGGGTTTGCAACAAAGCAGAGAATAGGTCTTCTAATAGTTCCCTATCCTACAATGACTCCATCATCTAGACAAAATTAAATTAACTTCCTCCCTTTTACTAATTGTTTTGAATTCCTCCCTTTTACTACATAATTGAATTTGATTAATGAGGTCCATCAGTTATCACAATTGAATTTGGTTAATGTTGTTGATTTTATGCTAGGCAATTGAATTTGACTAATAGGGGTTTCATCATGTGAAAACAAAAGCATAGAACTCAAGTTAAAAATGGAGATGTCAGAAAACCAGAGGACAGCCTAAATAAAATATAGAATTTATTTATTTTCTCCAAATTATTCACCAAAATACCATTAAATGGTGTTCTCTTACCTTATCATAGCTTGGATTCTCATTTTATTTGACCCAAATTATTGATATACTTCAGTATGTCATTCCTCATGTAGGAACCTCACAGTCATATTTCTGTGCCTTGGTCACCTTCTTATGAGCTTTCCTCTACAGGGGAATAAAAAACTAGGGATTACAATATTATTTTCTGCAACAAGGAATAATACCATTAAATATTTTAAGTTTTTAATAAAGATATGGGAACTCTACCCTTTATAATATTAAAGATTATAGGCTTCCATCGTCCATGATATTTTAAAATAAAATATTTATGAGATAACTATGTAACCCTGAAATAAATCAATGTTTTGGATCTCTTATGTGATACACCATCAATATTAAAATGATCAAAATATTATAGATACATGGCTCCTTATATAGATAATTCCATTACAATTACTAATTAATGGAAATAATTAAATTCAACATCAAGTGACAATAAATAATGATATTAACCATCGTTAGGTATGTACAATCAAATGCGTGCTAGTTATAGTAATGAAAATTATTAATTTATCATTATAAAAAATAATTAATTTGTAAAAACACTAAGAACTCATGCCCAATCCTATTCTAAGTTTTGAAACAATGGGTCTCCAAACTTGCCCCAAGCAAAAAATCTCATCCATGTTTAACTTGTAGGAATGATTTAAAATTATATTGCTTTGTTAAGTCAAAAACTCATGAAATGACTCTCCTTAGCCAAAACATTTATCTCTCCAATGCAAAACCTCATGTTTAGTTTAATAAAAATGATTTGTTGATGTTGATTTGACTAGTAACACAAATATCCACAGCATGCTCATGTAATCTAGTTTGAATAAATCTCCTTGATTTACCTATTTATGATTGACCATAGGGTTACTCAAAAAAACATATGTCACTACTTTGTTTGGAATCAAATTTATCTATAGCTGATTTTAAGACCTATTTTTATAGTTTTGAGGGGAAAATGTGTGGTCTTGACTTTCTCCTTTTGTAAAAAATATAGAAATTTTATTTGATAATCCTTCTAATGTGAGGCTATAAATCTTGAGATTGGTCACCTAATTTTTTATTGAATGCTTCCTTTCTTTTTGATATGCCATGGTGATTTGTTCATCTTTGTAGCCATCATTATGTTTAAAAACTTTGGTGAGTGTTCCCTTTCTTGTTACAAATGCTCATCATCTAAAATCCTTAGGGCCTAGGTAGCTAAGGTTTTAAGGGTGAATAAATATCCATATTAATTTGTTTCTTATATAATTACCTTGCCAAAGATCCATCACTACTATGTATTAGTGAGTTCAAGGAAAGGAAGATGTTCATTCATCTTGAATTCTATGACAAACTAGATAATTTCACAAATAATTTATCTAAGCTTGAGGTGAAGTTATCTATTTAAGGATCTCTTCATCTATAATCTTCTCATCATTTTTATTTTGATGATGAATCTAAAATTAGATCTAAAATGTTTATTTGTTTCATATCCTATCCAATCATCTCAAAAATATCTTCATTAAAAATATTATAATATTATTTCCATCAAATTATAAATCATTAACATATATGGGATGGAAATTAACATTTTATGATTTAAAAAATATTATAATATTATTTCCATCAAATTCTAAAATCAATCATTAACTTATATGGGATGGCAGTTAACATTTTATGATAAAGCAAAGTTACATGGGTGTGTGCACCCAACCAAATTCCCACTACACCAAGTATACACTCACACCTAATATACTCATTCTTTCTTGAGGCACACTGCTAATACATCAAGTGCATCTAAGAACCACCCTAAACCTAGGGCACACTTTTCATCCCTAAACTACACCTAACCCACACATCCTATACAAAAATTAATTTAAAAGGTAGTCTAAAATGTAAAACCAATTATTAGACAAGGGTTTTCAAATACTAACAAAATCATTTTGTATCTTACATGTAATCTAATTGTTGACATCATATATGTAATTTTGGAGCTTACACACCAATAAATATATACTTTTAATAATGATAAAAATGATCAATGTTTCTTATTATATATTTTTTGTGCTTAAAATGTTCACTACCATTGTTAATATTTTTATTATTAATGGACTTAAAATTAATTATGGTGATAAGCATAACCTACAAAAGTAACCATGGGTGTCGGTAGACCGTAGTGTCTATAAGATGTTAAAAATTAATGGATAACCTTAATTTTGATGCCTATTTGACCATCACAAGGGTGCACACCTTAAATTTGACATCCATTTAACCATCATGTTGAAATTTTTATTTCTTTCTTGGAGTATTCAACTAAAAAAATACTACTATCTTGGGCATACGATGGATTTTAAAGCCCATTTTTCTATGGAAGGATTTTTTCGATCCCCACACAATGGGATTAAGGCCATATGTTACTAGTCAATAGAAATTTTTTCAAAGAAGCTAATGAAGTCATTAATCAATGTGGTATGTGACAAATCCAAGATATGCACTTTAAGATTGATCTCTCTCAACATTTTTTAGATAAATGTTTTAAAGTTATCTATACTAATTATAATTATTACATAGTTACATCCCCAAACTAACATACCCAAGCTTTGGTAATCTAAAATAGGTGATCCATATTCATACCCCTACACCTCCACACCCATGCATACCCTTGCATATCCTTATATATATATATATATATATATATATATATATATATATATATATATATATATATATATATATATATATATATATATTATCAAATTTCAATCACTTGGGTATAGGGAGGAACATAATGGGTTGATTTATCATTGTATTTTATAACCATTAAAAAAAGGATGTTGGTACATCTATCGCTATCCATAGATTTTTTTTTAAAAATTTGTGCACATAGGATAGGCATTGGGTCAAGAAACAAGATTGACCACTCGAACTAGAATAATATATATAAGGAGCCCTAATATGTTATTCTTTTCTCATAATCTCCTAATGGTGTTGATGGATGCAACCTAGACGGTAGAGTGGTTTACAACTTTTACACATGTCTTATCCAAATAATGGATTGTGGAATCCTATTTATTTATTTTTATTTTTCTTAAGTTAAACTTATTTTTTCAATTTTTAACATAAAATCCTTATTGCCCTGGCAATTTGAAATGTATAAATTTTAATTGGAAAACTGATACCAAGGAGGAATGAAATTGATTGAGTTGATTATTTATTCATTTCTACATATTTAAATGAGGACTTTACAAATGTATGTAAATTATTTCCCAACAACCACATACAAATCTCCAACAAGAAAGGCTTTTAGTAAATGAATCTATGTCTAAGCACTCACCGATTGTTCCAGCTTTGCATAATTACCATGTTTGATAATGATGAGTTGAATTAATGTGGTAACATTTTTACTAGTTGGGTTTCCAACTCTTGCTTTCTTGGATGGTTTTAAAATATAATCCATTCTCTTTAATAATTAGTTTTCCCTCTATATTTGTCCATATTTATATTCATGGTATAAAATTATATGAATAAGGCATCACACATGCTTTGTTGTTACTGGAAGTAATTGCTTTACACTTACTATTTTTACAAGTAAAATATTTTAATCTTTGACATGGATTATTCTAAATATAATTTGGGCTATTCTTATTCTTTTTTCTTTTTTTTTTTTTTTGCATTTCAATCATAATTTGGATATAAAATTAATGTTCTTTATCTTTACAAGTTGAAAGTCTATTGTGTGTAATATTCCCTTTATCTAGTTTAATGCCAAGAAAAATGCACGTGGAATCCTTTACTATCTCATCCAATAGTAAATGGTAGATTCAAATTTTAAACCATGTACTTTCTTGAGCCATGGTCTATAGTTTATTAATATTTTTGCATGCACAAGAATATCAGTGATTTTCAATCTACAAAAGCTATAATGTGTAGGCTAGGTAAACTACATACAATTCAAGCATACCACAATTTAACTTATTTTCTTAAATGTCTTTTATCTCTTTAATATGCATGCAACAAAAGTGTATATTATGCCACTAGTATTTATAGGAAAAAAAATGGTCATCAGAAGCATAGGCATTGACATCAAATGATATAAAGTTAAAAAAAAATGGTTGTATTAAGTAATGACAATTGAGGATATTATATACAATTAAAAGAGAAAATAATGGAATAGTTGATAATCATCATGTAGATATAAAAAAATATGAGAAGGTTCATATTGATGGCATGGTTGATGGTCAATTTGAAAACTATCCACTATTAACTAGGATAGAGTGTAAAAACACAATCAAAAGATGAAATTCACATAGAAAAAAGTCCAAATTATTGATACAATAGAAATGGATACATAAGTAGCAAGATGAATAGAAAACACACTAAAAAATTCCTACTATTGGAACTCAATATAACCAAAAAAAATTAATATGCTTGGCTCACTTGCTCTTAAAAATTCTTCAGCTACCCTAGTATTAAATCTCAGTATCCCACTAGTCCTTTCTTCATATTATTTTATAATAGAACATACCATATGCATTACAATAATAACATTTAGATGAGAAGGAAAAGTGATTCATGATCTGGCTATTACAAAAACTATTGTTTATGGTTGAGTTCAAAATTATGTTATCTTTTGAATTGCATTATATGCCATGTTCACCATGGAAAATGTTAAATTCATCATGATATACCTGACACAATGCCTCAAAGACAATATATTTAGAGGAGACACTCAAGATAGTGTGTTTTAGGGGCCTAATGGTGATTCAATGAAGTACATAGTGTCTAAGAAGTTAGACTAGATTTTTCACTTGTTGTCATTATCTTGAGATAACAAATTTTTCTCCAACATGGTGTTGCCAAAAATAAACACCAAAATTTATGAGTCCAATGGAAACTTTTAATTTCTCTCAAAATATTATACAAATTCAAAAAAACAAAAAACAAAAAAAAAACACTCAATTTTGAATTTGAATGATAAAATTATGCTAACTATAAAGTATTATTATCATGAGACCACAAGAGAATTAAATGACACTACTGCATTTAATTCAAAATAATTATGAAAAACTAAATAAAACAATACTTACTTTGGTTTTATTTACCAGGTTATAGCCCTTGAAAGTTTTAGGCCTTAATAATGCATCATTGTTGTGAGACCAAATAGTGATCACAAACACAGTCATCTGAAGATTATTGTGTAAATGGTATTCTATCACTAATTAAACAAAGTAACCTCCAATTTGGTCTCACCATCAGGACCTCAAAATTAGGTTTCAAAATTAAGACTAAGGTGTTCTTCTTAGTTGATCCTCCATCAAAGTCCCCAAAATAGTTTGATTGTGAGCATGATGCTCAGTATTCTAAATATAAGAAAGAATTATAGGAGAGATGACCAATTCAATGAATTTAAAATTATAAGGTCCATAAATCTTGTTTTATCCCTTTTCCTTTATACTAAACCTAATGTTTCTTTTAGCCACACCTAGTTTTTCTACGAATTTGTTCATCCAGGATGTTTTCAACTTTATCACACTCCCTTTGATGTAGGAACATCTAGGTTCACAAGAAATTTTGCATCACTCAAAACACTTAAGAGTATAAATAAGCAAATTTAGAATTTGTGAATAATTTTTTATTTACATGCAAGTCTTTTGAAGTTCTACGTAGACTTAATGTGCACACAAAGATACTTCTGTGCAGCCTTTTTGCTGTGTACAACTTGCAGCATCAAAAAGGATCAAACATTATATGTTGCATAGCTTGTGATGTCTTTTTCATGTTCAAATGAAAACCTTTTTGAGTTATACATAATAAATTAGAGGTTCTACATAGAGAAGTAAAATTGAAATCTCGTGGAGTCAGGTACTTTTTCACGGTCTTGATATATGAAACATTTTGCAAAGAGTAGTCATGTGCAGCTTCATGTTTGGAAAAGGTCTTGTGAAACATATGCATTGACTTCTACGAATAAACTTCACTTGTGAATATTAAAACTTGAGCTTACAATGTGTAATCTCTATGTAATATCTTTCATGTATAATGTTTTTATGAATAATTGTGAATGTCATGTGATCTTGTGAAGACACTAAGTACCTAGTGAATTGAGGAGTTAATCAAATGAATGGTGATATTTTAATATGACATTCATCCTTAAAATCAATGTTTTATTTTTAATTACAAGTATCTCATGATGGAGAATAATTACCTTCACAATCTATAAATAATAACCAATTGGAGGTTTAAGTGTCACATGATGATGGTGTTTATCTAACAATAGGGATAGGGAATGCTCCTAACATTCCTCATGGTTTTTTGTTCACATGCATCTATATCAAGGTTGAGAATCATTATGAAGGGGATCTTAGAGGGAGTTGGAAGAATCTGAATAGACCCAAGAGGTTAGAGGTTGTTGGCTAGTTTGCTGGAGAAGGTGAATAAAGAGGAACTCTACAAAGAATGTGAGTACAAATAATATAAGGGGTAAGGTATGTAAGCCTCATATTTGAAGCATAGTTAATTTCCTCCCATATATTGGGAGTATAACTTGGTCTCATATGCTATAAGATGCCTTACTTAACATAACCAAGGCACCTAGCATCATGGACATTAAAAGGATTCCATTTCCACAAGCCAAAGAGTGAGATCTATTAAAAGAGCCAAAACTAAGCGAACCAAACCTAATATAGTCCAAGAATTATGTGTCCTAGATATGAGTAGAGAGATAAAATAAAACATGTCTATTATGAGATTTATAAATTATCACACATAGATTTTAAGGTTTGTAATCAACCTAAGGTGTGTGTATGCAAGTCATAATTCCTCATTTGAATTAATAGAATCAATGTTCATTTATATTATTTCCACACGCATAAATATGAGTCAATCTATTATTTGTGTGATGTATGGGATACATGGTATAAGTTCATCATTCATTGGAGCCCCCAATTGTAACTACATCACCTTTTAAGGAATTTATCTTTTACAACCTGTTAACTTATCATAAATTTTAATTTTATTGCTTGTTAGGGATGTATCTTGCTAGGTTTCTAATAAATGTCTAGGTTGATTTTCTATTCTTATCTTGAGCATGATCTAATGCTATTTTCTATTAATTAATTATTTTCACTCTTTATTAAACTAGGAGTGATTTTTTAATGTAATTTAATTCTTTAAGCTAATAAGTGGTATTCATTTCTTATTTGGATAAAATCCATTTTGGCTAATTATATCATTATTGAAAAAATCCTCTTTCGGTTTGAGAGTGAATTTAATTAATTAATGAATCTTTATCTATACATGGAATGAATTTATCATGACCTTGGGTACTTAGAATGGGGTTATTATATAAGTATCTCCTAGAGTGTTATCCTTTAATCACTTTCATCCTAATGATGGGTCATGAAGGTGACCTGAAATGTCAATCTCTTTTCTCTCAAATAGTTTTCCCTAATATCATTTTATAAAACAATATGAATTTTCAAAGCTTAAAGTAATTAATACATTGAATGGTTTAAATATACAAATGTAACACCAATTTAACCTTATAGGCAATCTCTCAAAAAATTCTCAATTCTTTGTAAAGGCAAATTTCCTTATAATGTCCAGTTTGTATTGAGTCAACATATGTGGAACCCACTAGCCCATTTCTATACTTCTCGATGGGTGAGGGGAGATTCATAGAGAAGTATATACTAATGAAGAGTGGATCCATTCATTTGTCTTTGGTATTTTTATGAGTTTTAGACCATTTTTTAAAATTTTAGGGGCATTTCCTAAATTATAGGAGGTTGGTTGGAGGCAAGACCCTCACCATTAGTCTCCTCATGGGGGATCTACTCTAAGGGGGCCTATCAAAGGAATCATATCATAGGAAATGATTACCTCTTCCATTTCAAGGTTACCAGACCATTTTAGTGTAAATTTTATCATGTTAATAAAGGATAAAGAACCAAATTCAATCTATAAGCAAGACAAAGGTTTGGTGCCTCCATGCTCATGCTCAACAAACCAAATGATTGTTCCTACCTCTAAGTAGTTAGTAGTAATCACGATACATGAAAACATAATATCTTTGAGTAACCCTTTTTTTTATGTTCATAATGTGAAACATTCTATTGATGGATGTATTAGAACTAATTGGATGTTTGAACTACTAATCATGGGGAATTTATAGTAATTACCAAAACCTAGTAAGATAATAAATGTGATGTTAGTTGATGTGTCTCTAGATAAAATGAATGCAAGAAATCACAAGGCCTTTAATGAACATATAGAAGGAGATAAAAAGGATTTTGAGACATTTAAAGTGAAAGGGGCATCATTTATTGGTGTAGTATTTGAGAATGATAAGGCGAAGAGGATAATTTGTAGTGAAGAACACATAAATCCTTTTGTTGCAATTCAAAATTATTGGACCATAGTAGTGTGGGGTTTTGGTGATACTTTGAGACCCATAAAGGGTAGAGATTTTGGTTTTAGAATCATTATTGCCAATAATGTCATCATTACATGCATTGAGATAAAAGGTGAATCACACTTCACCTTGGAGGAACATAAAAAATATGTTCAGTGGTTGCAACTCATAGGACAAATGCAAGGTTCAAAGATATGTCACCTCACATTTGTGAGTGTTCCTAAAGCAAGTAACAATGGGACAACTTAGAATTTAGGTAACTAAACTCAGATTTATGTGGATAGCTTTAGATTTAATATTCAAGATACAATTACATGGGTATATGTATATGTTATGGTGATAAGAGATGAATGGAGAAATGCCTAAACTCTAGAAAAGATCGATCCATGGTACTCTACATAGGACAACAAAATTCTCCTATCATAACATTTCTGATTTAATTGATAATCATAAACTTGAAAAGAGTCTTTTACCTAAAATTATTTTTGATTTCATAAATCCAACAAGTAAAGATTCTTGTCAACATGGAAAGTATCTTGGTATTGAGAGTTATAATATTTTAGTGACAACATTGGAAGAAATAATCTTAAGTTTTGATAGGTCTGACTATGATGAAAATAGACCTTATGTGTCCATCATTGACAATATTGAAGAAAAGTCTAGTTTCAAATACCTTGAACAAACACTTGAAATCACTATAGGATTAGTCATTCTTGAACATTACACTTTACAATTGCTTAAGGACAAGCAATTTTAGGAAGGGAGGTTTGTAATATTCTCAAACTTAGCCTCAATTAAATCATTAGAAATATATTTAATTAAATCACTGGAGACTATTCTGCCCTTGATGATCAAATTGCCAATCATTAAACAAGAAAACACCAATAAATTTCCCATAAATAACAATAATAGGGAAATCGTTCAGTGGTATGTCATTAAACATATCAATATGAAATCATAGCCTTGGAGAGGAACATTACAATTAATTTGGGGATCACACATTAAAGGATTGCCAATAATTGATTCTCCAAGTGGAGTGCCCATGTAATAATATTAATTAATGCAACATTGATTAAGTATTATTTAATTAATGGGTAACCAAAAATCATTTAATGAAAGGTCACCACCCTTGGAGGAGTTACAACTTTTGATGAAAGGTTTTGATGGTATAAATAATCTGTCATGGGTATGGGAGGATTCATTCAATCATGTATTCAAATAAATAACCATGTACAAGCAACGGCTTGAGATCACTCTTAAGGATGAAACCCCTTAATTATGTAATCTAAGTTCAAGGATGAAAACCTTTGTCATCTCTATAATGAAAGACAAAACCCATTGAGGATTTACATTCCATTATTTTAAATCTGAAACTCTGAAGTAAACCATTAATCAATCACATTTTTTCATTTAAGTTATTATTTTAAGTGAAAATCTATATTTATAAAATATCATCTCAAAATGAATTCCAAGGAATCCAAATTATTATATAATATTTTAATTTGGAATATTATAGACACATCATATTGATTTGTCTAAATTATAACATGAGTTACATGTATATGAGATGCTAGATACTTAGGTCATGTTAACATTTCCTATTTGGTGGAGTCCTTACTCCCTTTAGGGTGTTGCATTGATTTTACCTTCAAACACTATAATTTAAAGACTAACTTGAAATTTGAAAGGGATTTGTTTCATGGACCATAACACAGAGGCTTGATCTTCTAGTAATAACCTTTGAAGCAATCCTAAATATACACCCAAACAATATCAATAGTTTTGAACACATGAGGTGTGTGGTATGCATCATGGTGGTCTTTGTACACCTATTTTTTATTTGAGATTATCTACTAATCCTACTAATGAACTTGTTAGATGTGATAAAAAATCTTCTATGCCTTTCAAACTTCTTTTTTTTGTTCATGTGACTATGTGGTTGATGGTGCATGTTAGGATATGTCAAGAGATTTCACTAATTGGAAAGCAAGACATGTTTGGAATGGATTTTACCCCATAGAGTTGTAAATATTTTTATTTTAGACACACTTATTATAGAGCATATTATCATCCCATGTGCGAAGGTGTGTACTATTGAAAATGTGCAATAAATGGACAAGTTAGTAGTTGATAACATTTGTTTCTCCATTTATTTGAGGACCAAATGTTGTAAACCAATCCAATTGTGCATCTATCATATCCCACAAACCCTACCAAAAAATACTAACATAGGTATCAATAAGATGTAATAGGTGTTGGTAGATGAAAATGCACCCAAGTAAAGTGGAAGAATGACCACACAATTTCCTACACGTTGATGATATTCTTTCAAGAAATCATGAAAGACATCTTGGAGAAAAATAAAATACTTTGAACATAGAGTTATTATGATTCTTTGACATACCTAATTTCAGTGATGAAATCCACATATATGGATTCTATAAGCCTAGATGGAATAGGTAAATGTGTGTGAAGTAACAACAAATGTAACAACAAATGTAAGACTTAATGTATTCTATTGTTAATTCATGGGCTTGGTGATGTAACAACAAATGTAAGACTTAATGCAATACTTAATGTTTGTGCATATATGAGGTAATGATGTAGAACCATCCTTGATGAATTGATAATCTTGCATCACCAAACAATAGAGTCAATCAGGAAAGAAATAAACCAACTATGCCTATGTGTAATTACATAATGGAACATTTTGGAAAGTTGATCTAGATTACACAAGAGTCCACTTGCATGAAAATAAGGTGGTAGAGAGTTGTATAATGAGTTAAAGAATAAGAAGAGGGTATAATTTTTGGATAATCTAAGCAATGCACATGCAAAGATGTAAAGGACATAAAGATGAACTAGGGATAGGAAGTAAGGAACAAAAAAAGGCTTGTGAAATAACATTTAAAGGAATTGAGGCCAGAAAATACCAAGGAACATGGCATAAAAAAATTTTCATTTAAAGTGTGTTGCACAATAAAAGGGAAGGTTGCAACAAAATCTAAGTTCAAACTTCATCATGGAGGTACAATGAGGTTAACTTATCAATGTAGAACATCAAATCAATGGAAAATCATAGTTAAGAGGCACGTAAATGTGCCTAGACTGTAATCAAACAAAAAAGGATCTTTAAGGTACCTAGTGTGAGATGATAATGATGCTTGAAAAGGAGATTCTAAGGCACAAGGGTACATAGAATTCTAAGTGCAAAACATTTGACATAAAACCCAAGGAAGTAGAATACAAGTGGATGAGCAATTAGTTTTGAGGACCTACATTTAAACGTTCGTTAGGGTAGGTCAATATTGTAAGTGATAAAAAAATTAGAATGGAAAGAAAAGAAGATCTATTATGCACAAATATGTTATAACAATAGTCAATCTTTTAAAGTTTGAGGTATAGGTAAAGCCATGCTACTTTTAGGGTAGGTCTGCAGACTCACACAAAGCCCCATTAAATGTAGTTGTAATCCAATTACATGATAATTCAATGAAGCAACCAATACTTATGTAACTATAAATAGGAGTTTTGAACCAACATTTGTAATGATCAGAATCTAAGGAGGAGACTATGTTAGAGTGATCTCGTAAAGGAGCAAGGAAATTTTGTCCAAGGCTAGATAGAGAGTAAGGGAACTTCACAAGATAGGAGAAGGTCCATATCCATGAGTGAATGGTAGTCTAAGGACTCTTTAGTATATATAGAGAGAGGCTTATATTTTTCTAAGAATTAGACTAAACAAAGATGAGAACTCAATGTAAAATTGTGAACCTTATAATATCTTGTGACACCAAAGGTTAGGGAATAAAAATATTTATTTACATGATCCACTACATCTACCTCTAAAGGATACATTGTTAAATCATATTTACACTATGACCCTTGATCTCAGCTGATACTAATTTGATATTAGAGAAATGTTGTAAACCTCGAGAGGTGTAGGATGAAAGGATAAACTTGTAACTTAGATGTAAACTAACACAAAGAAGGCTAGAAAATTGTTAACATGAGGTGATAGCAGAACATCATTATCCACCATGAGGGAGGTGGGCACATAGCGAGAAGGTTAATCATAAGTAAAGATAACACTTAGAAGGGATAAGGTACATAAGATTATGGAGGGAGACTTTATGTTAGTGGCTCTTAAGATAAGATTACCTAGGCATGATTATTATATACGAACTGACATATTACTGACTGTGAGGTAGTCATTACACTAAGAAGTAGAGTTGAAGCATCAATAGATCATTAAAAGTGATGTAATCAAGCATAACGTGGATAGATAATTGAATGTGAGAAAAAATAAAGGAGTGGTTGTGGAGAAAGCATTAACATATTATCAATTTTAAGGAAGTTCATGTGCAAAGAATAAGTGGGTTGATAATGAATCATGTGAAAGGGATGACAATAGTAACAACTAAGAGAAATGCTAGAGAAAATGTCCATATGAAATTTTGTGCAATGGACATAATACAACCTTTGGACCTAGAGGCAAAAGAAAAGGATTCTAAGGAAGGAGAAGCTCTAGAGGAATTTCAACCATAAGAAATGTCCTTGAAGAAAGTATAAAATGAATAAAAATTAGGTGATGTTAAAGAATAAGTAGAGTTTCCTAAATCATAATTGGAAATGTTGAGTGAAAAATAAATAACAGTGAGGAACATAGGTTCAAAGGTGTGCTAGACCAAACAAAAGAGCTGGAGCAAGCACCAACTAAAGAGAGCTTGAGTGATAATGCAAACAAAATTATGCCAAGGGAGTATGAAGGAAAAAGATAAGTTACACAAGAGAATTTTTGGCACAATAGCCAAGAAAAAGAGAAGGCAACATTAAAAATATTAAAAATGGGACCCAACATTAATCTCAAAAGGCATTGAGGAGAACACTTGGTAAAAATGTTGCATAAGAAGTAAAGGTGAAAAAGGTTGTTGTACCAAAGCAACCATAGAGTGAAGTCGAGAAGAAACTTAGTTGTAACAAAATACAATAGGTGAAGGCAAGGCAGATATCATTCCATAAGAGCCATCGAGAGTGCAAGAAGGTACACAAGGTGTAAGAATAACCTACAAAGAAAAAAGGGTGCATAACCTTAATAGAGCACAAGTATTATTGTTCTTGAAGTGGAATATGCATCGATGGAAAGGATGGGAACCCTATATCCCCATAAAGCGAGGGATTATTGTGCAACAATAATAACATCGAGGGATGATGGAGAAATTATCTATATGCAATGGTCTGTGATGGATAGAAAGCAACCTTAGGCCTAAATGCAAAGAAAAATAAACCAAAGGAAGGAGAGGCTCTATTAGACCTTTGACCAAGAGAAACATCCTAGTAAGAAGCAATGAAAGAAGAAGCAACAAGAAATGTTGAAAAAGGATAAGAATAGTTGACTAGAGAGTAACTGGGACTTGTTGAGTGAAGTAAAAATGTGAGTGATGAACATGGGTCCAAAGGTGTGCCAAAGGAAGGTGTACAAGGTTTAGGAGAAATATTCATAGAGATAGAGTCACATAAGAAGAAACCTCAAGAGAACATAGGTGTTATTTTACTCATAGTAGGCAATATACTAAAGAAAGGGTTAAGAACCCTAGATCCCCATAAAGTAATGGATTAGAGTACAACAAAGACTAAAAGAAGAAGCTACAAAAGATGTTAGAAAGTAGAAGAAAAGTTTCATAGATAATAATTGGGAGTTATTTAGTGTAGTTGTAATGAGAGTGAGGCACATGGGTCTCAAAGTGCACCTGAAGAAATCATAGCACTAGAATGAGCACCAGCTAAAGAGAGCATGAGCGCTAAACCAAACAAAATTGTACCAAGGAAAGAAGGCAAAGGAGAAATTGCATAGGATAAATTTGAGCATAGAAGTGAATAAGAAGATATTTTTCCTTTGAAAGGCACACATATAGAGAGATGAAAGATTACAAGTTTATTTGTGCGAGCTATTTACCTATATCCTAAGGGGATCAAGATAAAAATGTAGTGTATAGTTGAACATAGCATCATGACATGGAGAGATGTGAGAAGGCAAGGAAAAGTGGACATAACTCCATAGAAGGAATTTGAAGATGTGTGAGGAGAGAAGAAGAATTGGAAAATAGATAAAAATGCAACATTATTTTTACATGACCCAAAAGAAATACTGTGACAGGTTAGTCAAAATCAATGCAAAGCTAATCAAGGCAATAAAATTCTCATTGTGTATAAGGAAAAAGAGTTATTAATGATTACGAGTAAGGTAGGATACTAACATCCTAAAACTAACCAAGAATAATGATTCAAGGGGATATCAATCCAAACATGTAGAGGGAATTGTGTGACAAAAAGGGAAGAAGAAAAGGTGGCAGCCAATGGACCCCATAGAGATTTCCATACCATGGAAGGCAAGAAGCAAAGAGAAATGAAGTATAAGGGAAACATAAGAAATAGATAGACATAACTTATGAGAAAAACATGTAAGAATAGCATGCAGGTATACCTACTAGCCATAGGTAACATAAGAGAGTGCACATAATAGAGGAGAAGTGAAAAAGACATAGAAGAAAGGAAAGGAAAGATATGAAGATGTTTGGAGGAGATAGATGAACAAGAATGGGTTCAAACCCATGAGAGAAAAAAGTGGGTGTAAACCTATAAGGGATAGAGGTGGGCATAGGCCCATAAGATAAAAAGGTGGGCATTAGCAAATAAGAGATGAAGGTGGGCATAGGCCCACAAGATTAAATAGAGGTAGACGCAAAACCACGAGAGGAAGAGAGGGAAGTAAGATGAAGCATATTAGAGCTAGCTAGAATAGGATATTTTATGGCCTAAGGAAAGTCTCAAAAATAAAGAAATAATGAATAAGCCTACTCAGGAGCCACATCTGATGGATGAGAATACCATGGTCTAGGCAGCCAACCGAAAAGATAATTCTACCACTCCAACAGTATTTTTAAGTAGGAGCTCATATTTTAATTACCTAATGAGTTTGATAGAAGAGAATCATAGGTGAATTTGAAATATTGAATAAAAAAAATGTCTAGTTAAGAAAGAAACAAACCAACTCTAATTATGAATGATTACATGGACCATGAAATAATCCACTTGCATGGAAGGAAGGTGCTTGAGAATTATGCATGGAGTTACAGAATTAAAAGGGTGTACAAGTTCTGGATAAGCTAAGCAACACACTCGTAAAGATACAAAGCGCATAAAGATGCATAAGGTATGGGAAGAAAGGCATAGAAGTAAAGGGTCAGTCAATTGTGCATGAAGGAATTAAGGCCTACAAAGTTCCAAGAATCGTGTCATAGAAAGAGCTGTTCACTAAAGGTTTCCTTGAAAAGAACAAGGAAAGTTGAAACCAAAGCTAAGTTTGAACTTGAGGAAAGTTGCATTTTCTTGAGGGAAAGCAAATTTGGGAAGGGAGAACTATAGTGTCCCCTTTTCTAAAAATAAATTCATATTATTTTTTTGATAGATCAATACTTAGCTTTTTGACTGGAGCTATAACTAGTTCTAGGACACAAACTGGGGGCCTAGTCCCTAAGAGAACTATAGAACCATTAATACTTAGATCACATCAAAACCATTGAGTAAGAATCCACATTTAGCCTATAAACACCCTTTGAGATTTGAACTTAGGTGGGGTTGGGCACAGCCAAACTACTTCACTAGTCCTTCTACATCTCATTGGTTAAAAAATAATATTATTACTAAAATAAAAAAAAAATTAAATACTTTAAATAAAAGTAATAGTATGCTTTATTTTCCAAAAGTGAATTATTGGTAACTCCTTTTCTAATTTGATATTTCATAGAGAAGGGGGCTTTCTATTGTGATGTAGGTCAGCCCTTAGTTAGGAGCTATTTTAGGGTTTGAGTGGGAAAGGTTATAAAAATAAAGAGGATGTTCATTTGAAGAGGGTTATGTTATTTTTTATAATTGAAATTCTATAGTTTTGGCATGATTTGTTGAAATTCATGCAATTAAGGACAAAAAATCTCATTGGTTTGGTTGTATTAAGGATGAAAACCATTATCTAACAACTAGCAACCTTAATTCAAAGGTTGTATTGAGCATCATTTGATAGTTTGAGGTGTTTTGAACACCATTACAAATTTGGCATGGTAAAGAAAGATAGTTTGAAGAAGGACACAATTAATCTAATTGGTAGTGAGCTGGTTGGAAATCCTAAGAGGGCAACAAAGTGGTTGAAGAAGGTAAGGTCTCATTGTTAGGGTAGAGACCCCCCCTTGGGGTTTGGGCCTACAATTTGTAAGGCCAAATAAATTCTAATTTATATGGCATGAAAATTTAGTTGGTATTTTTACTATATTTTGTGTATTTAATGTTAGACTATGGTTTAGCAAATATTTAGGCAACATATAAATTTTAGACTATAGTTTAAACAAATGCCAAGATAATGCCTTAATTTTAAATAAATAAGAGTCTATTTGGATGACATCCCACTTCCTATCCTAACCGAGTAATGAAAACCATCTGCTTCAAAACCCCAATGTCATATTATTATGAACAACATCTTAAATTATTTTGACTACGTATTACCTTTTTGAATAGCATCTTAAATTATATCAACAACATTAAATAATCTTGGAGTAGCGCTCTACATATTATGGTTGAGTATTTAATTTATTACTTATAGTTTTTTTCACCTTATATATTAATTATGACTACATTTTACTATAGAGATAACATGGGTAAATGAAGCGTAGAAGTATGTTTATTTAGTATTTCAAACTAGTACATCATAATCAGTCTCTTGAAGATAAAACACCAAGTAGGGGTTGAGAATTATTGGTAGGTGTGGCATTTTAATTAGAGTCATGTCTTTGAACTATGCCTTTAAAATAGACTATGCTTTGGGTTAAGAACTAGTTTCCATTTTAGTATGAGAAATCTATTTAGATATTTAAAAAATGGTTTGAGTAGTTATGCAATAGGAAATGAGATCCTTGGATATAGAAATAAAGGATTATTTAATATTTTAGTATGATTAGATAATTTTATCCTATACTCAGCTAATTAAAATGAGTATTACTGATTGTACTTGAGTATGGAATTATATTTATAAAATATGTTCAAAGATTTATCTTTTGTTAAATTAGGTATATATGCATTTACAAAGAATATATATATATATATATATATATATATATATATATATATATATATATATATATATATATATATATATATATATATATATATATCACAAGAAGTATGTATGATAAATTAAGATCATTTAAGATAAACCCATCTCGACAATATGACTGGTCATGATAGAAGGATTTGAAAAGATTGTAACTAGAAGTATAAATTAAATGCTTAGGTAGTTGTTAACTTAGCAAACCCAAACTATTGATTGAGATTACTTGTTTTCACATTTGGTGATTACTAATATAAATATGGTTATGTTTAAGACCAAGAATAATTATTTGTAAAAAACAAGTATGTTACTTATATTAGAAGAGGAATTGTGATCCATGTTTAAAACATACCTGGATGGTATGAATATTGAATGCGCTATGTTTAGTTCTTTATTGTTATAAAATTAGCATGTTTTTAGATTCATTATATTCATTTGATAGATAGAATGTAAGGAAATGATTGTTCTATTCCTATCATAGGAAAAATCTAAATGAATCCTTTTAAGTTTTATGCTATGTGAAATATGTATCTATTAGATTTCACATTGATGATGTTGGATGTGGATAATCCAACCAAGTGGTGTGTTATGAAATTCACTGATCCAGGTGATCGTATGTTATTTAAAAGCTTTGGCCTGAGTAATGTTAGATAGGCAATGCCATTTAATATATTTGAATTATTATGGGATATCATGTTAGAAACATATTTTCTTTATGATACATGTCATGTAGTAGAAATTTTACAACACACTAGGTACTAATATGTCTCTCTAGATTCTCACACCATTCTATCTACCTATCTATGAAGGGAGGGCCATTCCTTGATAGGGGATTATATGAGGGATTGATGGTCTGCGGTTGGTGTGAAAAAATGTTTGGATGATACTCTCCCTCCCCACTATAATACTTATTTGAAGACTACACTTGAGATTATTAGTGATACATAAGTTGGTTCGACTCGAGCTCTAGAGAGCTTGGTATCTAATTATTGTATTAAGGTTAAATGTCTAAAGGAATTGTAATTATATTATATTTATATATTAGAACAATAGTTATTGTATTATTGGACTAGCAATGACTATGTCTTAATGTATTTAATTTCCTTGTAGTTTTAATAAGATATATTGAACTTGATATTTTAATTTAGAAATACTATTGTTTAGATTTATAATGGGATAAGTTGTTGAGTATTTTTCTATGGAATGAATGTTAAGTAATTGGTTTTAAATTTTTTCTTAAAATACTACAATTTATAAGTATAACTTGAGGGGATGCAATAATGTTGAGGTGAAGGACCTCATTATTACAGAGTTGCACAACTACAAGCAAGCAAGGGGTAGGCTCTTTTCTTCAGCACTAACTATCCAAGTGAGAGCCACATAGTCACCAAGTAATACAAAATGAAGTCTTTACTTGTACTTTGCCAATTACATGTTTAAAATTATTATTTTCTTATAATGTTTTGAACATTTTGTTTTCAAGATCACGGTGGGAAGATTGGGTTGGAAATACCCTAAATATTCAAAGGCTAGGCCTATGAATTTTGTCTCAACCTTTTAGCACTTCTAGATGTGAGCACAATTAGAGCTTATTTGACTGTATTCACATGAATACACACAATAAATTGAGCTAACGATGCCTAAATGACTTGGTTTTTGTGTAATACAACCTTCAAATTTGCACAAAGAAGTTGGATAACACATCAAAACATCCTATTGATCTAGATGATATCCATCCCTATAGTGATTGGATTGCATAAGAGGAGGGGGCCCCCATATTCACAAAGAACAAGATTTATGATTTCGAGAGGTAAGCTATGGAGGTTAAAATTGAAGTAGAAGGAAGAGAGATTGGATTAGAGGAAATCCTTAAAGATGAGGCATAGGTGGAGCCAAGTGGGTAAGTGCATCCTTCTCAATAAAGTGAGGTAGGGAAGCTGAGTGGGAGGATTAGAGTTTCTCAGTCTCCCTTAGTTTTCTAGGGAGTGGGGAAGAGAAAATTATAGATTATTGTAATTTGTACTTATATATTCTTGTATAGGACTATAAGTATCATTCTAGTTTGTGACTCTATTGTGTTCACATGATTATGTGATTTTGTACTTTATTTGTATTCAAATATAATAGAAAACACATTTCCAATGTTTTACAGACTCATTTCATTTTTTTTTGTAATTTATAAATAATAATAATAATAATAATAATAATAATAATAATAATAATAATAAATTCAAGAATTTTTTGCCATTGTCAGTTATTGTCAGTTATTTGACTAAATTGGTCAAATAAATATCGATTACATAATTTGGCCCCTTCGTGAGTACTCACCCCAATTGGTTATGTGAACTATGCATGTACCCACCCATCACGATCCTATAAAATGGAAGATTCTTAGTTACATGTACCCACTGCCATGAAACATGCAAGTAGGTTAATATCTCAAAATACCAATATAAAGTTAGAAGAAATACTCAATTAAAACTCTCTTATTAGTAGACATAGTAAAGCTCTAGTAAAATAAGGTGGTCATATGGCACAACGTATTTCCAACTAGATCAAGCATTTTCAACTCAACATAATTTGTCCATGTGGTAATGCAACAACAGAATCATCTAAAGGGAAGGAACTAATGAAAATGATCATGTTATGGAAAATGAATAGGAAACTTATCAACAAATGTCCATGAACCTATTTTATTTGTTGAAATAATGCCAAATTTTAAATTAATAGTTTTGTATTGACAAAGTTTCTTAACACTCATTCTGGACCTAGTTAACTTATGGCATCAACATTTTGGTCCCTATTGACTTTTGTGGGCTAACTTGACCCAACTAGTACACAGATGGTTTTACTTCTCATTTCTTTCTTTAGCTTCATAAAAAATTTATTAAGGTTGTTTCATGAGATTTTTTTATTGTGTTATATTCTTTTATGACCCATTATTGTAAATATTAGACTTCACGAGTTCGTGCTAATTTATCTTACCTAAGTACATTCCTTTAACACTTTCCAAAAACCATATGTCCATCAAATTCTTGAGATTTAAGTGTTAGTCATTACTACATTGAAAACATTTTAATTTTTTTAGGAAATTTTGAATACCCTATGTGTGTTTTTATCTTGGTGACCTTTTTTGAGATACTTTTGTAGGGAAACTTTGTATATCTTTCCCATTGTACCCTTGTTTTTTACATATGTTGGCATGACCACAATCCCTCTTTTAATCTCTCAATGCCATTATAGGTTATCCAATGTGGAAGGGAAGTCCCAACCTTAGGAAAAACATTTATCCTACCTACAACACCAGCCATTAGGTATCCAAATAGCAATGGGTAATTTATAATTATAATATTTTTGATATTTCAACAAGTAATGGAAAGGTTCACATAGTGGAAACCAGATAAAAACAAAAAGGAAATAACAATTCTGCTCGATAGTAATAAAATTTGGTAAAAAATACTTGAAAGAAAACTTTCTAAATGTGAATATGGAAAAGGAGCCAAATTCTGTTAAGAAAGATACAATGAGAAGTTTGTAATGTGAATTGTGTCCATGATAGAGAAGCCCATGGTTAGACATAGACAATGTGATGTATGGACTCTAAATTGAAGGGTGAAATTCAAGATGATTCTTCTACTATAATGACTCTTTTATTGAAATCTAAATCTGTAAACATTCAAAGATTTAGTAATAGTCCCGTAGGTTATCTTAAAGGATGCAAAAATTCAGCACTAGCATGACTAACATAATAAAAGTCAATGTTCAAAATTATTCCACACAATAATTGGAGGAACACAAAAAGTGGCTGAGGGAAAAATTAACACCTATGGGGAAAAGCTTTTGAAAGTTCCATGAGAGAGAAACCCTTGTGAGGTAGAGAAACTAAAAATAGTGATAACAAATTTTTTTTAATAGTATTCAAAGAGTGGAAACATGTAGTTCAAGATACTCTATAGTATGAAATAACACAATCAAACCTTTTGAGGTAGAGAAACTGAAAGATTTATATAAAAATAGAAATTAATAGTGATCAAGAAGTGGCAACATTTGGTCCAAACTACTCTATAGTATAAAATAACATAATCTGTAGCCAACAAGAACTACGTTGATCCATCTTCCACCTCCAGCACTAGTGAAACATATCTTAATAGGATTTAGTCTCAATGGAAAGGAAGATCAAAACAAACCATTATGATGAGTCACTAACAAACTTCACTGAGATTTATTACTTATCTATACCCTAATATCCTATCTACATAAATCTTTAGATTCTAACTTTTACCCATATGTTGAGGTCTACATATTTGACCAGATAATCCCACTATTTGATTATTGGATATGATTGATCATTATGGACTATATAGGTATATATTATAAGAGGTATATATTATAAATATTCACTATTAGTAAACACAAACATCACCATTTTCATTAATCTGATTAAGAATGTTGCTTCTATTGCATCATGAGTAACTACTAAAATTTTTATAGAGACTTTGTAACATACTAAATCATTTCAGTAAAATAGGTATAAAAAATTCCAACAAATATACTATAATAAATCAATCAGTGACTCTGGACTGAACATTTTCATGAAAATCATAGTAACTATCAATTTTGCTGAATATAAATATAAAACTCTGTCACAAAGTGACTTTGGCTTACCAACTAGTTACAATGGTAAATAACAAGATGTATATGAGCTTCTCAATTGGAAACTACCACAACATAGTACATTATAACAAGATTCAATCCTAAAAATACATTTTATCTATAAGTTTAAGCTATCACAACAAAGGCACGTTGGTGTTAAATTTAAAAAATCATGAAGAACAAGAGATTTATTTCAATAAAGCAATTTATGCAACACCCACTCTAAATTAATGGATAAAATACAAAGAATTTTAGTCACTATATTATTGAAAAACATGTTGTCTCCATTATTTTGTCAGAGGTCTGGCTGTCAGAACTAAAAAGTTGTAAACACAATCAACAAATTTTCTTCTTAAGATGATAGCATAATGTAACACATACTAAATGATATCCAACAGTAATTAAATACCTTACCTATTGATAGTAATCATCTGCTAACTTTAAAAACATGTCTATAATGTTAGGTTCTAACTTCATGGTTGGGTCAACCTACATACATCAACTCAATTTGGTTTGTTGAGCGAACATTTGGACAAAGAGGTGTTCAAGGTGTTTCTTGAAGGTTTTTAGGTTGGTCATGATTATTCAATTTACAAGATGTTTAAGTCCCTATACAAACTTGATCAAGATCCACAAACCTAGTAGATTTTATTTGAACATCTCCAAGATTTTGAATGCAGAACAATGGGAATTAGGATGGAGTTTTCAGCCAAAGATGATTTTATTGTTGGCTATTCTTTTCATTTTTTGTCTACACCAAAGTTCTTGCATTGCATAATAGAAAAATGTTAGAATATAGTGGATTTCATATTGATATATTTGGATTAGTTTATAAATGAAATGACTAAACTCTTTGGTACCATTGTATCTATAAAATTTTAGAACAAAGTTGGAATAGTCTCTGGTTTAGTCATCAAGGGAGGGCTTAAAAGTTACAATTAGTTATTAGATAATGACTAACTAGTGGATGGTTATGAAACCTTCTAACTGATATAACCACTTTATGAAAAAATGAAAGGACAGTCACAAATACATTTTCTAACATCATGTGCATACTCCATTGCATTATAAGATGGTTTTCTTGCTCCTAAAACACAACTGATAGAAACAATTGAAGAGTGAGTAATGTGCAAATGCACCAAGTTAATTCCTATGATATAATGATAGTAATAATTATATATCCTATTGAATCCCTAAGGTGAAGATGTTATAATCAAATATACTGCAAGCCTCTCATAGCAGGTGCCACATGTCATTCATTGTCCTTCCCTCCTAAAGAGTCAAGGTTAGTAACTAGTGGTTATAACCAACTCACCATATCATTCCTTCTCAACACAATTATAAGTTCTATGTTTTCTTCTAGAGAACAGGATATAAAAATAAATTTGAGGTTCTTATGTTCTAAAACAATTAATGAGTAAAAAAAAAAGGGATTCCTAAATCCTCCACTCGGACACTAATAAGCAATATAAAGTGGCTCTTGGGTTTGCTCCTAAAATACTAACGAGCAACACAAAGGGGCCCCTACATTCCCTCCAGGCCATAATAATAAGTTTTAACTCTTGTACATGCAAAAGCAAATAAACCAACATAAAAAAAGAAGGCTCCTACACTAACAAAAAGATAATAGTATCAAAGGGTCTAATATGTTCCTATCAAATAGATAACAGGTCCTATCAAGAGTCTATTACATTCCCTCTCTAGGGGGTCATTTATCATGACATATGAGAATCACCAATGAAGTGCTTTACTATGTCACCTTAGAACCATGAATTAGGGCTTGTTCATGAATTATGCAACAAAATCATCAGGGCACTACCACTTAATCTAGACTACTACAATTATCTCATATATATGCATGTAGTAAACTGAGAAAAAATTGTGAAAGACATCCTGAATTTACATTATTTTGATCCTTAGAAAAGAAATAGACTTTTTTATCAGCTTTGACATATAAAGACAGGGCAAGATGTCCCAAAAGATAAACATCTTGATCCTAAAAAGCAATATGAATTCTCTTTTCCAAATTCTAGGTAGGATCTAGTTTTAACTGAATGAAGAAGTCTACATAACCTATGTGACAAGGGGACGCATCCCCAAAGGTAATTTTCCTAGGTAATGAATCCTATAGTAAATGAGGATGCCAGTGGGAATAGAGGACATTCATACCGCATCAACCCCACCTTTTCCTAGGGAAACATAAACAGATTTGACTAGGTGTACGCAATATTTGAATTAACCAATGAGAATTGTAATTCAATTAATTAATTTCATGTATGGATAATTTCACTCTCTATTTTACATCTCTTCACTGATAAAAATGATGTAAGCATTGACTACATGTTTTTTCCTTGTTGTCGCCAAATCTGCTGTGCTGTCAAAAAGTTGTAGTCTATGGTGATGTACTTAAAGACTAGGTCTGAAAAGGGGTATGGTGTAGCATTGAAAATAAATGATTATTATTATTATCATTACACTATAGTTATAAAAAGATAGACATATGGTCGTATGCTATTTAGAAGTTAGAATAATTTTGTTTGAGACTGATTACCAACTAGAAAATCCCCAACAATATGGAACAATATATATATATATATATATATATATATATATATAGTTTGTCCACTTCTGGGCTCAAGTATACATTATTTATTAATATTGAATTATAATAATGACTCAAAAATACTAATCAGTAATTAAATACTGATGTCAGTATGACATAGATTTGACATTGTGGAACTAGAGATTAGATTCCACAATACTGATCTCTATGTTTTGTTCCCTAATGCCTTCTACAATGGCTTAATCCATTACCCCATCCTCTCAAACACCAATCATCCTTGAAGACATTTGTAGCTATTATAATTGTGATGAATCGTTAGTGTAGTTAATTTGGTTTTCACTGTTAGTTTCTAGAGTCACATCCAGCCCTTCCTACTTATCTGAAGGACTTGAAGATGGTTCTCACTATCAGTCTCTGAAGTCACATCTAGCCCTCCCTATTCATCTTAGCATTGGTGCTAGTGTTACCTGCTTTCCCCACTTTCCAATAATTTATGGAGCAGGTGTTTCAGTCTAGCAAACCCTATGTCACTAAAATTCTCAAATAGGTTTGGATTCTTTATCGTTCCCCCATGACTGATACAAGCATTATGCCAAGTGCAAGGAAATGGACAAGAGAGAGACTTGGAGATCTCATTTAAATTCAAGCCCAATCTAAAGAAAAATGATTCTAAAAAGCAGGAAGGGCCATCCTTCAAGCACATTTTAGCCAGGATAGGCACCATGGATTTCAAATTGAGTAAATGTTTTGATGTAGGCTGCCATCGGTCTTCTGCCAGAAAGGAGGACATGCTGGTTAACCAATTTTCATTCTCTTAGATGACAAAAACCACTCCCAAATCAAGTTCTAAACGTGGCAGGAAACCCAAACCATTGGGCTAATCTGATGGCAACTATTGGATGGTTGAGCACTTGAGCCATCTACCAAGTATACCACATATTAGCACTATTCTAGAAAAATAGCTGTAACCTTGAATCAGATCATCGCCAAGTATAATATGCAAGTCATATTTGCTAAGAAATTCGGTTGGGTCTTGACCTCTTGGGAAAATTCCTTGGAATTTTACTAGAGGATGAAAGAATTCACTGCCAAATACACAAAGGATACAAACAATTAATAAGGCCACTCATAACTTTTGTATATTGTAGAATTTAAATTCACTTCCTCCTCCTCTCTCTTCTCTTCAATATTTCTTCCATTTCCCTCCTTTTTCATCTGCATTGACAAACAATGTAATCTCTTTTGGGAAAAGGATGAGGCCTCAACTGAACCCTCTTTATCATATTAAAAAAGAATTATATTGATCTGTAACTTTTTATGTACAGTTGTCCCCTCTAGCATCCTCTTCTGCTTCAGATGGGAGAACTTCTATAAGCTCCTTTCGATCCCCCATGTTCCACTATTCTGTGCAAGAGTAGTGAAACATCACTAGGAATAGAAGCCACAATTTTCATGTGAAGTTTGTTCTATTAGCACCATAATACAAACATCCGTGTATCTTTGGATTCTATACTACATTAAGTTGTACACCTCAACGTTCACAATACATAGCTATTGGTTTCTTGTCATAAATGTTTGCCTAGAAAATGACCACTAAAAATCCATTCTTCAGGGAAACAACCGTATTTTCTAGTTAGCAAATAGAGGGGAAAAGTAATGTGTATACTGTATAATATATACAAATAATAATATTCAAAACAACAAGTCATCAATGATTACATAAATAATATTAGTTATAACGGTGTACATGAATGTCAAAAACTACAAAATGTGATCCCATTGAATATTTTATAGCATGCATTTAAAATATTCATATATTAAAATGAATATTTTATAACAGGCATTGAAGATATTCATTTATTAAAATAATGCATGAATGTTCCACCTTGAGAAACAAGGATATAAGTATCCAGGTTTACCTGGGCAAATAAATCTTCAATGCTTCTTTGCAAGAATCTGATGACTTCCTTCAGTTCCTTGCTTGTTACTTCCAACTGGGATGACAATAGTTGGTGCACAAGTGCCAAGTTGAGATCCTATGGGTGTTGAAGGCTTCTGATTGTCAAGGAAGCCATATGAGATATGGGTTGTAGCTTAAGAGATTGTTGAAGCTGATCCTATTGTAGTTGTGAGGGGTTCTATTGTTGAGATAGTTGTTTTGGATGAGATGTTATTGGTGGTTGCTATGAGGGTGATGGGGGTGCCTATTTTTGTAGTTGGGCTTGTTGTTGCCTTTGATGCTACTAATGTTGGTAGGAAGGAGAAGCTGAAGGGGATAGGTTGGCCTGTTGCACTTTGACCACTGCTGTGTATAGGGAAGTGAACTTGGGACTATAATGGATTGCCAACCATGGGAATGGCTAGTTAATTGAGAGTTCAGAGATGCTCCTGATGGAAGTCTCGATATATTTTGTGTCTGTATCTTCTGCAAATGAAATATAAGATTTCAACTTTATTTCGTGGCATGAAAAACAACATATGTGGAATTGACTACTTACATGATCAAGAGCAATGCATTTAAACTTAACATACTGCAAATAAAAATATTTCAATAAACATGCAAGCTGATAAACATCTTATAAGTCATAAAAGACCTCAAACATCCATCAATTAAATATAATACATGGATGTGACCATCATTTGTAAGATATGAAGTTAACACACCACAATATAATTGTATTATAGTGAAAATGGAACAATTAATATAAAAAATAAGAAATACAAATTCTAAAAACATCATGCATGTTTCTGTGATGTATGATCTATCTCTAGAGTCAAATTTGAAGAACTCACAAACTGATTTGTGGACATGGGTGGAGATACCCAAACCCTCCAATCCAAATCATGTATATACTAGTCAACCAACAATGACCATCACCATAAAAAACTACCCAAACCACAACTGCTACTATTTTTAGAATAATCCAATCTTTGTACATCACTAATAATGTATTTTATTGACTCAACTCTTTCATTTCATTTATTCCTCGTGGACTATATATAAGAATCGCAATCATGGCCTACATCAATCCCATCCTCTATGTTTGGTTCCAATCCTTGATGACTTCAATAAAGGTTGGGACGCAAAAGGGTGGATCGAGTGACTTAGGTGTTGGTTATGCCTTTATCAATGGGGTCTCTGATAGGGAAGCCATCAATGATGCATTGACAGTGATGTCACCAACATATGTGAAGTCCTCATCATTGGATGAGTACTCATGATCAATGAAACTGAAGCTCTAGGATTCGGTAATGAGGTAGCCATTGGTGATGTTGTTAGTGATGCATCTCAATCATGTGAACCCCTTCAACACTACATTATTTTGATCTGCCTCAAGAAAGCATCATCTCATTCTTTTTGTTGTTCTAACAATTTGAAGGTTGTAGTTTTTATTCCTTCTTCTAGTTTCCCATCTCAGCTTCCAATCTTTGTTTTGGCTTAAGCCCACTCCACCTCCTTATTCTTCATCTTGGCCAACTCCAATTGAAATTTAGTTTCTTTACTCAACTAGGTCTCATTCTATTATGTACAACTTGCTTCCTTTTAAAAATTCTTGGAGATTTATGGGCATCTCCTTCATATCTCAAGGCAAATTTTCTATTGTAAATTTACCCTCCAAGACATGTTTCTCCATGTTCACCCCATTAGCACTCTAACCAATTAAGCCTATTGCATGGCATCCTTGTAATCCATGATCATATCATTCTTTTACTATTCTTGTACCTTGGTTTTGGTATAGTGCAATAGCATGGAAGTCAATGTAAGTAGAGAGATCAATTATTATGAGCTATGGTAAACAAGTATCCTTCCCCCTAAGGTGAGCGAGCAGTCCATGCTTCGGTGGAGGATGAGGCATGATTAGCATGACTTGCTGGGCTCCAAGCTTATTCCTTGTGCTTCTCTTCATTGTGATGAACTTATATAAAGGTGGCCTGTCACTTTACTTTTGACCCCTATTTTTCTCAAATACACAACACATGGAAGAAAGAAGTTAAATTAATGTTCATAGGTGACCAAAAGTATGTCAATGGGACTCAAGGATACAATAATTAATAATAGAAAGTTATAGGAAGAGAGAAACCTAGAAGCCTAAAAAAAGGAAAAAAAGTACATAAGGTAAAATAAAGTAGTGTACCACTAACAAAGGTAGTAATGAAGCCAATATAAAAAGCAATAAAAGGTGTTCAAAAGCCCCCAAAAGCGTTTACCAATGAAGACTGGAAGACCTCATTGAATATCTCTATCTATGCATGAAGTGGAGGAGTTATTTGAACCATCATTAATCACTATGAAAAGATCTAATGGTGCTTGTCTTGGAGTGCCCAATGTTAAAGGGGCCAGGCAAGGAGATATAATTCTTGTATTCCAGGACTCTATGAATTGAAGGAGAGTGGCAAGGGTTTTTTCAATGAAAGGGTTATGTGCTTCTTTGTTCTTGAGGATGTGTCCTAATTAGTGTATCAAGAAGATATGTTTATCATGCCCTAAAGGGGATCCTAATTCTTAGATTTGGAGATGGTAGGAGTGAAAGAAGAATAGCCCAAATTATCCATTGTATGAATGGAGTGCAAAGGTTTGATTTGGACATGAGTGGGGAGCAAATTGGAAATTCTTCCTTTAGGGGTATTATGAGGGATTTCAACATGTGGGTGATATTAGGTAGATTGACCCATGAATATTAATCATGCCTAGATTGAGGCCAAGACATCTAAATGAAGAGTCCTAACTATCCTTGGTTGTTATAATTACAACGCATTATAATGCAAAATAGTGATTTTGTTATATTTATTCATTGTGCTTTCTTGTGGGTCTATCTTTGGATGATGTGGGTTTCTACAGTCATCTTTCATTGTACTTGTCTTATTCATATATATAAATTTTAGTTTTTATTAATTTACAAAAGGCATAGTCAAGCCTTCACCACATCAAACTATATTCCAAACAATTTGAAATTTAGTGTAAAGATAAACCCAACAAAAGAGCACCCAAAAAGCCTAATGACTATTTCTCCAAGTTTCTCGGGCATGAAGACACATTTCTAGGTTGGTAAAAAAAGTCCCAGAGTTTGGGGATGGTGAGGAATCAGTAGGGGACAAAAAATGATATATATGAAGTACAAGAAAATTTAAAATTGTAAAAAATATATATTTTATAGCTTTTCAATTTTATGATTAAATTGTTAGTCATCATCAACATTCTAAAGAGTTGAAATTCAACTAACATTGGCATCTATAACATTGAATATGAACATTGGGGGACATCCCCTCTGCATCCCCTAAGCACCTCAAATGGCTGCATACAATGATGCCTAATGACATCATTAATATCATTATCATCAATTGATGACATCACTAATGATGTCATCATTATTATATATGACATCATCACTGCATTTCAAGAAAAAAATGATTTTCTTAATAAACATGATGACCAGCCAAAACTATTTAAAAACTAAATATTATGTTGACTAGGCCAACTTGTTAGCCTGGCCGCTATTGTAATCATAAATAATTTGTATATATATGACTCCTTTGACATCTTTTAATGAAATATTGGATCTATCTTTTCTCTGCAAAGACCGTTTATGAACATAAATTACAAAAGAAAGGATCTACATAGGAATTTAAGCATAACATTAGATAGTTACTGGGGGAAGTCAGCCAGGTATAGGTTTGATTGCCAACTATCCATTGACATTATTTTATGCACTGACAAATTAACAATATAGAGGTAATCTTTGATATCAACATGCATGTTTGTTAACTTAAAACTATTACGCCTATAGGCATAACCTAAAATGGTAGCACGGGGTGGTGGTGGTGGTGGTGGTGGATTGTAATGTCCATGAGATGTTAAAAATTAATGGTTGACCTTATTTTTGACATCCATTTGACCATCATAGGTCAATTTAATCCTTAAATTTGACATTCATTTGACTATCATATGGACAAAAATTCTTCATGCTTGGCTAAGTCCATCAAAAAATCATAATACCTTAGGCATATGATGGAGTTTAGAGCCTTTTTTCCATAAAATTATTTTTTGAGCCTAACAAAATGGCACAGCTAGATTGAAAATCCATTTGTCACCATTCAATGGGAAATTTTTAGAGAAGGTAATGGAGTCATTAATCAATGTGGTATGTAACAAATCCAAGATAGGTGCCTCGAGTATGATACCTCTCAAATTTTTTTTGATAGATGTATTTAACAAATCTATACTAATACATATAATAGTTATTCTAATCATTTGAGTGTCATGAATGCATTGACTTGTTACAAAAATCTTTTTGACTCATTTACACTAACAATCAACTTTTAGAATACTATAAATTTTGGTCTTTGACTATTGTTTGACCATTCAATTAGATAGTTAAGTTGACTACTATTTGCGAGGTGTTAGCTCAATTTTGACTATTGGAAACACTCATTGACCAACAATAAATGATGTTGATTGGAATGAGGATAAGTTAAATGGCAAACTATTTCTATGACATTCACTATGCCAAGATTGGACCTGGTTTTGGTATTGAATATCCTTGTCCGAGGTTGACCCAGTTTTTATTTTAAATATCCTTGTCCAAGATGAACCACTACCATTACTGAATGTCCTCCTTAAATAGTAAAAGTCTATAGGAAACCTTTTAAGTAATTTTAATCCCACAAAACCAAGACAATAAAGAAAACAACCAACATTGCAAAAAAGACAAAAATACCATTAAGAAGAATAATTACCAACATTAAGAACAAAAAATTGGTTTCTAAAAGATAGGAGACTTAAACCTTCTAGATATAAGACACATGATTTTGGAAAATGTTAGGGAATGAGATATAACAAAGATTAGCCTTGCAATAAAGAAACTAGAATGAGCAACATAATATGCAAAGAAAAGGAAAGCGGAAAGTAATAGAAAGCAAAAATTTAGTTAGAAACCTTCCAAGTAATTTCAATAAATTAAAGTATTCTTCATTAGAGAAACAATATTGAATCATGGATCTTAATCCATTTAGGGTGTAAGCACAATGATTTCGCTCAAAGATCTAAAATTCCAACAGTTGAAATAGATTATACTTATGATGTTGAGGTAGCTAATAGTGCACATCCTACCAGTTGAGGGTTATATTCTATTATAATATTTAACTAATACTACAAAATTATAATCTATAATTTCTATGTACCCAACTTCAAAATACAAATCCAACAGTAAAGCAATCATCTAGATTTTGGTGAAATAAAAATAGGTAAATACGATGTGATTCTCATATACAAGTGAATGCATGATAGTAAAATCTTCTTATATCCTGAACAACAAATTATACAAATCCAAAAAGGGTAGGAGAATAATATACAATAAAAAATATGATATGCATCACTCAGTCAATTAAGAGATTAGTTTGAAAACATAATATTAGTGTGCAGGTTTTATCCAAAAAATATCATAAGAGGAAACAATAAATCTTTATTATGCTACTTTTATACAATTTAGTCTATGGCATGTCTTTCATATTATAGAAACCAACTTATTTCTAGTGGTATTTAGTTGTATTATATTAAGTACCATCTCCGTCTTCTAGATTTTTTTTTAGTTTTTACCAAATCTCATCATAGAAATAGTATATGTCTACATCCAATCAGAGGCAGGTGTTACATTATGTTTGCTACATATGTTTTATTGTCTTACAATGGTGTGTGTTTCCATTCCTGGGAAGGTCAAAGGCCAAAGGTTTGAGTTAGCTGATATAATGTGTATATACTTACATTTGTAATATGAAAATTGAAGTTATTTTACTCCCATTAGTACTTTGTTTCCCTACTAGTGATTGTTCTTTTCTTTGATTTATTTTATGCATACGAATTTAATACTTATTTTTGATGTTGTTTCTGGAAGTTAACTTTTAAAAAAGGCATCCCCAATTTTTTACATCTACGCCTTCATTCCTTAAGTTTGTTAAGAATGAGAAGCATAAAATCAGACATAACAATTTGAAAACAATTAGCATACATCTTTGTTTTTATTTAAGATTATATTATAATTATTTTAGAATATTTTTATGAATATAATAACACTAAGTCACAAAGTTTGTGTTCATGTTTGGCAAGGATAAATTTTGAAACAAATTCACCAGTCTATAAAAAATGGGAGATTTTTTTTTGAATAAGTTCAAACTATATAAATTTGTATTTTTTATTTTTATTTTTTTTAAATAAAAATAAATGTACAAGAAAGTTAAAATTTATAAATATTATTAAATAGATTCAAAAAATATGTAAAAGGATGTCAAAACATATACATCATGATAAGTTGATCAAAATAGAACATTACAAACATGTGAAATCACAATTTTAAAGAGGTTTTTTATTTTTAAAAAGTCACACTTTGGATTTTAAAGCATCTAACACTATTATCAAACTTCCCATGGGTTTCTATCTACTTCTTACATCAAAATAGCTCAAAATAATTGATATAGCTTGGCTAAGATGGCTCAATATTATCATTGTTTAATCCACCACTAAATTCATCTTCTAAAAGTATGCCATGATCATCTACATATGCTATGGTTAGATTTGTGAAGATGAAGTAGGTGAGTCTTTTGTTGCTTTCTTAATACACGATTACAAATTACTTCAAATATAAACAAGATCTTCCAACCTCCTAGACAACTTCTTATTCTACTTCTTTGATTGAATGGGATCAAAACAACTTAAATTCCTTTCACAAGCTAATGATCTTGCTCCATAACACAATACTATAATAAAAAAGCATTGTACTTCATGAGTATCTGTTCCAAGGTTACTCCACCATTTTTATCCACAACTATTTGGGCATACCATATCATATTTGGTTATTTATATTCCGAACATCCTTTCTTCTAGACTATATGCCCAACATTGCTCTTTGATTTTACTTGCAATGTCTGATATAGTTCGAACCTACCAATGGCTTCATCAAGCCTCTTGGCCAAATTTGACCAACACACCAAGCTTATGCCCAGATGGATTAGGTTTCATGGATGAGTAGATGAATAGGTGTTCTGGATGGAATGTGTGGTCCATGGATATCAATTTTCCCATAAAGCTTTTGAAACACTTTAAGCTAACTTAAAGTGTAATTTGTTATTTTTTAAGGGACAAGTCTACCGAGCAAGGAACTGGTTCCTGAACTGGTTCTCATGGTGGTCAAATTAGTTTAGGTCATGGAAAAAAGTCTACACAAGCTTCATGATTTCATAGTTCATTTAAGATTTCAAAGATCTAAAAACATTTCAAGCATAGGTCTAGGAGAGCCTGCAAGCCAAAAATCTAAGTACAAAACTTTTGTTTTGGCTAAGTCCTTAAGCATAGCAGTGCTAATTGTTGTATTATCTCAAGGTTTTATTTGGCTAAGTTCAATTCTTGTGAACCTTTCTATTTTAGGCTAAGTTGTAATTTTTCCTTTGGGGAATTTTTTTCAAGTTTTCTATTTGACTAAGTATTGGGAATTATTTTTGACATTTTTTCCAAAACAAAATTCCTGAAGTGCAAATTATTTCAGGCATTTTGTCCACATTAAAAGGCCAAGTATATTTGTGTTGGAAAAATTACCTAGGATAATTTTCTTGAAGACCCTATTTCTATCAGACATTTTGTCCAAGACAAAAAACCAAGGACAGAATTTTTTTAGACATTTTGTCTACAAAAAATGTCTTGATACACAAAAATCCTACAAAAAAAAGTCCTGAAGACATAATTGCATTGGTCAAATTATTTTGGCAAAATTGTCCTAGCAGTGTGACATTCACATAGGTGTCAAAGTTCAATCCCAGTAATCATCTATTGGAGTGAAAAGATTGATGATCAAATAGATGTCAGTGACATTCCTACAGATGTCAATTGATGGGTGTGTAGATGAAAAATTTAAGTCATGGCAAATGATCATTGGTTTTTAAATATCAGAGTGACTATTGCACAGATGTCAAATACATTTGCATATATGTCAAATACAGGCATGTGGACATCAATTTTGGGCCTTATGAAATAGCTATTTCCATTCAAAATCATAAAAGGATCCCAAACTGAATGCATGATTGACAAGTGTCAAGATCTTGGGCACCTCAACAGAGATCCAACAACACACAGGATATATATGGTTACTAAGTCAACATGCCACCATGAACAAGAATTAAGGTGATAAATGGAAAAATATTGAGAGTTAGATCCAACATAGTGAAGTGAGTGACATGAACATTAGGAACTTGAGGATAAATCTAGAGATGCCAAGTGACACAAACCCGAATAAAGTTGATAAGTCAAGAGTAGATCTACAACTCGTGATAATTCATACCAAATGAAATATATGGTGTGAGAGGAATCAAAAGGTTAATGATCTGAGTCTGTTGTTGATAGTCAATGAGTGAAAAGTGAGCCTTGGGAGCTTCCAACATGGGTCGAAGATGTAGTTTTCAACCAAGATGAACAAGTATGAATGGAACCAAGATCGAGCATTATCAAAGAAGGACGAAGAGCACATATTTTGGGATAGAAAGTTTCCATTAATACTCTATAAGGACATAATATGTCTTTTTAGACCTAATATAGATCATGGTGGGATACTAGTTATTTATACAATATAAATATGTCTAGGTGCATATATCAACTATGGAAAAACTAATAAATGTATTGGTTTTCAATCTACAATAAGTCTAGGTTCACATTTCAAAGTAGAGGTAGATATGTGCAACTAATGGAGGAGCGTCTTGAGCCATACTCTTGATAAATAACTACCCAAAGCACACTTGATCATGGCTCTGCCTGGTGCATAAGTATGGGGATTTCATATTTGTAATGGAGGTAAATTAATGCAATCAGGGGCTTGAGGAAGCTACAAAAATCTTGGTCATTATGAACCTTCTCCATTCTCCTACACATGTTCCCCATCTCTTTCATCTCTTTTTGCTATATATTCAAGCTTTTGAGCCAAAAAATGTATCCCTCTCTTGGGCACGAGTAGTCTCTGCCAAGATTAAGCTTTGTAACCTCTTGAGATGAATTAGATGACTATTTTTAGATTTCATATATTAGTCTAGTGTGTTTATGTCAATTTGATTTACATATGTGTTAGAGCTCTCTCGCTTGTCAAGTCCTGATCTGACTTAGCTGCTAACATGTCTCCTTATGCAGGTCATGTTTAGTGTTCAAGTGTCATTTGATTGAACTTATAGTGGTTACATTGGATATATTAGTGCCTTGAATCAAATTTTAAAGTAGAGGCAGATATGTACAATCAATGGAGGAGCATCTTTAGCCATACTCTCGATAAACAACCACCTAAAGTAGACTCGATCATCGCTCTGCCAAGTGCATAAGTATGAGGATTCTATCCTTGTAGTGGAGGATAATTAAAATAATCAGGGGCTCAAGAAAGTTGAAGAAATATTGATCATTATGACACCTCTCTATACTCCCATGCATGTTCCCCATATTTCTCATCCCTTTCTGTTATATATTTAGGCTTTTGAGCTAAAAAAAGATCTCTCTATTGGGTACAACTAGAATCCACCAAGATTGATCTTTGTAACCTCTTAAGATGAATTAGATGAATGCTTTTAGATTTCATGTATTAGTCTACTGTGTTTATGTCAATTTGATTTGCATATGTGGTAGAGCTCTCTCCCTTGTCAAATCATGATCTCACCTAGCTATTAGCTTGTCTCAATATGCAGGTCATGTTTAGTAGTGTCATTTGGTTGAACTAACAATCGCTACATTGACTAGATTAGTATCTTGAATCAGGGCTTTCTATCACCTCCTTCAAGTTTTTTTCACTTGATGAACCTTGGCATGAATCATTGATACATGACTTGCATTTAGAATCATAGATCCAATCATTTGTTCTAACTCACTGGTGTTTTAGAATCTCAAGTATGAGTGGATGGAAAATATTTAGGTACATCACCATCATTATCTTAGATTTCCCTTTCAATTGTCTCTCTCTCCCTTTTCACCCCAAACAATTAGTAGGTTTTAGTGGAAATGAGATAAGTGATGCATCACAAAAGCTATCCTTGTTAAAAATCCTAGAGGTTCGGCCCAAAATTAGGTCACCCATTGCCTAGCGCCACTCCCATGTTGGACCAGATTTGAGTAAGGCACCTGAATAATCTTTTGCTCTACTAGGGTGCAATCTACGTCTACAACAAAACCCACTCATGATTTCACTATCACCTTGTATGTCTATTTAGAATAGTTTAGGCTCAAAATAGCATGTTTTTTCATGCAAAGGAGTGTGTGCATCATTTTCCATCTTGAATCAAATGTATCCCATATCTTGAAGTAGTCTGCTTCCACATTATTAAAAGATTTTTGAATGGTTTCTTTGCAATGGTCCATGCTTTCATAAAGCATACCAAAACAAGGTTTATCACCATCAACCATACAAAGCACTTCAACAACAATCAATTCACACACTTTTAGAACTTTTGTTACACTTTCTCATAAATTTTTGTTTAGAATTATTGTCTTTATGTACTTTCATTTAGAATCTTAGAAATCATTGAACTTTCCCACTCATTAGAACAAATAACTGACCTTATAGCTACTTTCTCTTCAACTGTTCTTTTCAAAGTGATACAAAATGAAGCAAATCTTATTTCACAAGGTCTCAACAACTCTCTAAATACATACCAGCTATAAACATTCAATGTGAGGTGGTGGTTTCAGATGAAATTTATAATTTCTCTCCCTCTATTAATTTCTTCATGTATCGATGTAGATTTAGCCAAGTCATGAGACAATAGATTGAGACAATGGGTTTGCACATGGGTTCCAAAATATTTGTGGGTACTTCTCCATTCTTAGCTTCCCCAATGCCCACACCATTTACTACACTATTAGTGACAACTTGAACCATCTCTACACCCAATTCAAGAATGGATTCCTCTAATATTTTGAAAATATACTTAGAGGTCTTCTTGTGGTTCATGGCATCAACTATCTTGAAGAACACTCTGCCTAAAGGGCATGCAACCAAAACATTGATCAGTGGCCTCCAACACATGTTTGATAATCCATCGCTCCATTTGATGATCCTGATGTACTCCAAGAGGCTTTGACCACCACCAATTTCTCAATCACCCTTTAATTGGAATTGTTTAAAATAGTTGTCCTAAAAGCCTCTAAAGTAGGAGGTGTGTACCCTTTGTCAAACTCAATGAATTTCTAAATTGCATTTTAAAATATAAAACCCTGTCTACATTGAATGGGATGACACTTTAATAGAACAAGCAACCAATGCATCATCAACATGTTTTTCTATTGGTTTCCAATAGGTGTTCAAAGTTCTACATGTGGTAGCATTGGGTGTGTTTAAAGAGAAATACATAAAAGGTTTGGTGAACCTAGACACTTGTACTTGAATTATCTATTTTTTAAGTGCTAATTTTTACTTTCCTATAGTTGAAGATGCTCGATATTTCTCTAATGCAACTCTGTTATGTGGGGTCACATTTGGGCATGCACTAACACCCCCTCCCACACTAGCTGTGATGCCAAGTAGGTTGCCCATTACCCTTGCAATACTCCCAACAAACAATTTACTACACAAGTGATGTTATATTATTACCATCATGTGTACGTGTTTCCATCCTTCAACATTCAATGTTTTAGTAGAGAAAAGAATACAGTAAAAATAAATAAATGATAATAATTTAAAATATTAATGATAATCGAAAAAAAAATTAAAAAAACCAAGAAACCTTAAAATTAAATAAAAAATCAAACAAAGACCTAATAAAAAAAAATCTGAAAAATAAATAAATATAATAAAAACCAATAAAATTTAAAATCTAGTAAACACTAATAAAATTTAATTAAAAATTAAATATCCCACCAAAATTAATAATCTAATTAAATTACAAAGCTTCCGAAGGAGCAAATTGAGGGCAGTTGCATTAAGAATCAGGGTATTGGAGACAATAGTCAGGAGATGGGGAAAATAAAATCAGTCAAGAGCTACAACAACAAGAACCCTAGCAATAGTTCTATCATAACCAATGATCGAATAGTCTTTCCAAGTTGTATAAATGGCATAAATACATTTCATTCATGCAGCAAATACTACCACTTTAAGATCCAATCCACATTAAAATTAGAAAAAGTTCCTCAATTTGTCATTGGTGGCCTTTCCCCTTTAAGATAATGAATAAATATTAAAAAACACTCAAGAAACCTTACTAAAATAAAATAAAAACCTAATAAAATAAACGTCTAAAAAATAATTAAATACAATTTAAAAATAATAATAATAAAATCCAATAAATACTAATAAAATACAATTAAAAATGTAAAATTAAATCTAATAAAAATTAAATATCCCACCAAAATTAATAATCTAATTAAATTATGAAGCTCATGAAGGAGCAAATTGAGGGCGGTTGCATTGAGGATCGGGTTGTTGAGGACAATAGTTAAGAGACGAAGAAAATGAAATCAGTCGAGCAACAAGGACAAGAAATCTTGCAACAGCCCTATCATAGGCAGCGACCAGCTAGTCTTTCCAGGTTATATAAATGGCACAAATCTGTTTCATTCATGCAATGGATATACCACATCAGGATCTAATCTGCGTTCAAACTAGAGAATGTTCCTCAGCTCGTCATTGGCAGCCATTCCCCTTCAGGGGTGAATGTGTAGAAGTATGGTGGTTCTCTACGACAAGATGAAAGGTCTCCAAGCATTTGCATAGTTGAGTAGGAGCGGATGAGTATACCATGAAACTGTAGGGCTGTTGGATCCTTGGATTTCACCTTAGTGGGTTATCCTTGTGTGTCTGGCTGAGAAGGTAGTGGATTTTTGTTTCATGGAGGAGGAGGATGGTTTTGCACAGGAAATGAAGGATTGTTCTTTGGTATGTTGGTTTGCGAGCAAAAGACCCCCGGTTCTAGAAATCCTAAAGTGGAAGGTTTTAGTTTGGAAATACTTTTTGTGCCCTGTAGTGACCTTGCTGGCAAAGGGCTTCTTTCTTATCAAATTTCACTCGCAAGGGGACCGTCAGTTTGTCTAGAAGAAGGGCCCATGGGTTTTTGGCAAGGTGGGTCTATGTCTTTGCTATTGGGAACCGTTTTTGATCTAGTTTTGGAAACAATGATCAAAATTCCCCTTTGGATTTGTTTTTACAACCTTCCTTTGTGTTTTCAAACTTCAAAAAAGATTAAGCAGCTTGTAGATAAGATAAGGTTTTTTTTGTGAAGATTGATCTTCAAGCAAATGGAGCACACCCACCCTGCAACAAGGTATGCATTCTGATGGATGCCTCAAAACCAATGAATCAAGTCATCCGGATTTCTCCTAAAGACCAGATGTTGGCTGCAACATGTAGAATTTTAAGGTTTGCCCCTCATATACTTCCAATGCAGTAATTTTGATCACAAAATTGTTGCTTGTTCATCTCTCAAGGCAGATGGCCTAGAAGTGGATTCCGGTAGCAAAAGAAGGTGACTTGTCCTCCTCTACTTTATCCCCAACGCTCCAGCAGTCCTTTGAAGTCCAATTTAGAGCTTCAATCATACAAAGGAGGAAAGGTACCAGTAGCTAATTACGATCTAGGCTCTTCGCTTCCAAGAAAAGATGGCGGTAGTGTTCAGAGGTCTGAGTCTTTGAGAGAGCTGATTTTGAGCAATAAAGAGGAAACGCGAACAACAACATTATTGGAAAGCCAAAGCACTGATTTCAATAAAGATTTGGGGGAAACTTCTTCTCAGTAGAGTGAAGAAATAGCTTCTAGAGAGATTCTGAACCATCACTCAGTTTGAAGCATTGATATCTAAACCAAATGTGGGGCCCGTAGATGCAGAAGTAGAAAAAGTGATGTAGAACGATTGCATCTATATGCATTAAATGTTATCGATGGGAGCACTCAATAGATTATGGAGGCAGTTTTTTTTCGAAGGGAAAGGCGGGTGCTAGCTACTCACAGTGGAGATTGACCTTTTTGTAAAGGGACATTAGTTTGACGACGTTTTTATTTGTTGATGTATAGGGTTAGGATTCTTATGTGATGATTTGAAGAGGTTAGGTGATATAATTTGTTTTGGACAATTCAATTTTCCCTGTCTCAAAGATTGCATTTTCATCTTTTTTTAGTTCTTATGATTTAGAGTAAACGCTGAGGACCCACATAACCCTCATTTAATATTTAATAGTTTACTATATTTTAACATTTATTTATCTTAATATCATTTCCCAGTTATGAGACTTTTATGCATTCTAATGAAAATTTAATTAAACTTTGTACAACTTAAATAACTATTGCTAATATATATATATATATATATATATATATATATATATATAAAATTAATAACCGCAATGCCAATGAGATGTGGGTGAGTTAGTTATGTGGTTAGGTTGTTTCAAACCTTATCCAAATTTAAATTTCTACAAAGGTATATGAGGCCGATTCTATTCTTGGGAGTTGTTAATGGCCGTTGGTTATTCTCGAGGTCGATGGTGGTTGCTATTAGTAATAGTTAGTATACATCTAGTAATAACTGGAATACATGTGGTATTTGAGTGGTTAATAAATTACATGGGGATCCAGGGCCTTGATTGTGTCCCACATCGGTCGACGCTCTGGTAAAAAATTGTCATCAATAAAAAAATACATAGCCTCAATGCTAATTTGCTAAAGTAATGAAAAGATTGAAATACCTCAGGCTCTATGTCAGCATTGAAAACCATGGGAAGCTCGATGGATGACATTGCAACAACAATCATACATGGTTCTACTTCTATTAGACCCTTCATATTTAGCAGCTGCAACCCTGTAAGTCCCAAGAATGAACTTTTAAGTTTTAGTAGACCCACGTTTGAAACAGATCCATGTACAATAGACACACGCTTAGCAAAATTCATATCAGATATATGCAAAGTTAGAGATAATGTATATGTAACTATGTTCAAAGTGCAGGGATCGAATCTACACTGCACGTAAACATAATGCAACACTTATAAGAATCCTCTCCATGTTACACTAAGATAAAATGCTAAAGGTTTAATCGCTCGATATTGATCACTCTTTATGATTCGTGAATAATTATAGAGATTATACTCACTTATATAACAATTACCAACAATAACCATTGACTTTATAAATAATATTTAAAAATAATTTTTTTAAGGTTTTTCCTATAATCAAGAAAAAAAAACTTAACCATAAAAATTTAAAGTGAATTTTAACAATTTTTTTTTTAGGTGTTAACTCAACATATCCCCTGTATCTCTTAAAATGATGTCATATTTTTAATTATGTTTTTCAGTCAACATATCACTTGTAAACATAGAGTTTAATGCTTTTAAACATACTATTTCCATGTGGGCCCACATATGGTCCCCCACTTTTCTCAAAGAGCACCGAAACTTAGTCTTAAGATAGTCTAAGAAGTGGGGCTCAAATGTTGATGACATTATGAACGATTTATGTATCAAACATGGCAGGTTTTATAAGTATAAAAATTATAATACAATAGATATTTTTGAATATCGATTCCAGAATATCATTTAAAGATTTTGATACCACCCAAATTAGCCCAGCCTCATATACCACTAGGAAAAGGGTAACACAAAAAGTATTTCACATTAAAAAAAGGACTCGCAGAAGAAGGTAAATGAATATTACAAGAAAAACTGAAAGAATATGCATAAATATGTCTTTGATTTGATAATTTTTAAAGTATACATGAAATTGAAGCCTCAAAAACACTACCTGAGGAGAAGACAATGCTTGTTGTTGGGTGGTTGGAGGTGATCTTAGTGTCCCTTGTGCGATGCGTTGTTGTGCATAGACAAGGGTTCCATTTATTCTATTTTGTGATGCTGTACCAAGTGGGCCCATCAATCCAATTGTTTGCATGCCTTGCAAGGGCTGCCCTGAAGAAACCAACTGCCGAAATTGAGTTCTGAATTTGTGCTTGTAATGACACCCAGTAATGACACCCAGTGGAATCACATTGCAATAGGCTCCTAAATCAAACATACAGTTGTGAACTATTAAACCATTAATTAATAAGGTAGTGTAAAAATTGTCAACATCCATATGACTTTCTATCAATTCAGTTCTAAAATAAACCTCTTGGGATGGTTCAATAACCTCATGGGAATCTTCATTGTCATCTATGGGTATTTCAGGGGAAGTAATCTTATTAGTAGTTTTATTCTCATTAAACTCCAAATACTCAAATGCCCTCCTTCTGTGTTCTGGTATTCTTAGTAGCTCAATAAAAGGGACAGTGATTTCTATTGACCCAATATTTGAGCCATATCACATACACTTTAATAAGGAAGGGGAGTATTTGGAGGAAGGGAGACAACATTATTAGAAGGAATACAATGATTTAAAGTTAGAGAAGGAATAGGATGTAGTGAGGACGGCGATTGTATTCGGATGGCAGCTGTTGAATCGGAAAGAGGCAGATCTGCTAGTCCCTGCGATGGTTTCTTTCGGAAAGGCAGAAAACTTACCCGAATTGTACTCTTTCTTTTTTGCTTTCAGCGGGGAGAGAATTTGGAGACCCAAAACTAGCTGCTGTGCATTCCTCTTCTCGCAAACCCAAAACTAGCCTTCATAAACCTTAATCTGTCACTGAATCCTCGATGCCGCCTTCATAAACTTTGGTTTCCTCTGTTCTTTTTAGTCAAACTGCTGTTCTGACTTACTCTCTACTCTTCTGTTGTATTCACCACTTTGGTTCTGTTGTAGCTGCTGCTAACGTTTTCCTACAAAGTATTCCTAAATCACCGCCTTTGCAGAAATCACCGTCATTCACGTTAACAGTCTGCTCTAGCTCGCGCAACTCTGCCGCAACGCAAAGGCTTCCGAAGAACACGGATCCCTCCACAGACTCTCCTCAGATACAAGCCAAAGGCCAACTGCCTAGCTTATTTGAAATGGTGAAATAAGCTCAGGCCTGTGCATTGGATGCCAGAGGCCTTTGCCGTGTCCCCCGCTCTGCTAATACTTCCTTTTCCTACAAAGTATTCCTAAATCACCGCCTTTGCAGAAATCACCGTCATTCACGTTAACAGTCTGCTCTATCTCCCGCAACTCTGCCGAAATTATCTCAGCGAGATTACTATACAGTCTTACGCCGATCACTCTTACGCCTTTCTCGGTCCGCCGATTGACGGCAATCTTGTGCGGACCGTGGATTTTGTAGTATGACAGAACTCCGTCCTGAAGCATAAACCAGAACAATTTTTTGTAATGTTTAGTTTCCGATTCTAAGCCATTGGATGATTTGTGCTATTTTTTATTTATGCTTTTACGATTTGATTATTCTTCAAGTCTTATTTGAGCAATGATATCAATAGTCTCAATGGTGTGCTTATGTCTTGGTCGTCTTTCTATTTTTTCATTCTTTGTTCACGTGTTTGGTTGTATTATTGTTCAAATGGCCTCTCTAGGGGCATCCGTGATATACACTAGGTATAGTGGGGCCTACGTCTGTATAGGGTACTATCTAATCCCTGGTTCAAAGAATGAACTATTACCTTCATAAATGATCTATATATATTCAAACACTTAGCGTAATGATAGTTGTCTTTAATATTTATACTCTACTAGAATATGGAATGTGAATTATTACATGGTGGTGAAATCCATGGTCATTATCCCCCTAATACTATGTCAAGTGTGTGGGTATCAATTACAGATCATGTTGTCCCTAGAAAATAAAATGGGAGGGTTTTTGGGTAGTTTTTGATCCTCCAAGAAATGCTACAAGGAGGAGAGCATACACCACCATATCCCTTAGGTGATAAACAAGTAGGCCAAAAGGAGATTAATTAACTGATTAATTAGATGTGAGATATATATAATAATACAAGAATATACAAGACAAAATTATTTAAACTAAGTGATTAAAATGATAAAATGTCTTTGTCAAGTAACCTATAAGAAAATGATTAGTAGTTTGATTTATTTTGGAGAGGCAACCTGAAAGACAAGATGTTAGACAAAATATATTGATCTGCAAGAAAAGATGTTAGCAATTCAAAATTAATAGTAGATTCACCCCTATAAAAACCACTAAAAAAATACTAATTTGTCTTTATAACTTCTTTACCTGAGATGGACACGACATGGGGGTCTGGGGGTGGCAGGCCCTAGTGGTGTCAAGGGGCAGCACCCCTTATGGGGTCAAGGGACATAGCCCCTTATGGGTTTTGGGGGTAATGCCCTAAGTGTACTCCTTATCATGGTACAAGATGGGGTCAAGGGGAATTGTCCCCAATGTTAAAGGAAATTTGGGATTTGTAGGTTGCTTGGAATGACCTATAATTCATTGAAAATGACTTTAAAAATGCACTCATAAAGGATAATTTCAAGGGCAAAAATGAAGAGAAAAATCACAACTTCAAAAGACAAAACCACAAATAAAATGTCAAAATAATGCAATACCATGACTATAAAGTGCAATATCGTAACTTGTATGCAATATCATAACTATAAAATTTCAATTTTGTATAAAGTGGCTAACTTCTAGCATTTACCACCCAGTTTTCTACAAAACCATGAGATTTAAGGTAATATCATGATTTCACAATTAGTGATTTTACAACATAATGAAAAATGATTAATATTATACAATCTAGACTCAAAATAGGACAAAATGATGTGATAAAATATATACAAGGATAAAATATATACAAAAACCAAATTTATGCTCATGATAGTTGGAGTATCTTGTGGTGTGTAGACTATGAATTTGATGGCCACAATCAAAATAATTGCCCTCATAAAAGTATTTCAGTCATGTTGAAGTAATCCTATGAGATTTGATAGGAAGATCATGATATAAGATATTTCCCTCTGCTATAATACACTTCTCAATCAAAGGTATCAACCTATTGTAAGATATGCAATGGATACACTCATGATACCAATGATTATCATGTCATTAGTGAATTTTATGAGGTGCATGCATGTGTTATGTGTCAGACATACATTGTGAATAAGCAAGATAATAGAGGGGGTTATTATGTTCATGGTCAAGGTGAAGGATCTGAAGGTGAACATTTTCCACCAAGAACCTGTTATAAGTGTGGTTCCCAAGAGCACTACTAGTGTGATTTATTGATGTATCTTATATGTGCCTTTTAAAAAAATGAACACTATTTGGAGGAGTGACTTGACCTATTTACTGTCATTACAAAGGAAATAAATGAAAAGGGTGTCGACATGATACGTATTGAAAATCCATAATGGAGATCATGCCTTGCTACTCCAATAGGTCCCAAAGTCAATATTACAACATGGAGTGGTGGTCAACCCTAGTCTATGTCCAAATTGCCCATTAATAAGGTGCAATGAGAGGAATTTCATACTACTCTCTATCTAGATGCTCAATGGCAAGAGCTACTCCATGACACCATGAATCAGGTGAGAGAACTACAAGGAGAGATCTAGTTCCTCAAGGATAATAATGTTGGTATATGTGTCAATATGGAAAAAGCTATAGACTTTCATGACATGGTTCATGATGAATTTCATGAGTTGTGCAAGCACTCAAAGAGTGAATATCCTAACATGAGAAGTCTAGGATTCTCTTTTATCTTAATGTTAATGTCAATTATTTATTTGATTAGGGAGACATTACCCTCTTTGAACACATTAGGGGATGGGAGAAGATCAGGATCATCACCCTTTGTATTGAAGATAAGGTGTTCATTATTAGATGATAGGTAATCCTCAATATGATAATTAAAATTGTAATATTTAGTTCCAAATGCTAAGGTCGGATAGTGGGTAAGTGAGAACCCCATTTATGGTGGAATGCTGGGAGGTTACCATAGGCTCATAAGAACTCAAGAATGGGTTTATCATTCTTGGATAGATCTAAGACCAATGGTTTGTCATTCCTTATGATGTGGGAGATTATTTGATTGCTAGAAATCTTACACAAAATAGGATATGTCCTTATCGAGACTACAAAATCAGATTCTGGTATCATTAGATGGGGGTCAAAGCACAAAGATGAAGTATCAATAGAGTCATCAAGATGGTTATTTTTCCTAAGGACTACTTATATGGAAACAAAGTTAAAGTCCTTATCAACCTCATGCATAATGATATTGTATAAATAAAGGTGTTTGACCTTGGTTTGATAAACTTTGGAAAATTGGTTTGTGACTAATTATGATTCACCTTGGATCCTTACATTTTGAATGCTTAGGGTTTTTATAATGAGCATGCCAAGAAATAGGGCCTCATACTCAACCCCATTATTTGTACACTTAAATTCTATATTGAATCTAAAATTCATGACCTACCCTTAGGGGGAAATGAGAATGACTCCTTCCTTGATGCCTAGGAAACATTTGACACCATCATAGTGAAGGACCCACTAGTTGTGTAGAGAAGGGGAAAATCATCTAGTAAAATTTTCTTGGTCTTCTAAGATCTCAACCATATGGATATCGAAAATGTAGGGTAACCCCTTTTGGGTCCTTGGTTTTGAGTCTTAGGAAGATGATGAGCCTATCCCATATAGGAGATGAATGGGAGAGTTGGTGATGGTGTGAATGGCTTAGATTTCTATTATTGATGGTAAGGAAGAACTTTCAAAAACTCAAAGTTTTGTTTCCTAAACCCTAGGTTGAAGTAGGTAAGTACCTCCAAGAGTGAGTGAATTATCAACATATTTTTCCTTCTCGAGAGTGAAAAGTGACCATCGTTTAGGCATCCATGGGTAATTGTGAACCAAAATGTTGTCCTCTATCCTACCTACCATTACATTATGAATATTTTATTTGAGTACTGGCACACTCTAGTGGGAAGGGATAGTTTGGTTGCCTATTGATGGGTTTAGAGTGTGATGAGAAACACACTCAGGTGTCAGCCAAAGTAGAATGACCAACATCTATTTATGGAGTATACCCAACTAATCAAGGAATCTAAAAAACTAGTATGATCCTATCATAGTGTGATCTATGAGCATACACTAAAGTGGTTTAGAAGTGACATAGGTAGAATGTGAAGTGGAACTTGTCTCTATACATTTGAAAGTTGAGTGGTAGTGCTGATAGTTTTTGGAATGGTTATTACAAAGGGGTATTCCCACATTCTTAGATACCTTTATCATGTAAAGGTCTAATAGGCTAGCTAAACCCTCTAGGGTTTCCTAGCATTGAGGTTTAAACAAATAGTAGGTCCCCACCCCATGTGGGTCTAATAAGAGGATGAGAGGAGTGTCTTTATCTAAGAAGTTGATAATATCAACTATAGACATAGTGAATATCATCAAACTAGTGATTGGTTTGGGTTCAATGGTCCTTTTAGTTTTTACTATTTCTTTTTATTCTAATTTGTCTTTTAAGAGAAATTTTGGTATTCTCACACCCTTCTTAAGGATGCATACTTTAGATTTTGTGGATCCAATAACATCGACCAATTGTGGGGGTTTTGTGACCCCTTTGGTAGGCATATGCTAATCAATGTGTAAGCGAGGTTGCTTATGCATGGTTGATTAAAAAATGTTGAAGAGCTTTAGATCAACCTATTGTAATATATGTGATGCATACTCTCATGATACCAATGATTGTCATCTCATTAGTGAAATTCATGAGGTGTACATGCATGGTATGTGTCAGACATATGTTGTGAATAACCAAGATAATGGAGGAGGCTATCATGGTCATGGTCAAGGTCAAGGATGATAAGGTAGACAATTTTCACCAAGAACCTATTATAAGTGTGGTTCCCTAGAGCACTACTTGCATGATTCCATAATGTATCTTACATGTGCCTTTTGTGAAAATGAACACCGTCTAGAGGAGTGACCTTACCTATATATTGTCATTATAAAGGAAAGAAATGAAATGGGTTCTAGTAGGATATGTATTGAAAATCCATAACGTAGACTATGCCCTAATACTCTGACAAGTCACAAAGTCAATATTACAACATGGAGTGGTGGTTAGTCCCATTTTTTGTCCAACTTTCCCATTGAGAAAGTTCAATGAGAGGAGCCTCATGTTACTTGATATCGAGATGCTAAATAGCAAAAGGAGGTGTTTAATGACACCATGAATCTAGTGAGTGAACTAAAAGGAGATATCTAGTTCTTAAAGGATCAAGATGCTGCTATACATGACAATATGTAGAAAGATATAAACCTTCATAACATGGTGTGTTATGAATTTCATGACCTATGCAAACACTTCCTAGATGAGGACATTATACCCTTTTTACATAATTTCCTAAGGCATATTAGACATAAATCTACTGAGGATCATCAGTTAAATAATGCAAAGTGACAAGATACTCACATCCAACCTAGCCTAGAGGGGGAAAAGGAGATATTTGTCAACATCACTATAGATAGATGGTTTATCTAGGATATTCTAGTTTTTATTGGTGCTGAAGTAAATGTCGTTACCAAGGATGTGTAGAGGAAGATGGAGAGATTTACTTTGTAACCTTCGCCCCATGTACTATTTATGGCCAACAAGACTTGTGTTTTCCCCATTGGTGTACATAAAGATGCCACCATAGATATCCTTAGTGTCACTTTCAAAGATGACTTTTAAGTCATAGAGTTGGCCAAAGCTAATGACTTCCTAGCTCTATTGGGTTGCCCATGGTATTACACAAATATTATTGATTTGATATTTAAGAATCACTACATCAACTTTGAGAATGATGGAGTAACGAATTTTCATCCCCTTGGACTATATTCAAGGACCTCTATATGTTAAGTCAGCCAATGTTGATGAGGATATCAACCACATATACAATGTCACATCTAAGGATACTGAATGCCTAAATCCCACTCTGGATGGCCTTTTACATTAGGTAGACATTCAATCTATGTATTGAACCACTAATAATGCTTATGACTATTGGGCTCAAGGCAATTATGACATTATTAGGAGGATCTCTAGTGCTATAGGTAGTCGAGATGATACTCCATTAAAGTATCATAAATACCATAACTTTGTTATCTCTTTTATGGACAAACTATGGATGTGCTACCAACAAGGTTAGATGAAGCTCTAAGATTCCATGGTCAGATGGAAGTTCATGAGTTTGTGAAATAGATGGAAGCCTTATAAGACACCAACATTGATGGAGTATAATCAATTATTCATATTTTTGATGGCACAATTGCTCAGTGGTGAACTCATCATTTGAACTTACTTCCCTAGGACCAAGTTCATTCTACTCTACACCATCACTTTCACCATGATAATTGTATTCACAACACCATAAGTTATAGTGGCATCAGAGCTCCTGAACCTCATCTTGAAGCCTACGAGACTATGCGAAAGGTAGTTGAAACATTTTTGCTTAAGTACCTCTAGGTTCATGTATTCTATGACACTCTATGAACTTGGGATAAAGCAAGGTTTAATAATGCAAAAGTGGTGTTTGAGTGATAAGTGCGCTACTTGAGACTACTTATCCCTAGCTTATCCCTAGGCCTATCCTAGAGCCTATTGTCACACTTATCCAATGTTCATGTGGGCCACAAACATATCTAATCAGCTCCAAAATAATCCTAGATCCTCATTTCTCGATCTTGGCCCTTCGTGCCTAGTGTTATGCTAGTTTGAAACTAGAACCATAATAAAGACACTAGTGCCACATGGCACTAATGTCCCCAAAATTGTGTTAGTGTCTTTTTCCCTATCTTTTCCTAAATGGATGTCTTTTCAAAACTAAAACCTCTTAAGGTAGGACTAGAGATATTTTATCACCTCCACAAGTAAAAAAGTAGTGTATATACACGACTTTTAGCCCTCTAACAACTAGATTGAAATTAGATACAAAAGACACATTCAAACATAGAACAAGTTGAGCATAATTAAGGTTATCAATCCCTATTCAACCCTACTTTTTCATACTACTATCTACATCAACTCTAAGCTTAAATTTTCCATATTTCCAATATTGAGCACATTCAAGGCACATAAGACCACTATCATACTAGTATTACTCGCACTTATACCAACACTTAGGTGGAGAGACCTACATCGGGTTTGATCCCTCCTCAGAGTATTGGTATGTAAGCAACTCTCTTCGCAATGTGGTGTTGAGGATGTCCAGCCTACCCTACTAATAAACACATTTTTAAGCTCATGCCCTAGTTACATGGAAGATTAGGGTTTGCATAATAAATCAATCATTGCAGTTCTATGAGAGACCATTAAAAGGTTTTAGAACTCATGTGCACAATAATAGACCCCAGAGATCTAGACACAAGGAAACCCATAAGCTCAAGATAGTCCTACATAGAGGACACTACCACCAATATTAGAACACTATTGCCACTTTGTTAATAATGGCACCACTATCCAATTGTGGTGCTACTGTCTAGTATGGGTTATAACATTAGAATTGAGTTTACAACACTCAAACCGACTTCCATATTTGTTTCCAGCATGCAGATCATTTATATCAAGTATTTTATAGTTAAGTCATCACTTGCACTATTTATTACTATTTTTATAAATGTCAAATCCAGTCAATTTTGTAACAAATTAGTGGTTGTATTTATTACATATTATTTACCTGATTTATTCTACTTAGGTCTTTAAAAATTATAAGATTTACACTTCACTAAGTTCTAAAAGGTTTAAACATGTGCTATGTCTATGGAAAACACCATTTGGAAATGAGTTCTCAGCATTTTATTAAGAGTAACATGACCATAACATTGTCTTATTCATCTCCATGGATGGATTTATGCCTCACATTGCAAGCCATGCATTAGGCTTTGAATATCATATAAGATGCATACAAGGTGTGTGGGATGAACGTTTGACTATTTTTTAGGAACCTTGTGAGGCTATATCATCTCCACTACCTAAAACTGCATTAGGCCATGCATATAGAGAACAAATCCACAAAGGTAAGCAAAAGGTTGTGTACCAGGTTGATGAGGGTGATAGTTCTAATCAACCTAACTTGTGTACTAATCCTTTGGCTTTGCACATGAAATATGGCACATGCAAGGTCTGCAACACTATTTAGGATGAATAACAACCATAATTGGAGCCACTCTAGATTATTCAACAAAATATTGGCATAGAGGAATCACCCAAGATGGCTATTATGGGAGACTATTGATCTAATACAAATATCTATAAGGTGTTTGAGATATTAAAATAATATCAAGAGGTCTTCCCATAAAAATATATCAAAATGAAGGCATGCCTTCTTTGTTAGGAAACACACACATAAAGTTGGTAGAGGGTACTTGGATTGTCTAGAAGAGGCCCTATGGGATGAATCCCAACTTGCATGTTCAATTCAAGGATGTAATCAATGGAATGTTGTGCACAGGAGTCATTAGTCCTATAGATGAGTATGAGTGGGTAAGCCCCATGGTTATTGTTGTTCCCAAAATCTATCACTTGCTTTTGAGGACAACAAACTAACCATTTTGGTCTTGCAGGCCAAAATGCTCTCTTTCTTTCTTTCAAAATGTTCTAAGTAGTTAAGTTTTTCTAAATATTCATGCCTTTTCAACCAAGGAAGTCACAAGTTCAATAGGTAGCTTTCTTCAAAGGAAGTTCAAAACACTTAAGGCTTTTCCTTAGTGTTTTTAGGATGATTTAATGCTGAAGTTCAATCAAAAGACTTAACTGCGGGCTTTAAAAAAATAGAATGAACCACTTTGAAGCATTGAAGCATTGAACCTCACCTCCACAAGGTTCAAAGTTTTAACAAGTTCAAAGGTTCAAAGACTTCAGTGGACTTAAAAAAAAGAAGCCTTCAAAGAGGTAACATTGAATCATTGAACCATTAAACCTTGAAACATTTTGTACCAAAGGTTCAAGGTTCAATGAGTTCAATAAGTCTAAAAGACTTGAAGAAAAGAAAGAATCGAAGAGTGAAGACTGAACTATTGAACCATTGAACCTTGAACCAAAAAGAGTTCAAAGTTTCAATGAGTTCAAAGGTTCAAATGACTTAGATGGACTTAGAAAATCCATAAAGTTTGAAACTTTAAAATAATTAAAGAAAGAGAATGAACCGTTGAGCCTTGAACTGAAATGGTTCGAAAGTTCAAAGGTTCAAAGGGTTCAAAGGTTCAAATGTTTAAAAGAAATCTTTGAGTGAATGAAGTAAGAAGAAGATTATAGAAATAAGTTCAAACAAATGGTTCAAAGAAATGTTTGAACCAAAGAAAAAAAAGAAAGCGAATGCGACCCTTCACAAAATGATTGAACCAATGAACCATTGAACCTTTGAACCAAAAGAGTTCAAGGTTCAAGGTTTAAGGAGGTTCAAGGTGACTAGTGACCTCCCCATAGATGTCAAATTTAGGGTAATGGAGTAGCTGTCAATTTTTAAAAGACTTGAGAACAAGCTCATTGACTAGTCCAGAAAGGAGCCAAAAGACCAATAGAAAGTGAGAAGGTAGCCTCAAAGAGCTCAGATTACTTAGGAAGAGACAAAATGTGTCAAGGAAAGAGAGAGCAACTATAAGAAATCTATAAATATCTACAACAGAGTTATTTCTAGTAGGTGGAATAGTCCACTAGGTAGAAATTAGGGAGTATAAACATTCAAAGACATAACTTGTTTTTCTTCGTTGTAAAGGTGAATGGATAGTTGTGTAAACATCATTAAAAAGACTAGACCACCCATGCTAAGGAGTAGACACTTGAGATAATTTAGAATGCCAAAGTCAAGGTTGATGCCCTATTCCAACAAGGCTCTTTGATAGATATTCGATGCATTCAATTTAACATGGGACATTTTTATGAAAACAAGTGCCCAAGTATTTCTTGTGATGTTATATATTGTAATCTCCCATTTTGTATGAGAGAGATCTCTCTGTTATCAGAAGTGAAGCTCTACCCAAATTGAAAAGCAATCCTGAGACTTTGAGCTTAGAATTTTAATCATATTTTGTTAAATGAATGAGAAAGCAAGTGACCTTTCAAAATTTGTGTTGGAATAAGCTTGTGTCATCTATGAAATTATTCTTATGTCTGTTTCCAAAATAGAGTCTTGTCCATTTAATAAAACAAGTAAAACAAGTGAAAGTAAGCTAGAAGATGTCCTAAAGCTGATTGTGAAAGAGTTTGTGCTACCATAATTGTCTTCAATCTATGTTTTGTGTAAAGGATACTAGAGAGACTTTGAGCTCTCTTTATCCTTCGTAATCCTTTACTCTGTTCTAGTTTTAGGTGTAGACTTTGATCTACATTTAATCCTTCTGTATTACTTTGTCCTAATCAGTAGGAGAGACAATGAAAGACTTTATGCTTTTATTGGTTTCTTGTGGTTTCTATTACTACCCAAGAAGGATTCCTGTTGTTTGCTAAAAACTATTTCTGAAAGAAGAGAAATGTCTTTAGTAATTACACCAAAATTCTCATTTGTTTTATGAACATAATCTTTCAAAAAAGAGAGATGGATGGTATGATTTCACCCCCGTGTGTATTTTCAACACACACACACACACACACACACACACACACACACACACACACACACACACACACACACACACACACACACACACACACACACACACACACACAGTTTATAGGTAACCTCCCCTTGATGAGAGAAGAGATTTGTCTCAATCTGGTTGTCGCCACCACATCTGTTTTACTGTATAAATATATGTATGCTATGGTTGATGTACCTATTTTTCCATCAATCAGTTGGTGACAAAATATTCACCCAATAGTTTTTGGTGACTCCATTGGAGAAGAACAAGACATTTAAAGCCTAAAGCTTCAAATTAAAGTAGTTCCAGTTCTTTTCCTTATCCATTTTACACTCTAGTAGATCCACCATACACACAAAGCCAGAGAGCTCAAGGTATTATTGACCCTGTATTTGAGCTTGTGTTGCAAAATAATTTTGATCTTTCCCCTCCAGAAACTCACCTTCGGTGAACCAAGAGTTTTACTCCTACAAACATCAAGTCCCCAATACTAGGCAAAGCTTCTCTTTCCTCTACTAGTAGAGCTTTGTCCATACATTTCCCACATAGATTTATTATCCCTCCTTTCAACAGCCATATCATGGCAGCTTGAGGCCCCTAGAGTAATACTTTTGGTCCCCTAAATCTAACCCCACCTCTACATGTGCTACCCCGTAGCTAAAGGAAAAATTTCCCCAAGTTCTATGGTGATGGGAAGGTTCATCCTGATGAACATATAGTATCCTTTTACATAGCTTGTGGTGTAATAGGCGTTGAATATGAATACATTGTAGCCAGACTATTTGTGAAGACATTGCAAGGTGATGTTGCAGACTGGTTTTATCATCTACAAACACAAATAGTAACTGATTGGAACACTCTCAAAGCTAAATTTGAGGCCAGGTTCAAACCTGTAGAAGATGCACATGCCCTGTTAGCTTAGATTACACAAATCAAGGAGCCTCATGAACCCATGAGAGACTTCATTTCCAAATTCAATAAGCTGAAGAACATGATTCTCACAATTGCCTAGTCGACGCCTGATAATCTCAAATGCTTCTTCATCAATTCTCAGCTTCCTGAAGTGAGTTTCTTATTGAAGTGGGCTGGCCATATAAACCTTGCTGCTACTCATATTTTAGCCATTGAGGTTGAAGATGACCTTATCCTAGTAAGAAAGATAAGAAGAGATCCTAACATAGGAAATTTTTCTTCATCTGTTGAATATTCTTTTACAGGCATCATTGATTCGATGGTACAAAAGCTAACAAATGAATTGCTAGCTCTCAAAAGGCAAATGGCACAAGGGATGTCTACTCCTTCTTATCTAGATATACCAAGGAGGACATCTACAAACAAGTCATATTAGAGAAATGATGCCAAAAATCAAGGGTAACCAAACCACCTTCCTCCCCCACCAGGGAAGCTTGCCATTGAGGCAGCACCAACTAACTCAGCAGTTGATTATCTTGAAACTGAGTCTAATTTTTCTTTCCAACCTGAGTTGAACCAAGAATATGACATTGATCTCTTTGTAGAGAACCAAGAAGAATCACCTGGTGACTCCAACATTGGTTTCCTAAATTACCAAGATGAACCCAAAAGTAAAGGTGAAGCATTTTATGGATTATGTGCTATATTTATTAGGTCTCAGAACCAGTCAGCTCAACAAGTGGATAAAATAAAAATAGGGGAAGAATCTCAACAAGTAATTTCAATTACTAAATGAGGAACTTCACTACGTTTCCAATCAAAGGACCTCAAATATTCCTTCACCTTATGTTTCAAATTCGTAGACCATTCCTACACCCAACAAAAACCAAATTGATGGAATGCCTTCCTCTATTTCAAATTCATTTCAGTCATTTTATATATTTGAACATGTTAAGAAGACCAAAATTCAAATGTCTGAGTTTTAATTCTTACAATCCAATCCTGAGCAGTTGGATAAGTTAGTTCAATGCGTCATGAATAAAACTGTCCTTGTAGGACAAGAAATTTTGAAAGCAACTTATGATCCCCCAAAGAACACACCTGCCCAAAATAATCTTGTGATCACTCATCCAGCTTCCCATAGAAGATAGAACCATTTTATGTCTCCCTACTAATAAATAGCCATTAGCTAAAAAATTAGATAATTGATTTTGGTGCATCTGACAATGTCATGCCCACCAAGGTGGTAGAATCTCTTGGTCTCACATTGACTAAGACCTTTGGGAGATGTTTCTATATGGAAAAAAATAGGTGCCTCTACTAGGACAAATCAAAGATGCTCAATTTGCATTTGTGGCCTTTCCAAATAAGAGAATCAAAATGACAGTCTTGGTGGCCGATGTCCTAACCTCTTATGGCATTCTTCTTGGGTAAAATTTCTACAAGGACTTTGGTGGTGAATTAAGCATGGTCTTGTCTGAGGTGAGGATCCATGTCAAGGGCATCATGCAAAGGCTGCTTCCTAAGAAGGAATCAAAGTACACAATCACTCAAACGTTAGCCCCTGAAGCTCAAAGTCTATTTGAGTCTTCAGGCATGGGTAATTATGTTTTGACTACTGAAGATGTTTTTATTTCAGCAAATGAAAATTCCATAAGAGAAAATACTAAAAATTTAGATGAAACATCAGAAGAATTGGTAGGGTATAGTACACAAAAAAATCTTCTTTTCCTGATGAAGGAAAATCTGAAAGAAGATCAAATTTTGATGATATTTGGATTATGTAATTCGATGGAAGCAATGCTTCAACTGGTTCTAGAGCTAAAGTTGTTTTAATATCTCCTTAAGGAGATATTTTTCCATATGCATACAAGTTGTAGATCAACAACACCAACAACACTACTAAATATGAATCGCTGTTACTCAAATTAAAGACTGCTCAAAATAAAGGTTTTAAACTCCTTCATGTTAAAGGGGGTGCTAAGCTAGTGGTTTATCAGGTGAGGAACCTATACCAAACTAAGAATGAAAGATTGTGACATTATCACAATATGGTGTGAGACTACATTGAAAGCTTTGATGCTTTTAGTATTTTTGTTGTGCCCAGGGAATTTAATAGTCATGTTGATGCATTAGCCATCTCTACAGCTCTCTTAGTCCCTCACCAAGATTTCAAAGAAGAGGTGTACACTATCGAGTTGGTATTTCGAACAAGTGTACCTAATAATGCTAACTATTGGTAGGTATTCAATGGTGATAACCAAATCATTTTTTTTATGGAATAAAGAGATAGATTTGAAAATCTTCAATTCAAAGGTAGTGAATCTCCACCATGGGAATCAGCTCCCAAAACAAATTCAAAAGCTAAGGAAGAGTTCCTTCAGCTGAAAGGGAATAAAACTCCCAAAAGATTAGTTTCTCTTGAGAAACTTTTTGACAAAAATGATAGGTTTGTCAAAGAACAACAAATGGATTCAAAATCCTCCAAGGATTTTGATCAAATCAATTTTAGAATAGAAGACAATCCAAAAATGGTCAACATTGGGAATTGTTGCACTCCTGATGAGAAAATACAATTCATTACACTACTTCACCATTACCTTGATGCTTTGGCATATTTATATGATGATCTGAAACCTCTCAGAGTTGAAGAAATAAAGCATGAAATTCCTCTTAAAATTAGGTCATTGCCTCACAAGCAAAATCAAAGGTAGTACAACCCCAAGATATTAGGCATGATTTTGTCTAAAATACAAAAAATGTTGAATGCACGGATTATTTTCTCAATCCATCATTCCACCTAAATTGTGAATATAGTCCCTGTAAGAAAGAAAAATGGATAAATTCACCTATATGTTGATTTCAAAAATCTAAATCAGTCATCCTTAAAAGACAATTATCCCCTGCCCATCATGGATCAACTACTGTGAACAGTGACTGGCACTGAGATGTTATCAATGCTAGATGGTTTTTCTTGATATAATCGAGTAGAAGTTACTGAAGTAGACCAACATAAGATTGCTTTCACAACACCTTAGGGCACCTTTGCATATCACATAATGCCTTTCAACTTGATCAATGCTGACGCCACCTTCCAAAGAGAAATGGATCTTGCTTTCAAAGATGAAATGGGTAAGTTCATTATGGTATACCTTGATAACTTGACAATCTTTTCTAAGCATCGTCTTGATCATGTGCATCATCTACAATAAGAGCTAGAGCGATGTAGGCAGAATGGTATTTCTCATAATCCTAAGAAGTCAATTTTTGGGGTTACAAAAGGTAAACTTATTGGTCACACTGTGTCTTGAGAAGGCATAAAGATCGACCCAAAAAGGGTCAAATCCATCCAAGGTCTTGCTCTTCCTACTAGTAAGACTGCAGTTCACTTTTTCTTTGGAAAGGTGAATTTTCTATGAAGGTTCATTCCTGAATTCACAAAGAAGACTCACCACATTGTAAATATGATGAAGGGTAAAGCCACTTTTAGTTAGACTGAAGAAGGCAAGTCAGCATTTCAAGACATCAAGGAAGCTATCGCCCATGCCCCAATTATAATTTGTCCTAATTACACTAATGACTTCATAATGTATAGCTATGCTTCTGAACATACACTTTTAGCTATTTTGGTTCAGGAGAACAAATAAGGTGTGGTATCTTCCATCTCCATTATGAGTTGCCCTCTCAAAGCTCATGAGCTAAAATACTCAAACATGGAGAAGCATGCATATGATGTGGTAAAGTCAGTAAAACACTTCCATTTTTACATCTTGAACTCACATACTATTGTTTTGGTTCTTGATACAATAGTCAAGTCCATACTAACTCAGCAGGAGTTTGGGACCAAATGGATCAATTAGATTGCTAAAATTTAGGAGTTTGATCTTGTTATCAAACCAATGAAGCTTGTGTGGGGAAAGGGCCTCTACCAATTAATTGTTGATAACATGCTAGAAGAGGCAGGGCATGAAGAAACAAAAGCTGAAGACACACCAACAGTTCTTTTTGTCACCATTATGAATGAGTGGTATTCAAATATTCCTTATTTCTTTACTTATGGTGAGTGTCCTGCTCACCTTTATCATAAATAAAAGAGGATTGTTACGTTGAAAGCTTCCAATTTTGTCCTGTGGGACAATGGTTTGTATAAGAGGAACCTTGATGGGGTATTCCATAACTACATGGATAAAGTGCAACAGAACAAACTTTTGGAGTCCTTCCACAATATGGCTTGTGGAGGACATTTTTATGCACTTGTGACTGGCCATAAGATTTTATGAGCCAGGTATTATTGGCCTACTCTATTTTGAGATTCAAACGCTTAGGTGTGTAGATGCGAGCTATGTCAACAACTCATTGGCAAACCCAAGTTAGTTGCGTTACCTCTCAAGCCTGTGGTGATAGAAGAACCATTTCAGCAATGGGGAATTGATTTCATTGATGTTGTAAATCTGTCCTCAAGTGCTAGACATGATTATGTCCTTATGGCCACAAACTACTTTACCAAGTGGGTGGAAGCCATTCCAGTCAAGCATGCTACTTCAGAGGTAGTGTGTAATTTCCTCAAGGAAAACATCATTTCTAGGTTTGGGGTCCCAACTAAGATTGTAACAGACAATGTAGCCTATTTCTCTTCTCATGAGATTACTCAGTTCTATTACTATTATGGGATTATTCTCTCCCACTCATATGACTATTATCTGCAAGGAAATGGTGAAGAAAAATCAAGCAACAAAATCTTAGTGACCATTTTCAAGAAGTTGATAGATGAAAATCAAAGAACCTAACATAAAGCATTGCTTGATGCTTTATGGGAAGATATAATTACAGCCAAGAGGGCAATTGGTATGTCCCAATTTCAAATTCTATATGGTCTCAATGCAGAGATACCAATCACCCTAGAGTTACCAGTGTTAAAATTAGTAAGGGAAATAGAAGATTCAACTTTTGAATGTTTCATCCACAAAAAGATCATGTGCTTGGCTGAGCTTAATGAGCAACGAACTATGGTGGTGGACCGAATTGTTGCACATCTAATTTTGGTAAAGAGACTCTTTGACCAGAAAGCAAAGATTCATGATTTTTAGATTAGAGACCAAGTCTTGTTGTAGGACTTGAGGAGAGAACCAAAAGGAATGCATGGAAAATTTAATTCCTTATGGAGAGGCCCATTTAACATTCATCGTTTAAATGGTGAAAATAGTTTCTTGCTGAAATATCAAGATGGAATGCCATTTGCTCTACCTCACAGTGGGCACCACCTAAAGCACTTCAATTCTTAAAGTATCAGATAAGTCCATTTGTATATTTGTATAGTCTTTCTTTATTTTATGTTTTTCATTTTTTTTTGGCACCTTTCTTTTTGGGTAATCATGACTCCATAGCCCAATGGCATAGATGAATGCACTGAGATTCTAGATTCTACTCCTTTTGATTGCATCTATTTTCAATCTATGGAAGTTCTCGAACTAGAGCCCACTGTTATACCCACAATCCATCACTTTCTTTTGTAGACAACAGATTGACCATTTTGCCCCTATAGGCCAAAATGCTCTCTTTCTTTCTTTCAAAATGTTCTGAGCACTTAAGTTTTTCCAAATATTCATGCCTTTTCAGCTAAGGAAGTCATAGGTTCAATAGGCAGGCTTTCTTCAAAGGAAGTTCAAAACACTTAAGGCTTTTTCTTAGTGTTTTGAGGATGGTTCAATGCTGAAGTTCAATCAAAAGACTTAATGATGGGCTTAAAACAAATAGAATGAACCACTTTGAACCATTGAACCATTAAACCCCACCTCCACAAGGTTCAAAGTTTCAACGGGTTTAAAGGCTCAAAGACTTTGGTGGACATAAATAAATGAAGCCTTCGAAGAGATAACATTGAATCATTGAACCATTGAACCTTGAACCATTTTGGTCCAAAGGTTGAAGGTTCAACGAGTTCAATAAGTCCAAAAGACTTAAAGAAAAGGAGTCAAAGAGCGAAGATTGAACTATTGAACCATTGAACCTTGAACCAAAAAGAGTTCAAAGGTTCAACGAGTTCAAAGGTTCAAATGACTTAGACGAACTTAGAAAATCTAGAAAGTTTGAAGCTTTAAAAGAATTCAAAGAAAGACAATGAACCATTGAACTGTTGAACCTTGAACGGAAATGGTTTGAAAGTTCAAAGGTTCAAAGGGTTCAAAGGTTTAAAATTTTGAAAGAAAGCTTCGAGTGAATGAAGGAAGCAGAAGATTCTAGAAAGAAGTTCAAATAAATGGTTCAAAGAAATGGTTTAACTGAAGAAAAAAAAGAAAGTGAATGCGGACCTTCACAAAATGATTAAACCAATGAACCATTGAACCTTTGAACCAAAAGAGTTCAAGGTTCAAGGTTTAAAGAGGTTTAAGGTGACCAGTGACATCCCCATAGAGGTCAAATTTAGGGTAATGGAATAGCTGTTGATTTTTAAAAGACTTGAGAACAAGCTTAACGACCAATCCAGAAAGGAGCCGAAAGACTAGTAGAAAGTGAGAAGGTAGCCCAAAAGAGCTCAAATTGCTTAAGAAGAGACAAAATGTGGTAATGAAAGAGAGAGAAACTATAGGAAATTGAGAAATATCTTTAGGAGAGTTATTTCTAGTAGGTGGAACAATCTACCAATTAGACATTAGGGAACATGAACATTCAAAGACACAACTTATTTTTCTTCGTTGACTAAAGGCGAATGGACAACCATGTAAACATAATTAAAAAGACTAGACAACTCATGCTGAGAAGGGGACATTTGGGATAATTCAGAACACCAAAGTCAAGGCCGATGCCCTATTCCAGCATGGCTCTTTGAGAGATATTCAATGCATTCAATTCAGCATGGACCATTTTTATGAAAACAAGTGCCCAAGTCTTTCTTGTGATGATATCTCTCATTTTGTATGAGAGAGATCTCTTTGTTATCAGAAGTGAAGCTCTACCCAAATTGAAAAGTAATATTGAGACTTTGAGCTCAGATTGTTAATCATATTTTATTAAATGAATGAGAAAGCAAGTGACCTTTCAAACTTTGTGTTGGAATAGGCTTGTGTCATCTAGGAAATTGTTCTTATGTTTGTTTCCTAAAAACAGTCTTGTCCATTTAATCAAACAAGTAGAATAAGTGGAAGTAAGCTGGAAGATGTCCTGAAGCTGACTGTGGGAGACTTTGTGCTACCATAATTGTCTTCAATCTATGTTTTGTGTAAAGGATATTAGAGAGACTTTGAGCTCTCTTTATCCTTCATAATCCTATACTCTATTGTAGTTTTAGGTGTAGAATTTGAGCTATGTTTAATACTACTGTGTTACTTTGTCCTAATCAATAGGAGAGACAATGAAAGACTTTGTGCTTTCATTGGTTTCTTGTGGTTTCTGTTTCTACCTAGTAAGGATTCCTATTGTTTGTTGAACACCATTTCTGAAAGAAGAGAAATGCCTTCAATAATTACACTAGAATTCTCCTCTTTTCTATGAACATCATCTCTTAAAAAAGAGAGATGGATGGTATGATTTCACCCTCATGTGTATTTTTAGCACATATATATATATATATATATATATATATATATATATATATATATATATATATATATATATATATATATATAGTATACTATAGTTTATAGGGAACCTACACTTGATGAGATGAGAGATTTGTCTCAATCTGGATATGGCCACCACATCCATTTTGTTGTATAAATCTCCTTATGCTGTGGTTGATGCACCTATTTTGCCATCAGTCAGCTGGTGACAAAATATTCACCCAACAATTATAAATATCAACAAGGATAGATGCATTCATGTCTATGTGGATTATTGGTTACTCAATGTTACATAATCGATCCATTTTTGATGCCCTTCACTTAAGAGATACTTAAGGGAGTTGTCAGGTGTGAAATCTATACATTTATGGATGGTTTATCTGCATACCATCAAGTTTAGATTGTGAATGAGGATAAGCTAAAGATCACATTTGAAAATAGATGGGGATCCTCTTCTTATAATGTAATGACCATTTGGGTTGAAAAATGCTCCTGTTGTATTCTTCTAGATCACAAATGATGCCTTCAAGGACTTTAGTCATAAGTTATTTCAAGTCTACCTTTATGACTATATTATTTATGACTAAGTGCAAGATAATTATTCCAATCTATGACTAATGATTGAGCGCTATCATAACCATTATTGAGTTCTTATGAGCCTATGATGACTTCCTATCATTCCACCATAAAAGGGGATTCTCACTTATCCACTATCCCACCTTAGCCCTTGGAACTGAATATTATGATTCTAACTGTCACATTGAGGATTGCTTATTATCTAATGATGAACACATTGTCTTCAATATGGAGGGTGAAGATCCTATTCTTCTCCCATCCACTAACATGTTCAAATAGGGTAATGTCTACCTAATCAAATAAATAATTGACATTAACATTATGAGAGAAGATAATCTTAGACTTCTGAAGTTAAGATCTTCACTCTTTGAGTAGGAGGTGGAAGTCTAGAGGCATTTCCATATATAACTCTCAAAATCTTTCACTTTTTCCTACATCGACATGGTAAGCATTAACCCTGATGTAGTCATTCACAACCTAGTTACATCCTTGACATAAAACCTATCAAGTAAAAGCTCATGCACATCAAGCCTAAGGTTGCATTGATGATGAAATACAAAATAAAAAGCACACTCTTCTCATGTGGTTTTCTTCCAATGTCTCAACTCTATGTTTCTTTTTAATGGTGGTCTCAGATATTTTCCCTCACAAATCTAAGTTGAAATGTTGAGGGCCAAGTGTACATTATTTCCTAAGTCTCTAAGTTCATAGGGACTACATAATATCTATGTATTAGACCCCACATTATTTTTCTGAGTCTATAATTCCACATATATTCTTGTTTGTAAGGCTTCTTTTTTGACCCATGAAATATACATTAGTTTATAAAATCTAACAGGTCTACAAGAATCTTGAGATTCCTGAACTATACCGTGAAAGTTTACATAGACCATAGACATCAAATGTCAATTCCAAAAATACTCACAAGGATTTGGTATGTTCACAAATCTATGTCATAATGGGGACCACAGGCATACACATGACCCATTTCAAATTTCATTTTATAACTCCAATAGGGCCAAAATGATCCACAAAATGATCACATGCATGACTCTGAGAACCTAAATTATAACACATGTCATATCACTTAGGGTCACAAGATATAGTAGTAGCCATATGTAATGCAAATGCATTACAATCCTTAAATGAATTTAACTGATTAATGGGTCCATAGACATAGAAAGAGGAAATGATGAAAAGGGTTGAATGTGTGAGGAACCATAAAGTGGATTTGATAAATCCATGGGTCCACAAAGTTTTTTAAGAATGGAAGAAAGGCATTGGAGCATGTTATCTAGAATCCCTAGGATCATGGCACTTGGCACAAATCACGTGCAACCTATGATCATAATTTCAAATTTGGTCACAATAATGGAAGAACACAAATATATTTTAATGGTCACAATATTTATGTAAAATCACCAATTTAAGAATTTAAGGTCTCATTGGAAAGCTTTGGAAGATAAGATTTACCTAGTAGTCACCATGAAATAGTTAACCCAACTATGCCAGCCACTATTACAAAAATATATTTTGATAATCACAAGCAATTATAAGAAAAGTTTGAGAAAGGAAAAAAGCTATAAAAAGCAAGAATGTGATCTCATGCAATCATTAAAGGGAAATTTTCATATAGATATATGGGAGATTAAGATATAAAAATATATTCACATTGTAAAGGTCAACATTAAATTATCAAGAGGTCGACATTGGAAGGATCGATGAAGATGCAAAGATTTAAGCTTACAAATCAAGAGTCAATATCAAAGTAGAGGTGCTATAGACTAGAAAAGGCTCAGAATAGAGATCAAAGAGAGAGGTATCAAAGAGAATTTGTAGAGCTTGCATGATATAGGAGCATCTAAAGGTTTGATAAATATTAAATCAAAAAAAATATAAAAAACAAAAAAGGAAACAATTGGGAACAACAATTTAAGAACGAATTGAAAGCAACAAAATAATAAATAACAAAAAATGAAAATTAATAGTTTTTAAATAAAAATGCATGGGTTTGGAGAGTTTTATGGATTGAAAGGAATGTGAAGAGACATGGTACATGTTATAAGGGTTCATGAAAATAATCTCACAAAGTGGGGAGAAGAGAGTAGGATAGAAAGATGATGGAAAAGGGGGAAAAGGGGAGCTACAAGAAAATAAATAGAAAAATAACAAGCTGTAGAGGAACCAATAAGATGTTGGACTATATTGGTGATGTTTTCCTCCATGTTTGCACTCCAAAATTTTTAAGTCACATAGTTTATAGTGTGTTTATTTTTATAAACATTATAATTTCTTCAAATCAATCAATATAGTGTGTTCCTTGTGGTAAATGTCTACAAATAGAATTTTGATTTGTTCTTTATATGTGTGTGCTCAAACTACACATCAAAAAATTATAGGTTGTCCTTAAGTGGATACCATATCAATCCTTGAACCATTTGGTTTCATATCAATATCTTTCCTTGCTGACATGGGTGTGTGAGGCTCTTGTATGAGTCAATTACAAGCTGTGAAAAACAAGTTTACTTGAGCTAGTTACAAGTTGTGAAAAAGGAACGTACATTGGAGAGAGGATAAGTTTTTTTTAGGTATGAAAGAAGTTATGCAAGTGTTGATGAAGTGAGAGAGGCTCTCTTCTGATTATATTTATGAAAGAGAAACCTACTTGTTAAGGAGGATATGACACAAAAAAGAAGGGCACCAGAGGTAGAAAACTTGATTGATATGTTGAAGGGAGTGAATTAAAGATTGGACATGATGAAAGATGCAAAAAATGAAGATGTATCAGCTATGATTATAAAGGATGAAGAAGAAAAATTGATAGGGTTTTTGTCCCTACAATAAAGGTTAGATGCTTTAGAGAGAGATCAAGCAAGCAGAGGAAAAGATACCAATAGAAGAAAGAGAATGACAAAGGTCAAGGTGAAGAAAAGAGGTAATCCCACAATTAATATTGTTTTTCTCTTTGGTAAAGGGAGACAAAATAAGGTCATAAATTGGATAGTGCAGTTGTAAATGTATTTTAAAGAGAAGTGTGTCAAAAACCCCATGAGGGTATAGGTTGCAAGTTAGAGATTATGTAGAGTTGTAATTATGTATTGGGGACATCTCCAAGAGAGGAGACAAAGTAAAGGAAATAATAAGGTAAGGAGTTGGGAATATATGGTTTATAATTTTATGGGTAGTGTTGTGCACTCAAGAATGAAAGTAGAGTAGTTTTAGAAGTTTTGTCTTAAAGATTGATACAAAAGAGAAGAAGAATAAGCTTTAAACAAAATTCAATATGAGAAGGAAGTTTTCATGTGAGCAGTTCAAGTCTACTTTGAGAAGTAACAAGGAGATGAATAAAAGTGATGAGAATAAGGTTGTATTGAAAGATAACAAGAGAGTGAAGTTTCCATCTGAGAAGCTCAAATCTGATTTACAGAACAACAAATAGAAAAAGGTTTCTAGGTAGCACATAAAGGAGGGAATCCTCATACAAGAGGATATGGATATGATAGTTTTTAAATTGGAGGAAGGAGACCCATTCTTTCATGATGGGATCGAGTTTATGATATCCCATAGGTGGGAAGATTTAAAATTTTCTTTGGTGAATGAAGGGAATGCATGTCTTTTCTATTTTGGAGGGAAGAACGATTGAGAACAACCAAGGAAAGCTACATGTGTCCTTGAAGTAAAAAATATATGTGAATGAATAAGTTGGCCATGAGGATTTTTAGGTTTCCATGAAGAAAATAATAGGGATTGTTGATGTGAAATTTAATGCACATAAAAAGAGTATGGTTGAAGACTAGCCATGCAAAGAAGGAAATAGAAAGAAGAATGAGAAGAGGACATCCATGGAGGTTGTTGAGAATGGGTTTTTTGGATTCCATCATGAGAGAGAAAGTTGGTGAGGAGAATGTGAGGAGAAGTGAATATTTGGGAAGAATGTCTTAAAATTTGAGCTTAACCATCCTCTTAATCTGCTTACACTACAACCTTCTCTTTTCAAAGCAACTCTCATTCTTTGCTTTTTTATTCTCTCCTCTATCAACTTGATTGGCCAATTCACTTTTATTTTCAACTCACATGTATACCATGGGTTTTTCATACTCTCCACCATGATCCTTATCAATTATATTTGTTGTTTCAACTCATCCATTTCCCTTTGGAAATCTTCTTCTTCTTGGTTTCTTCTTTTCTGATGCAGAGCATCACTAAATAATTTAGCATATGAGTATTCAAAAGTTCAAATTGACAATTTTGGTCTTATGTAAGTATCAAGGGTCCTGTAGGGTCCTTTTGGGTGTGTTTGAGTAATTACAAGTCATTTGATGGTGTTTTTCTAGATATTTTGGAGCTTCCCTCCAAAACCAAGATATAAAAATTTGAATAATGCACCTATGCTTAAGAGTGCTATTTTGGATTCTTTGTGATGTCAAGGGTGTTTAATGTTTGCAGTGAGATCCTAGATGGTACTAGTAGTGGGTATTAGTAGTCTTATAATGTATAATCAATGCAGAAAATGTAAATCAAGAAAGACAAATAATTTGTAACTATCATCTCCATATGGAGTGGCTATGTGTAGGAAGTTATTTTAAATGTTTGATTTATATAAAGATAAAAATGCATGTTGTGTGTAGTAGAGTGGATTTTAGTAGATTAGGAGAGAAGACAAATCCATATTAGATAAATGTGGAGTAGAAAAAGACCAAGATTAAATGTAACTAAACTCTACCTATAACATTATGTATGTTGTGTGTAGTAGAGTGGATTTTATTTTAATGATGTGCCGTGACCTATAATAAATTTTAAATGTTTAAAATAATCATCTAGAATATACATACAAAATTTTAGACCATTTTGTTGGATTTTTTTAAATTTATGGCTCTTTTATTACTTGCTGCCCTATTATTAGGCTATAGGGTTTGATTAAAACACAAAAGCACTCAACATTATATTATAGGAGTTATGTGGGATTTCAAACCTTGATTCCAATTTTAATACATTTTAAACACTTACTTGATTTATCCCAAGCATGAAAACCCCACCATGCTTGTAAAAACATGTCAAACAATGTTGATTATCAGGACTATTTTTGACTATGTACTATTTTGGGAACCTGAGTGGACATAAATAGGTGAAATCATTACTTTTTCCCCTTATTAATAAAAAATAATGATGTAAAAAGATGGAATAATATCAGGTCTTACCATTACAATTATTATTTGTCTCCTATACATCATAAATCATGTTCAATACTCATTTTTTAGGACTACTACTCACAAAATCATGAATTCCTCATGCAATCAAACCTATAAAGGCTTCAAAACACATGTGAATTTCATACACATATAGGAAACACCTATTCATAACTCAGTGTAGTAAAAGAGACTCTCTGCACCATGGAAACACTTCTTTCATTGATCAAAACCTTATAATATTTGCAGACCTACTTCTTTCATGTATATACCTTTTTGTACTATCTCATTTTGGAAAAAAAATCTTCTATTTTCTTTATCCATGGGGTGTTTTAATAAAATTAATATCTCTATGCCTTGAAATTCAATAAACTATACATATTTTTAAATAATATTAAATATTTTAAGAATTTAGTGGAGGGATGGGAAATCTAGCCTTTATAATATTAAATATTATAAGATTTCATTGTCCACAAGGTTTTTAATGAAAAGCTTTATGAGATAATTGTGTAAAATAGGAAATAAATACATGTTCCAAATCTCATTTAGGATCCATCATCAATATTAAAATGATAAAAATATTATAGATAAATAGCTCCTTAGATATATAAGTATTTTACAAAATACTAGTAGATAACCCATTACAACTACTAATTAATGCCAATAATTAAACTCAACATTAAGTGACAATAATTAATGATATTAACCATCATTAACGATGTACAATAGAATGAATGTTATTTATATTAATGAAACTTATTAATGAGTTATTATAAAAATAATTAATTCATAAAAACACTAAGAACTCGTGGTTGATCCTATTCTATGTTTTGGAATAATGGGTCTCCAAGCTTGCCCCAAGCCAAAAATCTCATCGATGTTTAACTTGTAGGGATGATTTACAATTATAATTCTTTGTTAAGTCAAAAATTCATGAAATGACTCTCCTTTACGAAAATGTTTGCCTCTCTAATGCAAAACCTCATGTTTAGTTTAAGAAGAATGATTTGTTGACGTTGATTTGAACACAAACATCCACAACATGTTCACATAATCTGGTGTCAATAGATCTCCTTTATTCACCTATATATGGTCAACCAAAAGGGCACTCAAAGAAAAAAATGTCACTACTATGTCTAGGATCAACTTTGTATTTAGTTGATTTTAAGATCCATTTTATAGTTTTGAGGGGGAAATATGTGGCCTTGCCTTTTACCTTTTGTTAAAATCTAGCAATTTTATTTGATAGTCCTTCAATGTGAGGCTCGAAATCTTGAGATTGGTCACCTAATTCTAAATATATTTGTATTTAATGCTTCCTTTCTTTATGATATGGCATGGAATTTTTTTCATCTTTGTAACCATCATTGTGTTTAAAAACTTTGATAAGATGTTCCCTTTCTTGTTGGAAATGCCCTTCACTAGAAATCGATAGGTCTTAGGTGGCTAAAGTTTTAAGTAGAGAGAGGTACATATTAATTTATTTCATATAAAATTTCATTGCCAAAGATCCATCATTGTTCCATTTTAATGAGCTCAAGGAAAGGAATATGCTCATTCATCTTGAACTTTACGGCAAAGTAGAAAATTTCAAAAATAATTCTATTTAAGGAACTCTTCATCTATAATATTCATCATCATTTTAATTTTCATGATGAATTACAAAGGAGATCTAAAATTTCTATTTGTTTCCTATCCTATCCAATCATCTCTAAAATCTTATCATTAAAAATATTATAATATTTATCCGTCAATTTCTAAATAAATCATTAACTTATATGGAATGGTAGTTAACATTTTAGAATAAATCAAAGTTACATAGGTGTGTGCATCCAACCAAATTCCACCTGAATTTAGTACATACTCGTGCCTAATACATTCATTGTCTCATGAGATACACTGCTAATACATAAAGTGCATTTAGAAAGCACCCCAAACCTAGGATACACTTTTCATCCCTAAAGTACACCTATTTCACACACCCTATACAAAAAATAGCTTAAAAGGTAGTCTAAAATGTAAAATAATTTATTATATAAGGGTTTTAAAACACTAACAATGTCATTTTGTAGCTTACATCTAATCTAATATTTGACATCATATATGTAATTTTGGAGCTTACTCACCGATAAATATATATTTTTAATCATTATAAACATCTTCTATGTTTCTTATTATGCATTTTTTGTGCTTAAGATGTCCATTGCCATTATTAATGTTTTTATTTTTCAATTCACTCAAAATTAATGGCCAACCTTAAGTTTAACACCCATTTGACTATCACAAGGGTTTAAACCTTAAATTTGACATCCATTTAACTATCATGCGGAAGCTTTCATTTCTTTCTTCGAGTATTCAATTGAAAAATATTTCTATCTTGGACCTGTAGTGAATTCTGGAGCCCCCCTTTTTTCCTAAAAATATTTTTTCATTCCTAATGGAATTATGTAAATAGATTGAGGCCATATGTTACCAATTAGAAAAAAATTACAAAGAAGGTAATGAAGTCATTAATCAGTGTGGTATGTGACAAATCCAAGATAGACACCTCAAGATTGATCTCTCTCAACATTTTTTAGATAGATGTTTATAAGATACCAGTACTAGTTATAATTCTTACATAGCTACATCCCCAAATCAGCATACCCAAATTTTGAGGGTCCACAACATGTGCTCCATACCCATACCCCTGCTTATCCTTATATTTGTTTTTATCAAATTTCAATCACTTGGGCACTTGGAGCAGCATAATGGGTTGATTTATCATTTTATTTTGTAACCATAAAAAAAAAGGATGTTTGTACATCTATCCTTATTCTTACAATTTTTTTTTTCAATTTTGTGCACATATGATAGGCATCAGGTCATGAAAAAGGAAACAAGATTGATCATTGGAACCAGGATAATCTCTATAATTAGCACTAATGTGTTATTCCTTTATCGCAATCTCATGATGGTGTGTTGATGGATGCAACCCAAATCGTTGAGTGGTTTACAACTTTTAAACAAGTCTTATCCAAATATTGGACTATGGAAGCCTATTTATTTTTCTCAAAATAAACTTATTTAATCAAGTTTGAACATCAATTCCTTATTGACCTAGTAATTTCAAATGAATAAATCTTAATTGGAAAACTATTGCCAGGGAGGAATGACCTCAATTGAGTTGATTATTTATTCATTTCCCACTTTTCTTAATGAGAACTTTACAAATTTAAATAAATTATATACCAACAACTACATACAAATATCCAGCAATAAAGGTTTTTTAGTAAGTAGATTTATCTCTGAGCACTGATAGTTCCCAAGCCTATTTTTCTAGCTTCGCATGATTGCCATGTTTGATAAATGATGAGGTGAATTAATACAATCACATTTTTACTAATTGGGTTTCCAAATCTCACATTCTTGGATGGTTTCAAAATATAATCCAGTTTCTTTAATACTTGGGTTTCCCTATTTATTTGTCTATATTTCTATTCATGTTCCAGTTTTTATGTGTTGATGGCATCACACATTCTTTGTTGTTACTGGAAGTAATTTCTTTATACTTACTCTTCCTATAAGTATAATATTTTAATCTTTGTCATATATTATTCTAAATATAATTTGGGGGATTCATATTCTATTTATTTTGCATTTTTATCACGATTTGGCTATAGAATCAATGTTCCTTGTCTTCATAAGTTGAAATTATACTGTATGTAATCTTCCCTTCAACTCATTTAGTGATAAGAAAAATGCATGTGGAGTCCTTTAATATCTCATCCAATAGTAAACGCTAGATTCAAATTTCAAAACATGTAATTTCTCGAGCCATGGTCTATATTTTATTTTTAATTTTTGCTTACACAATAATATCAATTATTTTTAATCTACAAAATCTATAATGTGCAAACTTGGTCAACTAATTGTAATTAAAACACACCACAATTTAACTTGTTTTCTTAAATGTCTTTTATCTCTTTAATATTCATGAAAAAAAAGAGTATATTCTGCCGTTGGTATTAATTGCACAAAAAAATAAAAATTGGTCATTAGAAGCATAGGCTCTAATATCAAATGATACAAAGTTCAAACAAATGGTTGTATTCAGTAGTTATAATTGAGCATATTATATATACAATGAAAAGAGAAAATAATGGAATAGTTTATATTCACCAATTAGATATAAATAAGTACGAGAAGGTTCATATTGATGGCATGGTTGATGCTCAATTTGAAAACTATCCACTATTAACTAGGGTAGAGTGTAAAAACATAATTAGAAGTAAAAATTCACAAAAAAAAGTGCATGTTATTAATACTATAGAAATAGATACATAAGCAAGAAGCTGAACATAAAAACACAGTAAAAAATTCCTACAATTAGAAATCTATATAACCAAAAAAAATTGGTATGCTTGGCCGAATTGGTATTCAAAATTCTTCAAGTACTCTAGTCTTAAATCTCACTATCCTACCAGCCCCTTCTTCATATTTTTTTATAATATAACATACCATATGCATTGAAAAAATAAATTTCGAACGAGAAGGAAAAGTGATTCATGATCTGGGTGTTATAAAAACTATTATTTGTGGTTTAGTTTAAAATTATGTTATCCTTTGAGTTGTGCTACATGCCATGTTCACCATGGCACATGTTAAGTTCATCATGATATACCTTCCACAATGCCTAAAATACAATATCATCATAGGAGACACTAAAAATAGTGTGCTTTGGGGCCCTAATGGTGATTTAAGGAAGTACATAGTGTCTAAGAAGTTAGACCAAGTTCTTTACTTATTGTCATTGTCATGAGACAACAAATTTCACTCGAACATGGTGTTACCACAAATAAAAACCAAACTTAATGAGTCCAATGGAATATTTTAATTTCTCTTAGAATATTATACAAAGTAAAAAAAAAAACATCACTCAACTTTGAGTTTGAATGATACAATTATGCTAACTATAAAGTATTATTGTCATGAGACCACTAGAGTGACTCCAAATTCGTGTCACTATAGAGATACCATAAAACTTGAGAATTCAATGGCACCATTATACTGAATTCAAAAAAAATTATGTAAAACTAAATAAAAAATACATAATTTGAGTCAATATACAAAGTTATAGCCCTTGCAAGTTTTAGGCCTTGACAATGTGTTGTTGATGTGAGATCAAACAGTGATCATAAACACAGTCATCTGAAGATGATTTTGGACATGGAAAGTTGTCACTAATGAAGCAAAATAACCTCCAATTTGGCATCACCATCAGGACCTCAAAATTAAGTTTCAACATGTAAGACCAAGGTGTTTTTCTTGATATGCTCCTCCATCAAACTTCCCAAAATATTTTTATCATGAGAATGATGTTCAGTATTCTAAATCTAAGAAAGATCTATAAGAGAGCTTACCAATTCTATGAAGTTTAACATATAAGGTCTATAAATCTTGTTTTGGCCTTTTTCATTTCCTCTAAACCTAGTGTTTCTTACAACCATGCCTTCTAGTTTTTCTACCAATTCATTCATCTAGGATGTTTTCAACTTTCCCAAGATCTTTTTGATGTAGGAACATCTAGGTACATAATCAATCTTGCTTCACTAAAAAACACTTAAGAGTATAAATAGGAAATTTTGGCATTTATGAGAAATTATTTATTTTCACACAAGTCTCTTGAAGTTATACGTATCCTTCATGTGCACACAAGAATACTTCCATGTAGCCTTTTCATTATGCACAACCTCGATCATCATAAAAGATCAAATATTATATGTTACATATATTATGAAGTATTATTCATGTTTGAATGAAAAACTTTGTGAGTTATACAAAATGAATTGGAGGTTTCACATAGAGATGTAGAGTTGATGTAGAGTTGAAGTCTTGTAGAGTCAAGAGACTTTTGAATAGTCCTAATCTATGAAACTTATGATATCTTGTGAAGATTACTCATACAAAACTTTATGTTTGGAAAAGGTCTTGCACAACCTCCACATTGCCTTCTATGCACAAACTTCATTTGTGAATATTGTAACTTGAGCTTGCAATGTGTAATCTCTATGTAATATCTTTCATGTGCAATGTTTTTTTGAACCAATATAAATGCCATGTGGTATTATGAAGACAACAAGTATCTAGTGGATTGAGGACTTAGTCTATTGAATGGTGACAATAGAATATGATACACGTCCTTCAAATGAATGTGCCATTTTCAATTCCAAGTGTGACTTGATGGAGAATAATGACCTTCACAATCCAAAAATCATAACCAAATGGAGGTTTAAACATGACATGATGATGGTGTTTATCTAATAACTAGGATAGGGAATGTTCCTAACATTTCTAATGGTTTCTTGTTTACATGCATCTATGTCAAGGTTAAGCATCATTGTGAAGGGGATCTTGGAGGGATTTGGAAGCAAATGAATAGAGCCAAAAGGTTAGAGGTTGTTGGATAGTTTGTTAGAGAAGGTGAATGAAGAGAAACTCTAAAAATAATTTGAGTACAAATCTTGAAGGTGTAAGGTATGTACACCTTGTATTTGAAGCATAATGAGGTACCTCCTACATACTCGGAGTTTGAGGTGGTCTCATATGTTATAAGATACCTTAGTGACCATAACTAAGGTGCCAACATCATGGGAATTAAAATAATTCCATTTAAACAAGCCATAGAGTGAGATCAACTGATAGAGCCAAACCTAAGAGAACCAAGCCTATTGCTAGCTAAGACTTATGTGTCCTAGATATGAGTAGAGAGATAGAATAAAACACATCTATTATGAGATTTATAAATAACTAAACATAGATTTTAATGTCTATAATTATCCTAAGGTGTGGGTATGAAAGTTGTAATTCATTATTTGAATCAATAGAATCAATGTTAGTTCATATTCTTTCCACATGCAAGACTACAAATCAATCTATTATTTGTGTGAATCTATGGGTTGCATGGTATAATTACATCCTTCGTTAGACCCCCAAACTGTAACCACATCAAATTTTAAGGAATTTGTCTTTTCCAACCTATTAACTTCTCATCCATTTCAATTTTATTGATTGTTAGGGATGTATCTTGCTATGTTTCTAATAAATGGCTAGGTTGATTTTCTATTATTCTCTTAAGCATGATCTATTATAGTTTTTTATTAATCAATTATTATCACTCTTTATTAGAGTGGTAGTGATTATTTAATGTAATTTAATTATTTAGGCTAATAAGTAGTCTTCATTTCTTATTTTGGATAGAAACCATTTTGGTGAATTATATCTTTATTGAAAAAATCCTCTCTCAATTTGAGATTAGATTTAATTAATTAATGAATTTTTATCTATACTTGTTATGAATTTATCACAATCTCAGGTACTTAGAATGGGGTTAGATATATAAGGATATCGTAGAGTATTATCCTTTCATCACTTTCATCCTACTGATGGGCCATGAAGGTGACTTGAAATGTCAGTCTCTTTTCTCTCACATAGTTTTATCTTATAGCATTTTATAAAATAATATGGATTTTCAAAGCTTAAAGTGATTAATACATTGAATGGTTGAAATATCCAAACTCACTATCAATTTCACCTTATAAGAAATCTCACAAAAAAATCTCAATTCTTTTCAAAGGCAAATTTCCTTATAATGTCCCCTTTGTACTGAGTCGACACATGTGAGACTCACGAGCCCATTTCTATACTACCCAATGGGTGAGGGGAGATTTATAGAGAAATATATATTAATGAAGATTGGATCCATTCATTTTCCTTTGGTTTTTTATTAGTTTTTGACCATTTCCTAAAATTTTAGAGGCATTTCTTAAATTTTAAAAGCTCTATTGAAGGCAAGACCCTGACCATTAGTCTCCTCATGGGGGATCTAATCTAAGGGGGTCTATCATAGGAATCATATCATAAGAAATGATTACATCTTAAATTCTAGGGTTATCAGTCTTTTGGGAAAAAATTTCCCAAATACAAAAGTTTGTTTGGATGCAATGCCATGTCTTAGAGATCAAAAATGGAGTAGGAAGCTGAGAGGTGTTCTGGATGGAATGAGTGGTCCAAATGTATTCTCAATAGTGCATCTTGAAAATATTTTAAAACACATTAAGTTCACTTAAAGCATAATTTATCACATTCTAAGGGATGAGTACAGAGAGAAGGAAGCAATTCTTGAGTGGGTTTCATAGTATTCAAATAGATCAGGGTCATGAATAAGCTTACACATACCGCAAAAGTTCATTTGAGCATTCCAAGGATCAAAATTACTTGCATAATATCAAGTGATATAGACCATCACTAGGATGTCAGATAGGAATGAGTCAATCAATTCACTTATGTATTTAATAAGTTTTCTTAGAAACATCACATGGCTAACAGATTGCATGCAGTCCAATCCCTTAGTGTTAGAATCTTTCTCTAAAAAAATCAATTCTTGATGAATTTTATAATTAAAAACATAAGAATTAAAAGATTATCTTGAAAAATGAGATGTTCATGTGAGTGTCAAATTTAAGACATGACAAAAAAATTTATGGTGCTAAAAAGTTGATGGTCTCATAGACATCACTGATGGTTGTATAGACGTCATTGGCAATCATACATACGTCAAAATAAAGCTCAAGAAATCATCTATTGGGGTCTAAATATTGACAGTCATGAAGACATCATTGACATTCCCATGAATATAAATTAGTGGGTACACAGATGTCAAATTTAAGTCATGATAAATGATCATTGGTTTTCAAATATCTCAGTAAGGATCACATGGATGTCAAAAATAGGCATGTGGACAACAAGTTTGGGCCCTATGAAATAACCATTTGTAGTCAAAAATAGTGAAAGGGTCCTTGAATAAATACATGATTGACATGTGTCAATATTTTGGGTAACTAAATAGAGATCCCATAACACGTAGGTAAGTCAAAAGGTCAAGGAGCCTAGAGGCCACCACGTGGTGTAAGCATTGGAGTAGAGAGACTAAAAGTAGATCTTGAGTGTAAATGTGGGACTACCAAGTGGCACTATTGGAGATAGAGTTGATAATTCAATCAAAGATCTAGGGATCTCTTTCACTCATACTTGGCAAATCCAATGGAGTGAATTGAGTCAAAAAGGGTCAATAGGTTGAGTCAGTTTTCAACACTCAATAAGAAAAGGGCGAGCCTGAGAGCTTTCGATGAAGGTCGATGAATTAATATTTGACCCAAGAAAGGAAATATATAAGGATAGAGCTCAAAAATAGAACCAAGATAGGCCAAAATAGATATTTCAATGATCAACCTCACCACTAAAATCTCCACAAGGATAGAATATGTATTTTAGACCTAATATAGACAAAAGGTGACAATTTATTGACAAAAAGGACTATGCATAAAACAAACTATAGGAAAACAAATAATTTAAATTGGTTTTTATCTACAGTAAGTCTAGGTTCACATTTTTAATTGGAGGTAGATGGTGTAATTAATGGAGGACCATCCCAAGCCATACTTTCGACAAGTAGCTACTAAAAATAGACTTGAGCATGACTCTATCATTTCCATGAATACAAAGACCTTGACTTGCTAGTAAAAGGTAGGAATATGTGATCTCAATCATTATGAACCCCTCTCCATTATCCCACATAGGTTCTCCTTTGTTTTAATACCTTTTTAGTATATATAGAGACTTTTGAGCCTTAAAATGGATCCCTCTCTTAGGCACGACTAGACTTTGCCAAGATTGAGCCTTGTAACCTCTTGAGATAAATAGGATGAATATTTTAAGATTTCATATATTTGTCTAGTGTGTTCATGTCAGTTTGATTTGCATAAGTAGTAGATTTTTCTCCCTTTCCAAGTCTTGATCTCACCTAGCTGGTAGTTTACCTTGTTATGAAAGTCATGCTTAGAGTGTAAATATCACGTGACTAAAAGAATAGTAGATACATTGATTAGATTAGTGCCATAAATTAGGCCTCTCCATCATTTCCATTTATATTTTATCACTTGGTCAAACCTTTGCATGAAATACTGATGCATGGTAGACATTTGGAATAAGATATCCAATCATTTGTTATGTCTCATCCATATTTTGGAGTTTTAAATACGAGTGGATGGATAATATTTTAGGTGCATCACTACCAATAGCTTAGGTTTACCTTTCAGTTCATTCTCTCCCTTTCCACCAAAAAATGAGTAGGTTTTAGTGAAATGAGATGAGATATGCATCAAAGGAGCTAGTCTCATTAAAAATCCTAGAGATTTTTCCCAAATTTAGGTAACCCACGTCCTAGGGTCATTCCCATGTTGGACTAGATTTGAGTAAGAGGGGTTGAACAACCTTTTTCTTAGCTAGGGTGAAATATGAGTCTAAAACACATAAAATTCTAGTGTAAATGTTATCATGTCAATAAATGAGAAAGAACCACATTCAATATATAAGCACGATAAAGGTTTGGTGTCTCCATGCTCAATAGATAAAATAACAATACCTACCTCTAAGTAGTTGGTAGTCATCATGATACAAGAAATGCTTACTCTATCAGATTTTATAGACCACCATGAAAATTTAATTTTCATCTCTTGAGAGTTTGAATTTCTTCTCAAATGTTTTATTGAGTTTCTCCTAGGTTACTTGATCAATGATTGGTCCATATGTGAAACAATCAATACCCAATCCCCAAAATGTGGTTATAAAGCACCAAAACCAAAGATATTCATATGTGTGCCCACCAATAGTCTAAATTGTAATTCATGACATGAAATGCCATAATAAATATTTGAATCCATAGCAATGAACTTTAGTAGCTTCTACTTTTCTAGAGATGGAGTTGATGGGGTGCCCATAGTTATGGGCACGAGTTACTTTTGTTAGGTCTCTTCAAATACAATTCTCCTCCTCAAGAAGGTCTACATTGGACATTCCTATGCTATCTCAACATTTTTGGATACATTATTATACTCTAATTTACTTTGACAATAATCCATACACTATTTGGCTCACAGTCATGTTTTTGTGCTACTCCCTCCAAATTGTGGTTTGTGTTGCCCTAGTGTATTTGGATTTGTATCATCATTATATGGAATAAATTATATGGATAAGTCATTATTGAAATCTATCATGAAATAAAAACTTTCCTAAAAGAAGGGGGCTTAGTTAAATCCTTAGTTGATTTTAAGGACTCAGCACTAGATTCTTCTGCAACACCATCTAACTCGACCTAGTTTACAAGATCTGTGTTTCCTTCCTCTAGAAAGGGAAACTATCCATTCACTTCTACCCACTCTTTACTCATGAGTGTAGGGTCCACTAATTTTTGTTGAACCCTTTCTTAATTTCAAGGCTGACTTTGGCTCCAACTACAACTCTTACTTCTACTTACGCTTGGACCTTAGAGTTTGCTCCAACTTTATACTTCTCTTGATGAATTTTTAGAATTGGTTGTTTATTATAGCCTTTGTCCTCTTTATTGTTTGTACCACCCATGGAGTAGACTAGTCAATTTCTTGGTCCACTCCCAAATCTCATGCCCTTGTTATAGTTCAATGGCATTAATTATTTATGATACAGTGCCAATCTTCTTCTTCTTAATGACCATTCTCTTTGTACCTTTGTAAGATATTTTGTCATTGTACTTCATGATTACATTCAAAAAGAAGATTTTGTAAGATAATGCAGTGCCTCATTGTTAATGGTTATTTTCAAATGACATTTGATTCTATCTGACATTAGTTTGACCTAACTTTACAAAGGCAACCACCCCAAAATATCTATTATACAAACTTTAGTATGAAAATAAAATCAATTACAAGATAATAAATGCATAACATAATACATCATATAATACCATAAGAGTAATCAAAACTTTATTTGATAGGTAGTTCATAATACAAGTTGTTTGGTACATGGCAGACTTGATAATTGAGCACTTATCCCAAAATGAAACATTATATTTGTATGACAAGAAACCCAATATTTGTTACCCAAGACACAACCAAACATACTAAAAAAATCAATTAAAATAATGCCTAATGCTAACTATTGGAACTTGATGTATCGGTCTTCATAATGTCTGTGGGGATAATAATCCTCTTACATAGCACTAAAAAATGAACTCCATATCACAATGGGTTTTAACTATTTTCTTGTGCTATTTGTCAAAGGTTTCCCACTAGGTGGGCACTGAGATTCACATCTTTAATACTTCAAAGTTGATCTTCTCCATGTCAATGATGGGATTGATCAATAAGTAGGCCCTTGGTTGTCAAACCAGCTATGAATGTTGTTTTATTGATTTTACCTTCAAAAGCTAGAATGTCATTATTGACTTGAACTTGAAAGGGCTTTGTTTCTAAAACAAGTAAAGTGTAGGCCATGTATAAGAAGTTTTTTGTGGCCCAAGATGCATAATGAGTTCTCAAAACTAACCAAAAGATTTCATTGCACTGCTCCTTACAAACATACTAAATAAGTTCTATCTGGGGATAACATAATGAAATTTTTCCAAGTGTAAGCTATTTTACTCTTGCTACGACATTCTTTTGGATAGATTGAAATAGAACAGAGTTGTGGTTTTTATTTTAATGCCACACTTGTGTGTTTACAAGCATATGAAAGCTTAACTCTACTACCAATGATCTGCACCATAGGGTAATAGATGTTTATGCAGAGGACAACCCTCTAACATAGCTAGTAACTTACGAGTTATATAAATGCAAAGTGAAACTATAACAATAGTAAACCAAAGCATAATCAAATGTAACGGTATTTACAAAATAGTGAAACTTCAAATTGATAAGAATGAATAAGGTAAAGTACAAATGTGTAAACTGTTTAAAAATATTGAGAAAGGATATTCTTAACAACAAAATGGGAAAAAGAATTCTACTAATTTACCTAAATTTAAAAATGAATTAAATATGCATATGAGATGATAAATTCTCCAAGAAAGCTAGCATTTACTACCTAGTGGAACCTCTAACCCATTTAAGACCAAACAACTATGATATACACATTATTACAACAATAGTTGATTTTTTGCTCAAGTGACAGTCCACACTCCTATAAGTGTGGTATTTGGACTAGCCATTGATGGTAACATTAATTTAGGGTAATATTGGAAAGTATTATACATGATAGTGGGTACCAATTCTTCACCACTATCTTGTTAAGCATGTAATAGTTTTGCACAAGAATCATGTGCCATTTTTACTTACCAAAAGTACTATTGGTAAGCCATAAGGAAAAGCATTTAACTTTATCCTTCCTTTATGAATTAGCTCATGGATATGGTGCTGAACTTCATCATTCTCCCAAATAGACCTAAAGTATAGTGGAATGTTTTTAAAATGGGATCTAAGAAACAAATTAATCTCAATTTTTACTATGCAATATATAGGTAGAACCTTTGAGTTAAAATACATTATATTTCCTTATCAACCTTTTGAGCTATTATTTATATGGTGATTATAGTGCATGATGCATTGCCAGTGTTCACTTTCCCACCTATGCAGGTGATTTTGGTCTAATTGTTGAGTATTATGAACTATTGCATGTGTGAATCAAACTCATAGAGTTCTTATCATAAATAAGAGTGATTTTGGTTTTTAGCGGTGAATTTAAGATGATTAAGAAGTGATGTTTGACATGAATAGTCCATTATCATGACTTGGCTTGATAGGAAGTATCTCAATCATAAAAATATGGTCTTCAAATCGAAATGTCCCACACCTATAGTTGTCGAACATCACCAGTGCATGTCTTCCATGGGCTTGACTACATACTTAAAAATGCAAATTCCCTAGAGATTTCTCTCCTTCCTATGTTGGATCCATCCCAAAGAGTAGTTATTTGGGGATGTGCTTCAATGATAAGACCTAGGCATGGTGTTAGTTTTTGTAATTAATGTTATTCAAGCTACCATTGTCAATGATAATGTGATGAGACTTTAACTGAAAACTTGTTATGAAAAAGGTGGTCTCACTCCTCAAATATTTTTATCAATAGTTTTGGTGCTTAGGAAAGTAGAATCTAGATGAGTATCATCCATTTCCATGAGCCCTAATGTACCCTACACAAAAATATATATTAATTTTTGTAGTTTTTTTAACCATTATGTGAGATCGTGTAGTGTTTATAACACCACTTGTCAACCTAGATCTTATTTTATTTATATGACATTGAATGCATTGAATCCTTCTAGTGTTATGCATCCTTTTTTGGGAGCTCTCCCTTACACAACATTTTTTTTATGCACGATAGGGTTGGATGGTTAACCAAACCTAAAATAGATTCTACACACTACTCTCGATGAAAAGTAAGAATTCAACTTCATCTTTGCCTTAGCTTTGATAATTTAAAGCATTACAATATGCTTTCTTGATTATGTTGAAAGTCAAGAACTCTATCTTTGCATTGATGTGAGTTAAGAGTTCATTGATATACTTTAGTACTTTATGTTTCACCATTTTGTCCTCATGCAAATGTGCACTGTAGTCATGGAACTCACTAGTGTAATCCTCAATGGACCACTCCTTATGATGATGTAGATATTGTAACTTGATATTCCCACTAGTGGGATAATGAAATGGAGTAATTAAACATTGAAAATGTGATCTTATCCATGTCAGTGAAGTAATTGACTAAGAAGTAGGGTTGTAGTTGTCCAACCCAACTATCTAATTGAGTTGTATTGTTTTTACCTTCAAACACTAAAATATCAAAACTGACTTAATATTTAAAAGGGCTTTACTTCTAAAATGATTGATGCAAAGGTCATGCTAAAGGATTTTCCTATCAACCAAGCTACATAATGAGTCCATGAAACTATTAAAAGTTTTGTTGTGATTCTTCTTGAGAGGATGTTGTATAAGTTTTTAGTTGTTTTGTAATGCCTCAATGAAAGTTTTTATAGACATTAACCATCTTAATTTTGATACAATATTCTTCTAGATATTTAGAAACATAACCAAGTGGTACTGATTTCTATTGTCCACCCTAGTCTTTATAGGCATGTGAAATCTCAACTCTGATACCAATGATCAACAACACAAGGCCTAGAATCTCGATGTGGGGCTCAACCTTGTAACTTAGTGAGTAATTTAAGAGTTATAGAATGCACAAAGGGAAATTGTAACAACTAGAAAACCAAGGCACATTAAAATATTTAGATATTTTATAAATAGTGTGACTTCTATTCAATAAGAAAGAATAGCATAGAGTACAAAGTAGTATAATGTTTAACAAGGTTAAGAATGGATATTCTTGTGATAGAAGGGGCAAGACAATTCCTATTGATATGTCAAAACTAAAACTAAGTTACAAATGCATATGAGATGCTAGATTCTCAAGGTATGCTAATATTTTATATTTGGTGCCATCCCTGATCCCTTTAGGGTGTTGCACTGATTTTACCTTTGAGAACTAGAATATCAATACTGACCAAAGAGTTTATCACATTTCTCTTCAAGGGTATGAGTTTGGTCTTTAGAGTTGACTCTAAGATGTTGAAGAACCAGTATTTGACATGAACAATCCACCATCATGACTGAAATTGATATGAATAATCTCAATATTACACACATGGTCTTCTACGTAAAACATCACACAACTATGGTTGTGCAATGTCAAAAAGTGTCTTTGTCATCCATAAACTTTACATACTTGAAAATTAAAATGCATTGGAATTTATTATCCTCTTCTCATGCTCGAGTCATCCCAAAAATTATTTGGTCAGGGATGTGCTTCAATGATAAGGCCTAGGCACTAGATTGTAGTTTATGTAATGATGTTCTTTAGACTCCCATTATCAATGATGATATGAAGAAATTAACCATTGATCCAAAATTTGGAATGAAAAAGGCACTCTCATTCCTTAGATATCTCTATGGTAGTAGTGTTGGTCCTCTAACAAGTACCATCTATATGAGTGTCATCTACTTGCACAAACCTTGGTGTAGCCTACATAACTAAATATTATTGTGTACAACATTTTGAATCATTGTGTGAGTTCCTTTTATGTTTATGGAACTATATTCACATTGGTTCATCTTCTCTTTATGTGATGTGGAGGGAATTAGAGCCTTATAGTGATGCACAAACTTCTTATGGTTCTCTCCCTTAAGTATCATAGTTTGTGTATATACAACAAGGTTAGATGGTGCACTGGGCCTGAGTTGGGTCATACACACCAATATAGATGAAGAGTAAAAATTATGCTTATCTTGGCCTTGGATTTGATATTTATAACATTGTGGTGTGCTTTCCCTAATATGTCAAAAGTTAAGAACTCCATGTTTGCATTGATATAAGGTAAGTGTTTGTTGATGTAATTCAACACCTTGTGTTTACTCCATTGTGTCCTCACATAAAATCATGTTGTATTCAAGGAGCACATTGGTGTACTCATCAACCCATTGCTCCTTATGTTGGTGAGACTGATACAACTTGATGTATTCCCACTAGTGGGACATTCAAATAGACATCTTCAACGCTGAAAAATGTAATCATATCAATGTCAATAAAATAGTTGACCAAAAAGTAGGTCTATAGTTTTCTAACCTAACAATCTAATGAGTTTCTTTGGTTTTACTTTCAAACATTGGAATATCAAAATGAAGTTGAACTTTGAAATGGCTTTACTGCTGAAATGGTTTATGCACACATTAAGTAGAAGGAGGAGTTTATTGTTGCCCATGCTGCATCATGAGTCCATAAAACTCTTAAAGAGTTCATTGTGATGCTCCTTGAGGGGGTTCCATATATATTTTTAGGCATTTGGTAATGCCTCAGTGACATTTTTTTATCTTTTAGCTATCTTACTCTTAATATAGCATTCATAAACATAACCAAGTGGTACTTTTTTTTATTATTGCTCCTATGTCTTTACAAGCATGTGAAAACTCAACTATAATACTGATTATCTATACCATAAGCCCTAAGATCTTGGTATGGGGATTAAACCTATAAATTAGCTACTAATTTGTAAGTTATATAATAGACAAAATGAATCTATAAGAATAGAAAATCAAAACGCATTCAAATGCTGAAGTATTAGCTGAATAGTGTAAATTTTATTCAATAAGAAAGAATAGGGTAAAGTGAAATAATGTAAAATGTTGAATAAGGTTGGGAATGGATGTTCTCATGATTAGAAGGGGTAAGGCACTTCCTATTCATTTGTCAAAATTGTAACATGACATACAAATGTGTATGAAATGCTACATACTCAAGGCATGTTAACATTTCCTATTTGGTGGCATCCTTACTCCCTTTAGGGTGTTACATTTATTTTACCATTGAACACTAAAATTTCAAGACTAACTTGATATCTAAAAGGGATTTACTGCTAAAATGGTTAAAATGCAAGATATGAATAAAAATTCACTCATGATCCAAGGTGCATCATGAGTTCATGGAATTAACCAAGGAATTTATCACATTATTCTTCGAGGAAGACCCAAATAAGTTTTTCAATGTCTTATGATGCTTGTGTGAAATAATTGTGGTCCTCAATCATCTTACTCTTCCTATAGTGTTCTTCCAAATAATACTCTAAAACATAACCATGTAGTAGTATTGTTTTCTATTACACATGTGTGTTTACATCCATATAAAAGCTAAACTCTAATAGGAATTAGGATTCAAGTGTGAGGAACCGACCTATAACTAAGATAGGAAATTTTGAGTTATAAAACATGTTAAGTGAAAATATAACAATATTAAATGAAAGGCCATTTGAATGTTTAATATTTGGACAATAGTGAAACTTTGTTCAATATGAGTTTGTGTGCATGGCACAAGAAGATAAAAACTTATAATTTGAAATCCATTGTGAGGAGTGCATGTGCTTGCATAGTTTCACACATATCATTAACTCATTCTTTAAGAGCAATGTTCACTATTTTATGTTTGCTTACTTATGGAGACTTAACTTGAAGTTATTGAATTTTGTACCACTTAACTTAATCAACCTATTGTTCTTTATTTAACCACTATGAACAAATGATGTCTAACATAATAGGTGCATGTAGTTGTGATCTCAAATTCTAAATCTTTGGAGTTATTTATATAAATCCAAGATCCTAGTCTAAAAAAGGTCGATTTGTTATTGGCTCAAGTAAAGGGTAGAAAATTCAACATAAGTAGTTCCACACTAAATACATGATACAAACCCTAACAATGTGGTAAATTAAAAACAAATCCATTCCCTTTAGCTATACACATAATGTTGTATGGACCCTAGTGTAGAGGTTTCATCTTCTGGTAAATAACTTTGAAGCATTACTAAAGATGCAACCAAACATTATCTCCAAATTTGAACATCATAGTGGTATATTTACTCCTATTATTTTCTTTAAAATATCTATTAAACCTATTGATGAACTAAAATATCCCATTCTATAATAAATCCAAATTCTAATTTTATTTTAATTTATTTATTTTGGAATTCTATTCAACACAAGGATTTCAGATAACACATAACACATAACACATAACAAGTTGCAAGTAATAAAGGATTTCACTTCAAAAGAAATGTATTTGATCATTGAAATTATGAATTTCATTATAAAATTTAAATACCATTCTATAGATTCCCCACAAAAATTAGCTTGGTTTATATCTATGATTTCCTTTCAAGTTATTACAATGGATAATATGGTACGACAAGCTAATGATGGTAGTTTCAGAGCACACAACCCTACCCACACGTGAATCTAGCAAGTTAGGCACTGGTACATCATTAATTAGTGCCCTACTAGTGATGTTTTCCCCTTTTTCTCTCAATGTACCCTAGAACTATGGCACAATTGTTCCTTGTAGTGATTTAGGGTATTAGTTATACGACGTCCTTCCTAACATGTATGAAAATAATGATAAATAATTTTGGGTTGTATGATAATGATGAAGGATACCCTAGAGGGTGACGCCAACCTACTTTATGCATAAATGATAAATGTAGTGGTCCATAAGTGGGATGTTTCTCCCTTAACAACAATGATTTTGTTTTCCAAGTGTAAAACTTCAATATGGAAGCCCTAAAATGCAAAAAATTTAAGTTTCCTTGCACTTCACATGCTCATAAAACCCTATAAATGATTATGTCTTGTAGCCAACATAAATCTAAATATACTATTTTATGATCTAAATAATTACAACCCCTATATGGAGTCAACTCGAAAGACTAAATGGTTTTTGTCCTCAAATATAATTATAATTAATGGTTTCCGTCCTCAAAAATAGAAGTTAAAATAATTATAAATTCAATCATGAAGAATGAAAATTGAATAATCAATAACAAACAATAATTATTTTTGGCCCCATTCGTTCTTTTACAGATTTATTTTTCCAATTTCACCCTGCCTCTAAAAGCATTCAAAACACTTTTATGTAATTATTACATATTTATTTATTTAAAAAATATTTCCTTTTTGGCCATGTTCCCAGAGAAAGAAAAAGAGTAGGTGATGGCTTGTCCAACTGGGCTCTTAACAATCATAAACTTGTATCTTATGGTTTGCCTTTTATTTCGTGGTCATCCAAGTTACAAATAGATTTGAGGAACATTCTTGATTTAGATTTGTATTGATGAATGTTTACATGTTCTCTTTTTTTTACTACGTAGGTTTGGCCTGTTAGGTTTCAAGCTTGGCACATTCGAATATGTACTCTTTGAATTTTATATAATATAATTTTTATTTTCAAAAATAATGATAATACCTATGTGTCATTTTTTTGTATTATAACATAAATTAACTTAGGGCAACTTAAATGAATTATTATTAAATTATTTCCCTCATTAAATCCCCTTAGTTAATGGGAAATAAAAATAGGATTCAAGTCCTTTGATATATTTAATTTATAAATGGGAACATTACATGAACTTGTTGGATGTGGTCAAAAATATTTTGTCATTCAATAATAAGAATTGGGTAAAAGTTTTGGTTAATTCAAGTAGTACTATAAAGCGCATAAACATTAACTAGGGATAGGAAGTAACACACAAAAGAAAAGGCTCATTTAGAAGCACATGAAAGATTTGAGGCAAAAAAAATGCCAAGGAACATGGCATAGAAGAAGTTGTTCGTTGAAAGTGTGTTGATCAAGAATAATGAATGTTACAACAAAAGCTAAGTTCAAACATATGCAATTGAGATGCAAAGAGTTTTGAATATAAATATAGAAAACCAGAGTAGTGCGTAGTCACTATCAACAAGCTCATAAATATACCTAGAGTATAATCAACCAATGAAGGAGATCTAAGGTACCTAGTGTGCATGATAATGATGCATGGAAAGGAGTGTCCAAGACACAAGGTTATATAGAAATCCATGAGAAGGGCATTTGACGTAGAAACCAAGGAAGTAGAAGATAGGTACATGAGCAATCCATTGTGATGACCTACACTTAGTCATTTCTTAGGGTGAGTCAATATTTCAAGTGATGTGATATCAAAAGGGATAACCAATAAGGTCTATTGTGCATGAATATGGTTTGACAAAAAAAAGATTTTCACAACTTGAGATAAATAAAAATCTATACTAATTCTAGGTTAGATTTGTAGAGTCTCATAGATCATGATTAAATGCAATTATTATCAAATTGAATGAAAATTCAATGAAACAACCATAGTTTGTGTAATATAAATAGTGTTTTTAAACCAGTATTTTTAACACTGAGAAGTCAAGTAGAAGACTTTGTTACAGTGATCCCATAAAGAGAGAAGGAAACTTTGTCTAAGGATAGATAGAAAGAATGTAATCTTTGCATGATAAGTAAAGGCCCATAGCCATCAGTGAATGGTAGTCTAAGGATTCCTTAATATAGAGAGAGACATATATTTGTCATAGAATTGGACTAAATAGAGTTGAGAGATCAATGTACACTTGAGAAGCTTATAATATCTTGTAACACCTAAATTTAGGGAATTAAAGGATTTATTTGCATGATCCACTACATCAAAATTTAAAGGCTACCTAGTCAAAGCATCATTTCACTAGGATCCTTGATCTCAATCAATGCAAGTTTGATATCAGAGCTACATCATAAACTTTGAGAGATGAAAGAAGAAAGGATAAAATTGAAAGTGAGATACCAACAAGTGAAAGGAAGGCTAACAAATTACTAAATGTGAGGTAGCGAGCAAAGCATCATTCTCCACCATGAGGGAGGTGGGTACATAATGAGCAGGTTCAACATAATCAAATATAACAATCAATAGGGATGAGTTGTGTAGGATCATGAAGGGAGATTTTATGATAGTGGTTTTTAAGATAAGAGGGTATATGCATGATTGAGATGAAGAGTACAATATTAGGTAATTCAAACAAACCACATGATTATTTTATGAGTACTAATAGATTACCAACCCTATGTTAGTCACTACATTAGAAAGTAGAGGTGAAGCATTAACATATTTTCAAAAGTGAGGTGATCAGGAAAAACATGAACAAATAACTAAATGAGAGGAAATATAGAGACATGGATGTGGAGAAAGCATTGAGATATCACCAACTGTGAGGGATTTCACATGCATAGAACAAGTGGGTTGACAATGAATCATGTGGAAGCCATGACCATGCTAACAACTCATCTAATGTGAGTGTATCTAGTAGAACGTGCCAAATAAGGCTGTTCTCCATTAAGTTTTGATGGATAAATAATGAATAGCACAAAAGATGGCTCAACCAAAAGTCATAATGAGATGTGACCCAAGTTACAAATTTTGAGGAAAATGGAGGAGATAGCCTCAATGTTGCAGGTGCTATAGGAAAAGATGGTGCAAATTGAAAGAATTTTTTTTGGAAGGATCCTAAAAAGGAGGGAGAGACCTATGGGATGAAAGAGCGTGCACACATTCTAAGGCACACTAAGAGTCAACATGAAGATGAAGCAAAAAGGTTCTCTATAAAAAAGGCCCTAAGGTAATGATGGAGCAGGTCTTGGATGTTGAGCATTGTTTCAAGTTGAATGGTGTATAAGACTCCATAAAGGTGGAATATACATAGAAAAGGTTATGTGATAATGCAATAGAAGGATGGAGAGATCTGTTGGCCAATATTTGGCCCACATACCAAGCTATTTGTATGGATTGATCAGATGATCAAATTTACTATTTAGATGAATGATCAAATGACTTGTATAAGTTTTAGAGGAATAGATCATCACTAAGAGGTCTTTCAAGAACAAATGGGTTAAATTCACTTGATTATTTTATAAATGCATCTTAAAATGTTATGCAAGCCAAAATATTATAGTACCATGGAGTTTTTCATGATGGGAACTTACTCTACATATTTCATGTCTCAATGAGGTTTCTAGCTCAAGATATAATGTTTCAAATATTGATTTGTAGATGAAGACATTTTCATAGACATTAAAATAAAGCTCAACATTTATCTATTGAGGTCCAAAATTTGATGATTGCATAGTCGTCAATGATGGTGATTTGGACATCAAATGATGGGCCTCCAGATGTCAATTTTAGCCCAAGGCAAGTAACCATTTGGGTTCAAAAGGTCATTAAATGATTTAAAGTTGACCAAGATCTAATGGTACATGTGATCTTATATACTGACACATGAGATCTAATGATTTATGCTGTGGTCAAACAAGTAAAAAGGTCCCTGGGTTAAAAACCCTTAAAAAGATACAAGTTCGACAAGATCCTATGGTGTAGCTTCATTAAACCGAGATCTAATTATGCGAGGTGACTAACAAGAAGACGGGTCTAAGTTAGATCAACAATCAATTTTTATTCGTACATCTTGATATAATGATGTGTGGATAAGTCAACATGTCAAAGGATATTCATGGTATGAAATAAAAGGACAATGTTCATTTGTACCAAGGAGGACAATATAATGTAAGTGGTCAAAAAGGTCATGATCTAGTGGTGGGGATCTGTGAGGCTAATGGGAGTGAAGAAAGATTGGAGCATTTTGATTTGCTCGAGCAATATTTGACTAACAAGGTTGAACTAAAGGACTAGTTTTTGACAAAGGTGAACAAGGTTTTGAAAGGTCATCCCACCACTATTAAAGTTTGATCCAAGGCCATGAAAAGGAAACAACCATGGATTTAGGTATAAAGAACATAAAGGGATTCCATTAAGACTAAATACAAACTTCTGATTCATGAATTTGTATCATGCATTGTTATTTCTATGACTATGTTACCCATTCTTAAAAGGATATGTGTATAAGGAGAATTATCTAATCTTAAAATGACATAATGGGTCTGATCTATTTCGATCAACAAAGGAGATATATAGTCTATAGGACTACATCAATATGATAAATATTGGAAAACCAATAATATTAGATTGGTTTTCTACGTATAGAATGGACTTATGATCCAAACATAGAAATGGAGTAGATATGTGATTAATGCAAATGATCTCATCTATCAACGTCATTTTATCCTCAAAAAAGTACCTACTAATCACCATTCATGGCATGGCACTGTCAATTTCAAGATTTGAGGATTTGATCCTCATAAACAAGTCAAATGGGCTTGGGGTCCCAAGATGGTGAGCTAGATAAGTAGTTAAGGGCATCGATTCCACTCAAATAGACTTTGTCATCATGCATAACAAAACCTTGTCTTCTAGTGGGCCCTCCCAAACAATGAGAGGAACTCAAAGTTTATTGGAAAAAGTGGAGGTTAACTTATTGATAATTATTGATCCTAAATGGAAAATCCATGCATAAATAAAAGAATCAATGAACTACCACATCACTTCTTGATCATCATGATCCTTTCTCCACTATCCTACGCGTTGTTGCCATCTCTCTCTGTCCCTTTCTACTATATATAGAGGCTTTTCAGTTAAAAAAAGGTATCCCTATGATCCCTCTCTTGGGCATGCCTAAACTTTTCCAAGATGGAGATTGTAACCTCTTGAGATGAATATAAGACTATTTTAGATTTCATTATTCTAGTATAGTGTGTACATGTCAGTTTGATTTGCATATGTGGTAGAAATATCTGCATTATCAAGTCCTGATCTCATCTAATTACTAATTAATCTTTTTATATAGGCCATGTTTAGTTTTTTATATATTTTGATTGAATCCCATATGTGGATACTTTGAATGGTTAGTGTCTTTCATTTGATCTCTCCATCACTTCCGTTAACTTTTGATCACTTGGTAAACCTAAACATGAAACACTAATGTATGTTAGATATTTGGAGTCTTAGATCTAGTATTTTATTTATTTCATTAGTGTTTTAAGATTCAAATAGATTGGATCAACCATTAATTAGGTGCATCACCATATTTAGCTTAGGTTTCTATTTCATGTTATCTCTCTCTCCCTTTTCCCTAGTCATTAGTAGGTCTTCAAAGTCAAAATGAGATAAAATGATGCTTCAAAGGAGATAGCCTCATTAAAAATCCTAGAGGTTCAACCCCACTGTAGGTGACCCATAGCTTGGGTTTGTTCTCATGTTGGAATAGATTTTGAGCAAGAGGACCGAAATAATCCCCTTCTCAGCTAGGATGCAAATTTAGTCTGTAATAGTTCTGGCACGCCTAGTGTGACTAAGTCTAAAAGAGTGGGAAGATCTTAGTGTGTCTTTCCTCTGATAATATTTTAGAAGGTAGCAAGTTAGCACCACTGATGACTTCAAATCAAAGCTTCTAGTTATGAGCAGACCAGGTATGTCTCATTGTAGATTTTAGTTAGCTCTTACATCTCATTTGAGATATAAGGTTAACATGAATAGCTACAGTGAATATCCCTATTATCTACCTCCTTATAAGTAGCCCCAATTTGATCCTCATGATCCATATGAGACTAATCAAATTTATAAAAAATCTTATAAAATCTATGATGAGCCTTGTCAAGTTTATCATGATCCTTATTATCAAGGGAATGGCTCATACCTTCCTCATGATCCACGCTAGTAATATGAGGACCTATATCAGTCATACATGTAAGAGAATTGCCCTGATCCTTCTTACGGATAACAAGCCCATTATAATATTTCTCCTTACCAACCACATCATGAGCAATTCATACCAGCATTTAAGCGAACCTTAGTGAGCCTTGATAACTATGCACTAGAATTATTCTCATAAAAATATTATACCCAAGATGTCCCTATTCACTAGATCCATTATGTGAGGGAGTCATTGCAGTAAGTGAAAGGAGAATGGACACCTATTGAAAGAGCAAATTGGAATAATCTCACAGGTGAGATGATGGTTGTAGGTGGTTACATTCAAATCATTAAGGATAAGCTAAAAGGCCTTGAAGGGTAGTGGGTCCAACCTCTCTAATCTTACATGCCTTCATATACACTACCTCAAATTTCTTATGTGCCACCCATTCCTCCCCAAGAGATCATTCCAAGTGACCCTTTGAGTATGTCATGTTCTTCATGTGTTCCTTTGACCTTCCCTTCTTGGAGATATATCCAAGAGAGATATCAAAAGAAGAAGGGGATTGTTATGGAATAACCTATTATTGAGATCCAAGACTCCATCCTTCCTCATGAACCCCTTATGAGGTCCTTCAATTTATCAAGTTGGAATCACATCGAGAAGTAATAGAAAATTGGGCAAAGTAAGACAAATCTGAATATGAGAGCCTAAGTTAAAGTAGGATCTAACCCTATGCAAAGCTCTCTCATCCCTCCTCAAGAGTCTTCTCATGTTTCTTATCTTCATGAAGACACTAACCACCTTAAAAAGAAGCTATTTTAAGAGAAGACAAGACAAGAGGAGGAGAGTCAGAATTAGAAGGGTAAATAATAACCTCTATCTTTACCATCTTGGAACCAAATCATGTAGTGAAGCAAACATAAAGCTACTCAACCCCCATCCCTCCCTCCTCAATAATCTAGGTCATTTCCATTTTTGAAATCCATCTAGAGTAGCATGCAAAAGGAGTAGGACATGACTATCAAAAATAAGTTAGACTAAAGAGGTGTCACATATATCTCATCTCTCTTGAAGTCATCTCAAGAATACCCTATGCCACTCCTTAAAGAGGTAAGAAATGAACTCCATTTTGAGATCATAAGTGAAAATGATGGATTGTTAGAGTCATAAGAGGACATCATTATTGAAACACCATTTGGAAAGAGAGATCATGTTTCAACGTTTTATAATGCTAAAGAAGATGAGTTACCAGAGCAACTACAAGTTGGAGATGAGATCCAACAGGAAGAAATTTCAGATGTGCATCAAGAGGTTATTTCTTAAGAACCTCTTGATCACATATCAGATGTCCAAAATCAAGAAGTTTCTTAAGATCTTGTGGTAGATGATATAGATCAAGTACACACTCATCTTTCATTGGAAGGTAGCCATGAAGACAATTCACACAAAACCATTGTTGAGGTAGAAAATTCTTAAAGAAGACCATTGTTAGTAGTTGTACCATGATTCCACGAGTGAGATTGATGAACTTGAGATAGAAGACTTGGATGATGAGATAATATATAAAGTTGAATCTTTATCGAAGGATTCCATTAATGTTTTGGAGCATGAGAAACACCAGCTTGATGACCTCATACACCAAGAAGATAAGACTGAAGAAGTGGTGGATCTAGATGACAAGAAGGATAAAGATGATTGTCATATTCAAATGAGGATCTTTTAAGAGCTTGAAGATATTTGTCAAGTTGAGGATCAAGTACTCAAAAAGGTGGACAAAGAGTTTCCTATGTAGGATAATGACCAAGATTAGGCAGGATATGTAGATCTCCTTGATGATCCTAAGGAACTTATAGTTGAAGAGAAACTCAATCTTATCGAGGACACCATGTAAATCAAGGGGAATGCCTTGTTTAACCACCATTAGAGTTCATAGTTGAGGAACCATATGCAGAAGTTAAGTCTATATGGATGCATGTAGCTGACCTATTTGGAGCTACTTGGTTCTCATTAAAAATCATGCAAAAGATGTTGATAGACATAACAAAGAAGAAGCAGGCATCTAGACCAAGGGTCAAGGATCCACATGCTTCATTCAATTCCACATTTCATGATGTAAGAAATTTTTCAAACTTTCCTTTCGATCTAGGGGAAAGGTACACATAGTTTCAAGCTATATATATTAGGGTAGTTCTTAAAATTCCTCTAAGTGGAGTTGGAACATTTGTTTATTGTCCCTATTTTTTCTAGGTTAGTTTCCATTCAATAAGTTCCCTGGGCACTCTATTTTGATTTTCTGCATTTGGTCTTTATATTGTTTCAAAAAGAGGTTAGAGCAAAATTGACAACTAGTGTTGGGTCTAGGTCAATATGTTGGACCCATGTAGAGACTCAATGCCCAATGGACTAGACAAGGAAATATGGGTTGGGTTTTCTTACATAGATAAGCATGCAACCCCTATGAATAGCCAAAAATTTTGGCCAATATTTGGCCCACATACCAAGCTCTTTGCATAGATTGATCAGATGAGAAAATTTCCTATTTAAATGAACGATCAAATGACTTGTAAAAGATTTAGAGGAATAGACCATCACCAGGACATCTTTCAAGAATGAATGGGATAAATTTACTTGAGAATTTTATAAATGTGCCTCAAAAAGTTGTGCAAGCCAAAATATTATAGTATCATGGAGATTTTCATCATGGGAACATAATATGCAAATTACATGTCTTAATCAGGTTTCAAACTCAAGATATAGGCTTTCAAAAATTGAGTTATAGATGAAGACATTTGTACATATGTCAAAATAAATCTAAGCATTTATCTATTGAGATCCAAAATTTGACAGTCACATGGATGTCAATGGTGATCATATGGACGTCAAATGATGAGCATGTAAACATCAAATGATGGGCATACATATGTCAATTTTAAGCCATGAAAAGTAACCATTTAGGTTCAAAAGGTCCTTAAAGGTTTTAATTTGATCAAGATCTAATGGTCCACTTGAGCTCACATATTGACATATGAGATCTAATCGTTTGCACTAGGGTCAATCAAGTCAAAAGGTCCCTGGGTTAAAATATTTTGAAAATCTATAAGTTGGACAAGATCCTATTGTGTGGGTTTATCGAGCTGAGATCCAATGAGACAAGGTGACTGATAAGAAGATTATTCTAGGCTAGATCAAGAATCAATGTTCATTTGTACATCTTAATCCAATGGTGAATGGGCAAGTCAACATGTTAAAAGATCTTCGTGGTAAGAAATCAATTGACCATGTTCATTCTTACCAAGGAAATCAATGATGTGTAAGAGGTTGAAAATGTCAAAATATGATATTAGAGATCTATGAGGCCAATGGGAATGAAGATAGACTAGAGCATTTTGATTGGCCTGAGTAATATTCAATGAGAAAGGTCAAACCAAAGGACTTGTCTTTTTACCAAGGTGAACAAGGTCTTGCGAGGTCATCCTACCACCATTAAATCTTGATATAACATGATGACAACGACATAACCATGTAGTCAAGTATAAAGAACATAAAGGGATGCCATTAAGGCTAAATATGGACCTTTGATTCATGAATTTGTATCATGTAGGGTTATTTCTATGACTATGTTCACTATTCTTAAAAATATCTATGTATATGGAGAATCATCTATTCTTAGAATGACATAATGGGTCTATTTGGACCTATTTGGATCAATAAAGGGGATATTAAGTTTATAGGTCTACATCAATATGATAACTATAGGAAAACTAATAATCTTATATTAGTTTTCTACCTATAGAATGAACATATGATCTAAACATGGAAATGATGTAGATATGTGATTAATGTAAAGGGTCTCAACTATCAATGTGGCTCCATACTTGACAAAACAAATACTAACCACCATTCATGGCATGGCACTATCAGTTTCAAGATTCAAGTATTTGATCCTCATGAACAAGTCAAGTGGGCTTAGGGTCCCAAGGTGGCAAGCTGGTAATTGGAGAAGCAATTAAGGGAATTGATTCTACTCAAACAGACTTTGTCATCACAAAAAACAAACCATTATCTTATAGTGGGATCTCTCAGCCAATGAGAGGAACTTGAAGGTTATCAGGACAAAAAGAGGTTAACCTATTGATAAGTATTGATCCTGATTCAAAAAGGCATACATAAGGAACATAATCAATGAACTACCACCTCACTTCTTGATCATGATGACCCTTTCTCCACTCTCCTATACATTATTCTCATCTCTCTCTCTCTCTCTCTCTCTCTCTCTCTCTCTCTCTCTCTCTCTCTCTCTCTCTCTCTCTCTCTCTCTCTCTCTCTCTCTCTCTCTCTCTCTCTCTCTCTATACTATATATAGATGTTTTATAGCCACAAAAAGGAATCACTTTGATACCTCTCTTTGGCATGACTAAACTCTACCAAGATGAAGCTTGCAACCTCTTGAGATGAATACAACACTATTTTAGATTTCATTGTTATGGTATAATGTGTACATGTCATTTTCATTTGCATATGTGGTAGAAATCTCTCCCTTGTCAAGTCCTGATCTCACCAAGTAACTAGTTGATTTTATTATGCTAGTCATGATTATTGTTCTATATCTTTTAATTGAATCTTGCATGTGAATACTTTGACTGATTACTGTCTTGTATTAGACCTCTCCATCACTTCCCTCAACTTTTGATCATTTGGTGAACCTTTACATGAAATAATAATGTATGATAGATATTTGGAGTCCTAGATTTAATCTTTTAATTATTTCATTAGTGTTTTAAGAGTCAAATAGAGTGGATCAACCATCGTTTAGGTGCATCACCATATTTATGTTAGGTTTTCATTTCATGTTATCTCTATGTCCCTTTTCCCTAATCATTAGTAGGTCTTTTTAGTGGAAATGAGATAAAATGATGAATACAAGGATCTAGCCTCATTAAATATCCTAGATTTTCAATCCCAATATAGGTGACCTACAGCCTGGGGTTATTCCCATGTTGGACTAGATTTTGAGCAAGAGGATCTGAACAATCCCTTCTCAGCTAGGGTGTAAATTTATTCCATAATAATATCTTAAATAGAGAAGGAGATGGAAAGGCAAGAAGAGGGTGTAGAGGTTCAAAGAGGGGAATATGTATTTTCCAAACTACTAAACCAAGTAGTGCATCCAAAAGGCTAGCTTAGATGTGAGAGAAGAATTGAAATCTACAAAAGGGAACCTATAAAGCCTCACTTCCAAAGTAAAGAATACGAGCTTGCAATGAAGGGAAATACATAAGAGGAACCAATAGGGGAGCAAAATAGAGGTCAAAAGGTGCCCTATGAAATATGAAAGTGTGAGAGTGAATGCTAATCTTGGAAGGCATTAAGGAAAATGTTGCACAAAGAAGATGCATAAGCAATAGAGATAAATAAGGTTGTTGTGTGGAAGCAATAATAGAGAAGTGACGCCAGAAAAAAACCTAGTTGCAGGGGAGCATAATAGGTGAAGGCAAGGTAGCTATCATTCTAAAAAAATCCAACAAGAGTATAGGAAAGAATGGAATGTGTAGTAGTAGGATGGACATATCCAATAGTGTAGAAGAACCCCAAGATAAAGACTGATAAATTACAACTCCTTAAAAGATAATTTTAAAATTTATCAATCAGAGACTCAGATTTAATAGAATAATTATTTCCACATGTTGTTAGTCTAATTAATCAAATCAAATATCATGGAGAGGCCATATAGGATAGGAATATTGTTGAATAGGTGTTTAGAAGTTTTCCTTATAAATTTGGCCCTCTAGTTGTGTCTTTGGAGGAAACCAACAACTTGAGTTAGTTTACTATTGATGAGCTTCATGCCTCTATCATCAATCATGAATATAGACTAAATAGGTTAGACATCTCATTGAAAAATGAATTTTCATCTATCATCTATAAGCCATGGAAGAGGATGGTAGAAATTTAGGCCTAGAGGTAGAGGGAGAAGTTCCCTTAGAGGTGGACATAGTAGTAGTCCTACAAATGTTTGTGGTAGATGTCAAAATAAGAATTTTAGTCACCCAAGTGGCCCAAGGTTTGACAAGTCACACATTCAATGTCATTATCGTAAGAAGTTTTGGCATTACGCTCATGAATGCAATAAAAATTAATATGACCAGCATAAGCAAAGGTCAAAATTAGTTAAGTAGCACTCCCACAAGCAGTATTATTATTGAATGCACTAGGATTATTGAAGCAAATCCTACATAGTCCCCAGTTCAGTGTAATTTTATCCAAGAAAGCCCATGTGACATCTTATTTGGATTTTGGTTGTAGTAATCACATTATAGGTAATGCAATTTTATTTTCTAACATGGATGAATCAGTTCAAACTATTGTCATACTTGGTAATAATAACAAGGTCATTGTTTTGGGTGAAGGTACAATAAATATTCTAACCAAAAAGGGGGAGAAAAAAGTTATGAATGATGTGTATTATGTTGCTGATCTAAAACATAACTTAATGAGTATTGGTTAGTTGGTACAAAAAGGATATAGAGTCTACATGGAAAATAATGAGTGCATGATTTTGGACAAGTTTCCAAGCAAACAACTGATTGCCAAAGTGCAAATGACTATTAACCAAATGTTTCCCTTGAGGATAAGGCCGGATATGAAGGAAAAAATAGCCCAAGGTATTCGTAAGACAAATAATGTAGATTCTAGAGCTGCCTTTAAGGTAGAAAATACAAAATCAGAAGTTGAAATGAATTCTATAGATTTAAATTATTTCAAAGCAAGCCAATTTAGGTCTAAATAAGCAAAATGTAGTGGTGGAGAAATTTAAATAGCATTTCAGTCAGTTGAAAAGGATGAATGTTGGTTGTGGCATTTTAGATTTGGTCATTTGAACATTGGAGGATTGAATCTACTACATATGAAGAACATAGTGAAAGGTTTGCCATTAATTGAGAAACCAAAAAGAGTTTGTGAAGGTTGTATTGTAGGCAAACAACATATAAAGTCTTTCCTGGTTGGTAAATCAATAATAGAAATAACACCCCTTGAGATTGTTCATTCAGATATTTATGGGAAAATTCAAATACCTTATATAGGAGGCTACATTTATTTCTTTTCTTTTATTGATGATTTTGCAAGGAAAACTTGGGTTTACTTCTTAAAACATAAATCTGATGCATTTGCTTATTCTCAGGAGTTCAAGGCACTTGTGGTGAAGCAAAGCAGCTACCACATCAAGGTTTTGAGGATGGATAGAGGAATTGAATATATTTCTAATGATCTTCTAAATTTTTGTAAATTACATGGCATACACAAGTAATTTACAGCCCACTATACACCTCAACAAAAGGTGTGGTATAGAGAAAAAACTAAACCATTATGGAGATGTCACATTGTATGTTCACAGCCTCACATTTGCCTAATGAATATTGGATTGAGGTAGTGGCAACTTCTATTTGTATCATGAATAGGTGCCCAATAAAGAGTGTGAAGAACAAAGTACCTCAAGAGGCTTGGATAGGTAAGAAACAGAGTGTTTCTCATTTTAAGGTATTTGGATGTGTTGCATATGCACATATTCTAGATGAGTTGAGGAAGAAGTTATACAATAAAGGACAAAAATGTATATTTGTTATTTATTCTAAGAATACAAAGGCATATAAGTTGTTTAATCCTATCACTATGAAGGTTATAACCATCCATAATGTTCAGTTTGTGGAAACTGAAGCATGGGATGAAAGTGTAGAGAAGATTGTAAACATTGTACCTATTGTTCCTCATGATGATATGGTGGATGAAGTGCTTCCATCATCAAGTACAACTCAAACAACAGTTCCCCAAGTTGTAGCTCAAGTTACACCCCCATTCCAAGGAGATATTTAGGGTTTCTACACACACAAAGAGTAAAGTCAACTCCAAAAGTAACCACAACAACATCTACATTAGCTAACATCCTTGGAAAAACTCTAACTACCACTCCAAGTAGTCCTACATCTACGGATCCAAATCTAACAAGCATGCTGCCAAGAAAAATAATGAAGATTTATTGTTATCCTTGTTATCTGGGTCATTAGATCCTTATTTTTTGGAGGTTGTTATGTTACCTCCGTGCCTATATAATAGCCTTTTGTTATCATGAAAATATATAAAATAATATAAAATTGTTGTATGTAATTTGTATTCTACTCTTTGAAACTCTAATTTTACCAACAATATGGCATTAGAGTTAGCCAATTTATTAGTTATGAGAGTCTTATACACAGATATTCTATTATATTAATTTGTTGTTTATATGGGAAGGTGCACGACATTTTTTTAGAGAAATATTTTCATTGGCTTTGTTTTGCATAGAAATTTGCATTCTTTATATTTGTATTGAGAATATCTAATTCATATCATTAGTTTCTATTAGAGCTCATCTATAGATTGCCAAAAATCTCAAGAGTTCTCTCAGTCATAAGATAGAAGAAAAGGTCAATAGTGACTCACAAATTTTGGATGAATCTGACACATGTTGTGTATCTACTTGAGTATATTATACCACACGTGGATCTGATTACAAATCAATAAGGAATTATATCATTACTATATTAAGAATTGAAGTTCTGATAATTCCAAAATTGCCATATAATATATCATATGGACTATAACATTTTGTGAGATGATAATCATAGCTTGAGTTTTCTTCAAATTCATTATGTTTGTATTGGTTAATGATAGATATAAATATTAAATTGGAATCTCATGTTTTTAATCGATTGTCTCCTTTACTTTCACTTCAATATCTAAACCATCACCATTTAAAAAAATTTGATGTAACAACTTTTGATTTGATGAGCATCTGACCTATGTATGAGCTATAATTGTCATTAAATTTACTTTAGCTACCAATTGTATCTATTTTTGTACAAAATTTCTATAGTCTAGAGATTCTCATTAAATGTTACAAAAGCATTTCCTTCATCCACCAACCAAATTTGAGTAACCTATGTGATCTGCAACATACCAGCGCATCATTATTTTCTAACTATGAATAGATTTCTCTTATTCATTTATGTTAAAATATACCTACATGATTATAATTTTTTAGATCTATTTTTTAGTTGATAAAAGGGTTTGATCAATATAATTTTATAGCATAATGGTTTAGGATATATTCTCTTAAATGCCAATTATGTTTAGTTAATTTTTTTAATAGTGGGTCAATAATTAAAGGTTATTTATATTAGGTCCATAGTATTTTTATATAGTTAAACTTATGAATTATTATATTTTGGTTATAGGTTCTGTGAATGTCTCAAGTTTCTTTGATAGGTCATTATAAAAATAGTGTAGGTCATCAAAGTGTTAATACATGTCACCAAAATAATAGTCATTTTTTGGTCAAAAATCTAAATTGTCAGTCTAAGTCAAGTATGTCATTAAAATAAATAAATTTGTTAATGTTAAATTCTCTCTTTGTAAGGGATGCATTATTAGGTGAACCTAATGTCTCAAGTATAATGCATCAAAACTATGGGGAGGGTATTCTTGTCATCAAGAATGATATACAACTGAGTCTCAAAGCTAAAATTTATCTAAGTAGCTTTTGAAACTGGAGGCTGGAGGATACATGGAGGCTAGAGGACAATCAGAGTCCTTGCGTGATTCACCTATGATGGGGTTGCATCATTGCTATGGTGACATATTTTTAGCGTATTTGTTTCATGTTGTGTGTGGTATGATTTTCATTATGTAGTGTGTTTTTTAATAAAGTACTCAACATTATTTTCTAGTTTCACACCTTCTAATGAAGAACATTATGGGGATAAAAAACACTAAATTATCACTTAGTTCTTGGAAAAGGGTTTGTGAAAATCTAAGAAACCACCAAAGTGTGTAAAAAATTTGAGACTTCCTGTAACCTCCAAGTTCATGGTCAACCTAAAGTAGAAAATGATATGGGTTTGTGGTAATCCAAGAAACCACCAATGGTGTTAAGTAGAGAGATATTCTCCTATCAGTAGTCTACGCAAAGAGTGTGAAACCTTTTTACTGTGTTTGAATTAAGGGGGTGCTATTAATTAATAATGTTAAGGGGGTGAATGTTATGATTCATAGCATAATTAATTAGTTGCTTTTAGTTTGTTTTTTATTAGGAAATATATTCTCATAATATTGATTGTTATCCTTTTTATTTCAAATAATTATATCCCTATTTTCTAGGGTTTTGTTGTGATACCTCCATGGCTATACAATACCCTTTTGTTCTCATGAAAATATATAACAATTATATAAAACTTCTATATGTAATTTGTATTCTACTCTCTGAAACTCTAATTTTACCAACAAAAGTGCCCTGTGTACTAAATGGATGTGAAAAAAACATTTCTAAATGGCTACTGGGAGGTGGAATTGTATATTGAACAACCATAAGGCTATGAGATATTGGGTCATGAAAACAATGTATATAGGTTGTAGAAGGCACTTTATGGATTAAAACAAGCTCTTAGAGCTTGGTACAGCTGCTTTGACTCTTATCTCATTCAAAATGGTTTCCAAAGAATTGGTTGTGATCTAACCTTGTACATCAAAGTCAACAAGCAAGGTAACATTATAATTTTGTTTGTATGTATATGATCTAATCTTTCTTGGTGATCTTAACATAGATGCTTTCAAAACAACAATGAAGAGTGAATTTAAAATGACTAATTTGGGGTTTATGAGATATTTTTTGGGCATCAAAGTTCATCAATCCAATGCTAGTATATTTTTTTCTCAATCCAAGTATGTAAATAACATCTTGAAGAGATTCGATATGGTCAAGTGCAAGGCAGCCACAACATTGGTCATGACGAGATTGAAGCTAAGCAACGAGAATGATGGATCATGTATGGATCCTACATTGTTTAAAAGGTTGGTTGAAAGCATTATGTATTTGATAGCCACAAGGCTCGATATTATGTATGGTGTAAGCCTAATTTTGATGTTTATGAATTCTCTAAAAGACTCTCATTGGTAGGTTGGTAAGAGAATATTGAGGTATGTGAATGCTACAAAAGAATTTGGCATATTGTATTGCACTTCAGTTGTTGGTTGGAAGCCTTATGTATTTGATAGCCACAAGGTTCGATATTATGTATGGTGTAAGCCTAATTTTAAAGTTTATGAAGTCTCTAAAAGACTCTCATTGACAGGTTAGTAAGAGAATATTGAGGTATGTGAACGCTACAAAAGATTTTAGCATATTGTATTCGACTTTAGTTGATTTCAGTCTTGTTGGCTACATAGACAGTGATTGTGGGGATAACATAGATGATCGGAAAAGAATTTCAGGGTATGATTTTTATTTTGGTATAGGTGTTGTGTCATGAACTTCAAAGAAACAACCTATTGTGTCTTTTTCTTTAGCTAAAACTGAGTAGCCACTAGTATAGTTTGTCAAGCTGTTTAAATGTGAAGGATGTTGAAAGACTTAACGCATGATAAAAAGGAAGCCGCTAAAATATTTTGTGACAACAATTCAGTCATTGCATTGTCCAAAAATCATGGTTTTCATAAACTAGCTAAGCATATTGATACTATGTACCATTTTATTAGAGAGTTTGTCAATAACACAAAAACTTGCCTAGATTTTTGTAGGTCTGAAGATCGATTTGCTAACATATTGACAAAGTTGTTGGCGAAGGAGACATTTCAGTGTTTATGAAGTTATTTAGAGGTTTTTGATCATACAAATGTATATAGCTCCGACGATAGCTCCAAAAATGCAATGTTGAAGAAAGATGCTACGAAGACTGCTTTGAAAATTATGTTCTGAGGATATAGTTTGAAGATGATGCTTTGAAAATATTATATGAAGATGATGCTCCAAAGAGATTGCTTCAGAGATGCTTTGAAGAGATTGCTCTAAAAATAACTCCAAAGATATGTAGCAACAACCATGAAGTAGTTTGATGTAAATTTTTGATGATCCCAGTAGTTCAAATTAAGAGGGAGTATTGAAAAATAGTAATTGTTCATAGTTGGGCATTTAATGTCAAAATATCTATTTTGTCCTATCTTGATCTCTACCGCAATCTAGAGGATTTGCATTAATGCTTTCGGCTGTTGATTAGCTGTATCATGTGTGAGTCGTAGCTACACATTTAATTTTTATTTGTTATTTTTTGTCTAGATCCCAACACATACATGAAATTGGGGAGAGAAGCGATTTTTGTTTTAGAGTGTGTGTGTACACAATAGTAGGAAGGGGGCAGCGTATAATCAGAAAGGAGCAAAAAAACTACAGAACAGAGAATATATTCAATGTTATGTGCAACTATAGCCGCTGTATTTATTGTGGATGAATATATGCATAAAGCTCAAGTTCGTTTTATTTCCAGATCTGAATTCATAAATAGTTGTAGCTGTTTTGTTTCTATTGCTCTATTTTTTTTAGGTTGTTATCTTTTATTTTTCCACTGTATTTTGTTTGTGCAAATTTAATTCCTCTGTTTTCTAGTATTGAGTTTCTTGTTGTCTCGCCTGCCTCGTCTCTTAAAACCTTCAATGATTAGAATCTCAACAATGTATTAGACCCCGCCTTGACGTCCTTCTTCTTCCGAAGATTGTATTTTAATCTTCTCCACTCTTTCATAATCTCTGAGTAAGAATAGAAATGAGACACAGAAAGCTTCTTTTCAATACTTTACAATTTCCATAAAGGGACAAATAAAATTGAAATTAATTTTGGATTGTGATGTCCAACCGTAGGCTCCAAGAGCGGAGAAGAATCCTAAGAAAGATGCTTCATCTCATATGCATAATGCTAAAAACTGTCCGTCTTGTAATTAGATTAATAAGATGTTAACATTACATAATAGACAAAGCTGAAGAAAATCAAACCAATCAGAAAAACTAACGTTGAACACTACAAACATTACACAATAAACCAAGGGAAAGGAAAGCGGACCAAACAAATGTGTCATGCTTGAAAAACGAACCACAACTGTGCCAGTAAAAAATTTCCTTCGATCCTAGACATCAGTAACTCGTCGTGCACCTAGTGTAATCACTTCACGAGAGATAAGAAACAAATAAACTTTAGTTGATTGTATTAAAATGAAAAAATGTGTCAACTTTTATTGTTTTAATTTAAATCTTAATACCAACATGGTTATTAATTGCATCTTTGTCATAACTTCATTGTGACTGAAAGATACGTCTAAACAAATTGAAGTACCATAAAATCTCACATCCACAATGAATTTACAAATAATCATTTTTCCTTAATTTTTTAAGTGTTGTTTGTCATCTATTTGTTTTTTAACATCTAATAATATAAAAAGATCTTTACTTTTATGATTACAATTTTAAAGAGGTTTTAAGTAGGTTTTTTTAGTTTTTTATTAATTTATATTATTATGATTAAATTTAATATCTTTTTAATGAACTATTTTGTTGTTTTAAATTATTTTAAAGATGATGATACACAATTTTTCATTTCATATTAAGTTTGAGATCAAGAATCATCTATTTCTTTAGGCTTAAGTTAATAAATAGGGACTTTTAGGTGTTTATAAATCATTATAACAAATTCTTTTATGATATCATTGTCTAGAAAATTTTAACTATTACGATATGTATCTTACAAAATTGTATTTTATAATTATACATAAGTTAATCATTTTTTATTTGAAATAGATGAGTTAATCATATATATCTTTCTTCTTCATACTATATAAGATAAAATTTCCTTTTAATCAATTCTCTAAATTCCTCATTTTTGAGTTGGCAATGCATTTAACTCGTAGCTAGGGAATGAATATAAATCTAAAGTAAAAGTGAAATATAATTAAATAACTTCAATCTTAAAATTATTAATTTTATTAAAAATAATCTATGCCCAAAATTGAACTAATCAATATTATTTTTTTCAACATTTACTTTAGCTTCATAAGGCCAAATATTTATTTAAATACTACCATGAGCGGAGGCAGATTTCAGCTTGGTTGATCCTTCTCATTTATTTGAGAATTGATCTATTATGTCATTTTTTGGGGGAATATATGTAGAAAAACATAGGGTTCCAATTAGAATCTTATTGCCATTTTTTAATTTATAAGCTTACCAATGGATAGATAAATACTTGTAACATCCTCTTACAATTTTTTTTAATATTTTCTCTTTCATCATCATCATCATCATCATCATCATCATCATCATTATCATCATTCATCATCATCATCATCATCATATTTTGAAGGGGTTCCACATTTTTAAAATGGAGAGAAAGAAAGAACAATTTTAGCCTATCAAGACTCTTTTACCAACAAAAAAATAAAATAGGTTACATAAACACCATGAGAATGGTATGAATCTACTACATGACATAATATAAAATAAAAATTAAAACAACAACTTTTCCATAACAATTTATTTTCTACATCTGAAGATCATATTTAATAGTTATAATCCCTTCTTCCTCTACCTTTCCTTCTATTATTCACCATCATCTAGTCTCTTCCTTCCCTTTAATATGAGAAGATGGGAATGGAGACTTTAAGTGTCTTGAATAATTTATAGTTCTTTAATGACATCCTATCCAACAATTCTTCACTTGATTTTGAAGCAGAACTATTAATTTTTAAAATTGAATCAACCTTCAACAAGGCTTCATCTATATTAGATTTAATCTTCTTTCTGTGGCCCAATGACCTCAAGAGGGAAGAACCAAGTCCATTTTCATCTCTATATTTCATGTCCTTTTTATTCTTATCCATTTAAAATTATTAACGTTTTCCTCACCCTCACCTTCAAAAACATTATAGCAGCGTATATGCCCTCCATAGTTAGAATATACATTGTTGTGTAAAACAACCTAAACACCTTCTTCACTTTCTCTTAGATATGTAATATTTTGATTAAGATAAACTCACCTTTAATTATTGTGGATTAAAAACCAAGATAAAATAATCTAAACAATTTTTTCACTTTATCTTGGATATGAATTGTTATGTAAAACAACTAAAATACCTTCTAAATAAACATTGAAAGATTTGATAATAAATATAAATACTTGTTAATCTAAATGTGAGGATGGAATAGAAAAGGTACAACACAAAGAATAAATAAAAAAATATTTAATATCAATTTGATTTGTAGTTCCTATTCTTATATTGTAATAATTAATATATGAATATAATTTGTAAAAATTTTCTAACATAAATGATTGTTTTAAAAATTAAACATAATTAAATATATTTTTATTTTTCAAATTTAAAAATCATTGAAATAAAATTTTATGTAAAAAGATTACAGAAAAAGAAATTTTGGTATTCAAACCCTAGTACCCTAGGTTTTAACCTTCATAAGGAAGGCTTTAATGTAAGACCTATTTGGATCTGTTTGCCTAGTCTTCCTCTACAATTTTGGAATGTGAGGTTGGTTGGTTTTTTTTTTTTTTTAAATTTAATATTGGTAATGCTATTGGAAACTTTGGGTGCCTTGATCCCTTAACTTCTGAACAAGGACATTTTATATATGCCAGATTGCTTGTCTATGTGGATCTATCCAAAGAACTAAAATCTTAAGTGGAGTTGGATATGAAGAATAAAATATGGGTTCAATCGATAGATTATGAGGGCCTATCATTTAGATGGCATAGATGTTTGCTCATAAGACATCTAGTAAATGATTTTCATTGACTAAAACATAAAAGAAGAAATAAATGGTGGTTAAATATAATGTCAAAGCATTAATTAGTAGAAGGAAATTTAGATTGAAGGGAAGATAAATTTTAAATGATCCTAGAAACCCTGGTTGAGAACATGACCAAGGATGAGAAAGCTATGATCATGGAACCTAATGGAAAAGAGACACTAGTTGTAGAATCGCATAAGAAAGAGCATATGTTGGCTTCTAATACACATGAAGAGGAAAGTCTAAAAAAATTTAACATACCTTCAGGGGAACGCTGTTTAGAAGTTCTTACAAACCAAATTTTAGACCCAGGTTTAAAGTTATCCATTCCCATAATGTCAAATTCAGAGGAGGGGAGTGGGTGGAAGTTAGTGAAAGGAAATAAAGGAAGAGGTGAAAAGGAAGTTTTTACATCTAATATGTCTCTTAGATCTAAATTAGAAAACTGAGAGAGAGAATCTCTTCTTTCATTAGATTACAGTAGTTATAACTCAATCTAGCATGCATGGCACTATAGTTTTACTATATTTTAAGTGTTATGGGTTGGTTCCATGAAAAACCCTCTGTTTGGCTATTCGTAGGATGCTATTGGTTAGTTTGGGACCATTAGTATGCCTTGTTGTTCTCTCTTTTATTGGTGGGCATTGTGTGACCCTTTCTTATTTGGATTGTCTTCTAAAGTATGAGGTCCTTAATTCAAAAAACCTCTTCTTAATCCTTAATTAAAAAAAAAAAGAGAAAGAATTTATTTAAACAAACACATAAACGAAATTACAATACATTTATATTATTATATATATATATATATATATATATATATATATATATATATTTAAATTTAGTGTAAAAAATTCACAATCAAAATGAAGTATTCCTTTTCTGTTTACCTTAATTTTAATTTTTTTAAATTAAAAACAAAAATAATACATTATTTATTAAGTGCATTTAAATATAAAGAAGTAAAACATAAAACATACATACACATGTTCATGTTTTACTCTATATATAAAATAAAATGAGTAATCATAAAAACAAGCTTAATTTTTATAATCATAAATAAAAGTAACCCAATGAAATGATAAAGAGGTTAAGAAATATATGCTCTTTAAATTTTCTCTAAAATTTGAAGTGCACTATATTTTTTTTGAATATTTTTAAATTGTTTTTGAATTTTATTCCCTGTACATAATTATAGTTTATATGTATTTTTTTCTAAGGCACTTTCATGGTTTTACAATTTAATCTTATACATCCTTAACCATAACAATTTTAATACATTCTTTTATCGATTGTGTTCCTCTTGTATTTATGTTCATATCCCTTTGCTTGTTGGGTTTTATAGTTTGGTTCATCTAATTTCCATGTCTTGTGCTTTTTTAATTCTGATTGTACCTTTAGTTTATAGATGTGGAAGGTAAACTCTGTTGAGTGACTAAATTTTTTCTTTGAACTAGATTACATTCTTTAAAAAAAAAAGATTCAAAAAAACTAACAAATCCATATTATAATTACGTATCTCATATATTCAAAATAAGACCTTCACATAATCATATGTTGTGTAGGAGGAATACTTATAAAAATAAAAATAAAAATAAAATCTTCTCTTTCCAAAAAGATCAATACAACTATTAGATAATGATTTCCATCCTTTGACACTAAAAATTGAGTGGAGACACCAAAATAAATGTGTCTCAAATATTTAATAATATAAAAGAAAATAAAAGAAAATAAGAACAGAGTGATTTAACTCTAAAATTGACCCTTAGTGTGACTAATGTTCCCTCTCGATTAACATACTTGATTCCTACATGTCCTTTGTATCTCTCTCTAAATTGATTTGGCAAGTTCTTATTTATAATAAGAGTTAGGATTGGCCAGGGTTATTATCTTTTGAAAATGTACATCGGAAGAATAAAGGCCTAAGTTAGTGAACAATAGGGAAAATGATCCACACAACAAAAAAGGACATGCCTATTCATGATGGACCCTTATAGTTACGACTTTGTCTACGAGACAACTATGATCAATTGTTGAAGCAGGTTCAAATAATAGGTAACAAATAGTTTAGATGCAGTAAATTCATTCTAAATAAGAATTGAGATGCTTTTTAAATTTAATGGACCAAATATAAACTTGTGATATTAAAACCATCCTGGAAATAGAATAATATGTACAGGTTTAAATAAATTAAAAGAGGAATAAAACAGAAGAATAGGACTAAACCAGAAGAATAAGAATTTTGCGCCAAATTTAAGTTTCTACACTTCTTATTGCATATGTTTACTTCCATTACCACACCTCTGTGGACAACTACTTTATTATAAAATTGCAGACCCGCTTACATGCTTTACAAATTTCTCACAATACATTACCTCCCTTCGTGCTCAATTCCTAAGATATTCCAACAAGAAGAGGAATGAGAAAGCATTATTCTACAGAAGATTTATATATCATGCTAGACTTCGATAGAAAGCTAAAAATACAATGGAGAGGGATGAGATATTTTTAAGGTCACTCAATCTGTTCCAATTCTTCATGTTAAACCACAACATAGAACAACGTGGATTATTAAACGTGCAGGTTTAGAAAACTTGTGTAAAATTAAGCCACGCCCTTTGATTGCATGCCGTTGTTTGTTGTCACTGGTTGTTTGGTATCCTGTCATTCGTCCCACCGTTGCACCGTGGGGTTGTTTGGTATCCTGGTATCCTGTATATTAAGTATCTATTTTTTTTTGCCAAATCTAAAATAATAGACGTTATAGAATGTCAGATTCTAAGAGAGCTTATTTTTCCCATTTTTTATTGCTCTCTATGAATTGACGGTTTTTACTCTGTTTTCCCTGGCGCTACTTCAACTGAAGGTCACCGAATCATCTGGAACCCCTCCAATCCCTTACCCCTGTTTATAAAGGGTATTGCTTCGTTGATGACTGAATATATTCAGATTCGAATTGTTTGAGAATATTTCAGGTTTCATGTTCCATGTCGGATAACACGAGAATACCAAAAAAATAAATATATAAAGTGAACCAAAAAAACATGAACTTATATGCGTGTAAGACCTGTCTTTGTATGAGGATCATTGATTTGAATTAAGAACTGACCTTGTTTGAGGATCATTGATTTGAATTAAAAATTGTAAATGAATATGTTTTTCTTATATTGGTTCTCGTTTCTTGGCATTCAGAAAAAAGCAGTATTAAGAAAAGCCAGAAGAGAAATCACTCACAGCAGGAGATATTGAAGAGGAATAATGGCGAGATCCCTTTATAAGTCACACAAAACTCCAATTCCCAGCAGCAGCACCAGAGAAAGATGAATTACAGAGGAGTAAGGCAGAGACCATGGGGTAAATGGGCGGCGGAGATTCGCGATCCGAAGAAAGCAGCTCGAATATGGCTTGGAACAGTCGAGACGGCTGAAGAAGCTGCCAAGGCTTACGACGACGCTGCTTTAACATTTGGAGGATCAAAGGCCAAACTGAACTTCCCAGAAAAAGCATGCCTCACGGACCATAATAAGCATCACAATAATGAGGTCAGTTTCAACTCGATTGACAAAAATGACGTCAATCCAAGCAGTGTTGAGGTTCCATCCAACATTTCAACATTAACGGATTACGAATTGACACCAATCGGTGAAATATCGGCGGTGATGGAGCGCCGTGGTGCAATTGGACACGGCACCGCTTATTCTGAGTTGTTACAACGCGAGTATTCCTCACCATGTTTCCCTCAATCACCCGAGTTTAATCATAATACCCAACGTGCGCATAATGGTGGGAATGATCTTTATGATACAATTTCAAGATGGCGTCGTCAGCAGCAATATCAGCTGGGTGTATCCTCCATGAAAAGCTATCCAAGTTTAAGTGATGACCAATATATAAGGACGCCTATTTTGATTCCAACGAAGTACACAGATCAATGCCTATCAATGTACAATAGATACGTACATCAGCAACAGCAGCAGATGCTTCACGGGCAGCATTTGGCTCTGACTTTTGACAATATTTTCCAGGAAGTGCTACAGATCAAACATCTGGTAACCCAGATTCCAATCAAACTCTTCCAACTCGTGGACATCATTTGCTCTGGGAAGATAGTTGACAAGAAGTAAGAAGCCGCACATGTTAATTATTACTTATTATAACCATAAGAGACCACAGTCAAGCTGGAATTGTTTTAATTTATCGATCTTTCAACCAAATCTGCTTTTTCATTCTTACCGGGATCCCTATCGAAACAATTGTCTAGGAACCAAAGACTTGTTCTGTTTCAAATATTTAAGTGCGATGATTATCGAAGACCACGTTACATCGACTGCGAACATAAATTACGAAAAGGAGAAATGATCGTTCACCTATATAAACGAAGCCATCAAAATAATAACTATAGCAGCACCTGGCCTTTAATTTTTTTTAAATTTTCTTTTATCAATTTACTATCCTAGCCATTGCACCCCAAGTTGCTATGAGCACAAGCGGAGGGAAAGGCTAAAAACTAGTACATGAAAAAAAAAAATATATATTTTTTTATATTGATTATACAGGATTTTAAGAAGGGTTCTTTCTTCTTACATAGTTTTAATAAAAAATGAAAACCCAGAAATTATATTTGATTGGGATTTGAAAATCAATTCAGGGATACAAATAGGGTTTAGTGTCCAAAAAGGTTAAATACCATACAATAGTTATAGAGGTCTTGAAAGAAACTATGTAAATAACAAAGGAATTAAAAAAAAATTAAAATAAAAATTAAAATAAATAATCTCACAAAAAAAAAATAAAAGAAACAAGAAAACAATATTATTGTTTCACCCTTTAATCTTCATCTTTTATTTTCAGAGATAGCTCTTACATCAACTTATGATCTCTCAACATTTAGTCGAGAAGGGATAGAGACCACCTCAATCTACTGTGGAGGATTCACAAACTGAGGAACATGCTGGTAGACAAATAACCAAGCGTAATCAATGTGCACAAACTTAGGGACATGCTGGCAGACCCACGACTGTTGATGAATTTGAGAAGTTGCTAACATCTAGCAGTTAACCGAATGGATGATAAACTACAAACCTACATCACTAGTATCGGCCCCACCAATGCTTTTGTCATCCATTTTCATTATATTTCCATTTCCCTTCCTAATCCCCTCCCTTAAATTCACTTCAATTTTGAAAATACCGCTCAAACAAAATCCATCTCAATCTAATTTTACTTTAACCAGGAGATGCAAACTGTAATATGAGGTGCTGGAATCAATTTTCTCAATCTAATTTCACTTTAACCAGGGGATGCGTGGAAAGAAAATGAAGGATTTATGCACCAAACCTTTTTAGGGCACAATGATACGGCCACTGAATATTTACTTTACCATCATATAACCCATCTAGCTAGAGTCCTTGCTTTAGGGATCCATTGATTTGATATTCAATGATTTCATTATTCTATTATAAGAAGTCTTACTAACCACACAAATAGTAATTTAAGCTAGTTTTCGTTAATACTCTAGATCTTAAAAATTCAACTATTGCATTAAAACAAGATCCATAATATATAAATTAACGATGATGAAACAAAAATAATAAACAATTGAATAACCCCAAAATAGCACATCCTAATTTGCACACACTTTACTAAGAGAAATGTTTTTACTCTTAATTACCATGTACAAACTTTTTGCACGTTCTTAGCATGTCTAATCAAAGCTATTTTTTATTGTGACATTATTGACAATATTGGCAATTATTTATAGGTTCATATTTTAGTGATTAGTGATATATCTCCTCCAAAATTTTACACATTATAATCCATTCTTATCTTTGTGTATTTTATTTGTATTTGTTCATTTAATAATTAGATAATATTTTGGTATTTTATATTTATTGTCAATGCTTAATTAAATATAATTTATTTATTTATTTATTTTTACGATAACATTAAATTATAAATTTAAGGATATAACTAATATGACGAGAGTTAGGTTGGATCTCTAAATAATTTCGATAAAATAGATTGTCAAAAATATTGCAACTTATTCGAATAAAATTATGATATTAGATGTACACTTAACATGTCGTAATCAACTATTAATGATTAAAAATTTTCATATCTATGTAAATCAATTACACATCTAAACAATAGAAAGAATGTTCTTTAAATAATCATAAACATTTCTTAAGTTTCATTTAGGTTGCAAAATCTATTTTAATATAATTATGTTTATCATTTATTTAATAGAAATATAATAATAATAATAATAATAATAATAATAATAATAATAATAATAATAATAATAATAATAATAATAATAATAATAATAATAATAATAATAATGTTCTAAAATAATATTATCAATATTTGTATAGGATTTTGATATCTTATTTCCAAGTAGTACCAATGGGTTATCATGACAATCAAATTCAAAAGATTCCCTTAGATATTATTTTACATAGTTATCTTTTTTTAAGTAGAACCTTTGTCTATGAATACAAATATCATGTTTTAGTGAATATTTTTTTAATGCTGATTTTCTAATCTTATAGTATTTAAAATATTTATTTATATATATATTTTAATTTAATATCTTTACATAATGAGGTTATATATATATATGTTATTTTTTAGCAATGATTCTTTAAAAAAAATATAAAATATATTCCTTTTCTTGAAATATTCTCCATTAAATATTTTTATTAATTCTTGTAGAAATATTTTTCAATAATAGAAATATATTTGTAAATAAAGAATAGCATATTTTATATTCATATAAATTTTGTTTAAAGTGGCTTAAGTCTATTTCTATAATTAAAAATATATTAAACAATAAATTTTATATAAGAAACATCTAATAATATCTTATTACATTTGAAATCTAAATATTTTTTAAATTATTTTTAAAACTCTAAAATATTTGTATCATATATTTCACTTCTATTTCAAATCTAATATATCATGATAAATTATTAAGATGGTTAAAAAAATATTCAATTAAATCATTACACATATTTTATTCCCAAAATTTCTATGATTTAAGTTTTTTATACATTTAACACCATTATTATTTCATACTTTTAATATTTATAACGACTTAATGTTCTCATATTTTAAAAAAATTATTTTTTCTAGTCAATATAAGTCCATTATCATCTTATCACCCAATGCAATCTTGCACATGTCATACTTTCATACAACATATTGAGTATAAATACTTCTTTCATACAACATATATTTTCTTATTCACATCCTTTGACTTACATATATAGTGGAATATAATTAATGAATCACAATAATGATATACTTCTATATACCCGAGATATAAAATTGTTACAAGGGTACTAATATTTTATTCCATATATAGAAAAGAATCAATAAAGAATAAGTAATGATAAATTTTAATGGGATAGGATGTAACAAATGAATCATAAAAATATTATGTCACATGCAATTAAATGATGGAAGTCGTAGTGTAAGACATGTCCCGATAGAAAACATATAATCAGTGTAAGTACAGGGGTAATGTGTGATTCTCATTCTCCTTGGTGAAAGTTAATATAAAACTAACCAAAATAATGATATGCCCAAATATAGATAGGTATGGTTAATGTAAATAATCTCACAAGAAAAATATGATTTAAATACAATAATGGGACGAGCGTGCGGCGAGTATGAGGAAGGAGAAGACGATGATGAAAGTGATGATAAGAGTGAACCAGATCTTTTGCTAGTAACCCCTGTATTGGATCCTTGCACTTTCAAGAAGAAGATAAGACAATTTTGTCGGGTGGGTTGATGCGTATAGCATGGCTCTCGAAAGACACAGCATTGTCCCCTTGCATGATTGGCTACTCGGTGATGGTTTTCATGTGGAGGGGGAAGAGAAAGATTTGGTGTTTGAGGAAGGCCATAGCCTTGACATCTTCGGTGACATTACATCAAGACTGGGGAATGACTTTGACTTCTCCGGTAATGAGTTATTGTGGGAATGGCGCTCATGGCTTCAAGTTCATTTTGTTTGGTATTTTTGGATTTTACTCTCAAGAATCTACGGTTGGGAAATGATAGCTCTTCTTGTTAGGAGGGATGGTCTGTTGACAAGGGCTTAAGCAGAGTTCTTGACTTTGCATTGATCGGAGAAACAAAAAGGAAAGACTTGCGGCTCCTTAGTGGTACTGGCTCAAATTTTCTGGTTTTGGAAAATTTCTGTGTTGATGTTGATTCAAAACAAAAGTGGAAAGCATTTGGCAGAGATTGAAGATTTAAAAACTGTTGTTTGCCATTTCTAGTCACGAGGGGTGACACAGTTTCCCCATCTGGGCGTGATTTCAAAGATTTCTCTGCTGCATATCCCTTTGGATTGGGTAAAGCGAGTCAGGGGAAGGTCAACCTTTTAGACAGCTACCTCTCAGATATGATAAAGATCGAATTTGGAGCTACTTTCCAACCTATGACTATATGTAGTAATAAACCTGGATGATCCTAGCTACATAGATTGTTGGGTTTGTGTGGGTCTAGTTTGTTGTTGATCTTGAGGCCTAACATCACCCTAACCCTAGAGGTGCCTTTCTTGTCATTTTTGAATCAAACTCAGCCCAAACAGTTGCTTTCTTGTTGCTATTACTAGGGTGTAGAATTACATTGAGATGGTCTTCAACCTATCTTAGCTACAAGTTGTGCATCCTATGCTTTTGAGTCCTGCTAAGACAGATTCTTAGCCTAGAACCTCTCTGGAACTTCTTGAGTTTTCCCTCTAGACTCCTCAATGAAATAAGCTTTATGTACTATAACTACCAATGTTGTAGGGGCTAAAATGTACACTACACTAATTAGACACGAGTTTATTCCCTAAATAAACCTATTTACTTGAGTTGTTTCATCAATATAACCCTACACATACCTTATAATATCAATAAAAAGGCATTCCTAATACACTATTATGTTATTCCCTTGTCGCAAATCATGGAATTCATCCACATTCTTATGGACATATCTAGGGGAGAGATAATGATCTCTAATGCACTCCTCAAATGGGAGATAATTAGGTGTTAAATGGAGCTTCTACACAGCTTCCCACCACATCTTCACTACATCTCTCAATAGATGGGTTCCAGAACATACTTTCATATTAGACCTACAATCGTACAATGTGAAGCACCAATACATGATGGCTAGCCAAGCCTCTACTACAAATGCATGTCAGGTGCCATCAAGTATAGGTGGGTGGAGTATCATAAAATCCTTGATCAAATCTCCTACTGTTGATCTACGACAATGGTCTTTGTATTGACTCCCCTGACATTCACCTATATCGTGCATCTCTTCTAGGCCAACTTCTAATTACTGCCGTGAGAGACTATGAGATCTTTGTCTTTCACCATCTCCCTCTTCTCTATGTATGTTGGAACTAATAGGTCTCCTACTCTCATGCACTACCAATTTCTCTTCAGCTTGTGAACATTTTAGGGTGTGCCTTTTTATCTGTTCATGTACTAGAAGTAATATTTCTTGAAGGATAAGAAACATTTTGTCCATGGCTAGAAGAAGTTGGCATCCTATACCTATAGGCCTTTCCTAAATATGAGGTTTATTTTTGATGATATCATCCAAATTCCAAAGTGGTGGTCATCCTCTATTCATTCTACATAATAACATGGTAATTATTAGATTCTATAGAAACATTAAACCATATACAAAACAATAACTTAACCATAGCTCCCACTATAGAAAGAGTGCTTTGATACCAAAACTATCATGCCCAATTTTCAACAGAACATAAAAATAATAAATTAATAACGAAATAGGATAAAGATTTTGTTAGATACATTTTTTTCTAGGATTTATCTATTATTAAATAGTATTGTCAAATTAACTTAGATATTTAATTCACTAGATTAGATGTCCAAATAAATTTTATTTTACCATCTATGATAGCTTTGATGGGCACAAATTTCAACTTGTATAGAGAATGTGAATTAACTAACTTCTATCTCACCATAGCTCATGAGATTATCAAACCCATTTGTGTCCCTCTACCAACTAAATATCCATGGAAGAACCCAATGCCTCCTAGTGACTCAACACTTGGATAATTTTCATTAGACAAACTAATTTGGTCAATACCTTTCAACATTATTTTGGCCAACGAAATGGTGCCACATAATGCCATCTCAGTTCTCAATTGGTCTATTGATCAACAACTTAAGTCCTTTAGTTTAGGACTCTTTCCTAAGCAATATATATACATGTGGATGGTCCTCTGCCCTATAGCATTTTTATCAGTAAATGACCTTATCCTTCTTCACCCGATCACCCAATTTCCCAAGATCACACCACATGTCATGATATAGATTATTCGATGAGCCAAGATTCTTCTGTCATGTTCAATATTCCCCATTGGTCCAAATTTATGATATGATGCCACATGGCATTATACCATAAACTTAGATTCATGGATAACTTATTAACAATGATATTCCTATTGTGGCTTACATTTATACAATGATGCCATGTCACAACATTACGTACATTCATGATTTGCGTTATAAAAAAATATTTATGGCCTTTCAATACCTTCTATGTTAATGGGATTATCCCATATGGGAAGATCTCAAAGTTTCTATGAGTATAAAACTTCATCATTTTTTGCTTGAATCTTTTTTACCTAATTGACGATCACATGGAATTTTACCACATGGCACAATCATGGTGACCCAGTTTTGATGAACTTCCTTCCACAACTCCTACCTCTTCACAACTCAATCCACCTAAGGTCATGCCACATGCCATATTCTTGGTTCTTCAATATTGTTTCAACACTTAAAAGATTTCTAGGTTTTACAAACATTTACTTGTTTATCTTCATCCAATGAATGGATTGGAAGATTATAGGTGACAACTTCAAAACTAGCCTAAACTCTTCAATGCCCAATCGATTATCTTGTCACTTTTTGATTGAACAAACCCTCCCTATGACTATAATAATTCTAATTAGCTAACACATCTAACAACTTTCCATATGTTAATCTAAGATTGGCCAAGACTTCATAAGCTATGATAGCTCTAGGATAATGACATGTCTAACACCTCTAAAAGTTGTCCATGTGGCCATCATAAAGTGTCCTAGTTCTCCTAGGTTTTAATTGCCCTAAGAGACTGATAGGTCTTGTTGGTTCCCAATTGTACACCTCTAGAATTCACCCTTGAATATTTGAAAAGATGACAAAAAAAGATGATAAACCTCAGTTATATCATTAAATTTAGGGAAGGGTTTAATATCTGGATGGATTGAACACATATAATGACTACAAGGCACCAATAAAGGGTATGGTTAGTTCCTTGCTACTTATGGCTCTACCTAATCAAAGGTGAGAGGACCTAAATGGTAGTTTGGTCACAAAGAGGGATACTATAGTTCAATATCCATTAAATTATTTCCACACATACATATTTCATCAAAGCATAACCAAACTTGCGCACTCCACCAAGGAAGAGTTGTCACATAGAGTAAGCAAATGCTTTTAAATAAAATATAAGCTACTATAGATAGATGCAATGTGATTATAATCTTCATTTATATAGAAACTATTGACAACTAAGATCCAAATGCAAAATTACAATGCTAACCTTCAAAGATCAATAATAAACACATTCCAAATCTACAATATTTTTGCATCTGTAAACAAATAACACCTAAAATATTTAACAATAGGTATTATTTATAGGGGTTGGATAACTAGGATAGGGTAGGTATATTTAAAAAACATTGTGGTGGATTTAAACACTGGGAATCCCTTAAATTTCCATGCTTTCATTCATTCTAGGATGTGAAAGACTGAGAAACAAGATAAAGAAAACTATCAAGGATAATTTGCATTCATTGATATGAATCCAATGCAAGCATTTAGATGAACCTTGAACTCTCCAAAGTATACAATGCAAGTAATGTCCAAAGCACCTTCTCTTTTCAACTCTATAAATCCATGATATTCTTAAAGGATTATCAACAAAACATTCCCAAATCATAAAGCAGAAAGGAATTTATAATCTAAGTTCATGCCCACAATGACTACCATGAAGAGACATAAAACCAAATACCCAATCAATAATGCATGAATAATGTGTTATTTTACTTCATTAAAAATAAATATTATAAATCATAGATGGTTTCCATTAACATGAAAGTAAAACAATTTACATTTATGTTCAGAATGCTCACATGGTGAAAAGCATAGTGAATTTGCTCTGAGACAGGGTAGACATATACATAGATGCTCTTAGAGTTTACTAATTATTGTTTAAGGCAATCTCCTTAGCAAAAAAAAAATGTACAACAAGAATTCTAGAAAAGTAAAAATACCCTATAATTAGGATAAACCCTCTTTAATTATAGAAAAGAATGTCACCCATAATATTCCTGAAAGATGCTCCATTTAAAAGATTTTTTTTTAATATACTTGGAGACTCTCATGCTCTACAAGTTAATGTTTCTGGTAACTTAGTTATCTATGCGATGATGAGATTTTAAGTTTGTTGCATTTGAGCTCAGAGGAGAATACTCTTCTTGGGTGCAAACAAACTTTGTCTTTATGTGCAACCATTTTGCCCTATTTTAAGACTAATGATTTACCCACTTGAACTGAGGATGGCATGCTAACTAATGATTTGATTAACACTTTCCATACAAATTATAAAGAATGAAATAATGGAGGGAAAAATAAAGAATATAAAAATTGCTCCTTAATCTTTTCGTAACGAAAAAAGCTAGCTCAAGAGATTGTGATGCATTCAATCTAGGGTCACAATGAGTGTGACATCTAGAATCTAAATCATCAAGTTTTAACACTCTAAAATCACCATAATATTTTATTCCATTTTGGCTAGTCATTTCTAAATGCATGCGTCCATGATGGACACCTTCCTCTTTTGCTAGAATAAACTAAGGCCTTCATCACATACTTTAGTCACAAGCATGTTTGCAACACTAAGCTCATCTACATGAGCATTGTCATCTTGTTTTGGTGCCTCTACCTCTTTACTTTCTTATCATGAGCCTGAATTCCCTTTAATGATTCTACTTTTCTACCCTATACTCCATTTTAGAGAATTCCATGCTTTAGGGAGTGACTAGAAAGATATTCTTGAGGGTGAAATGTAAACATTGTGATCATAGACTTTTTTCCCTTTGCTGAAAATGACCCTGGATTTTTTGGTTTCATTTTGCATTCGTGGTCACCACTAGACCTATTGATACACATGGTCAATTTATCTTTAGTGCGATTTCAAAACTCATATGCACTTTTTTTCCCTTTTGGCTTCTAATAGGTTTTTAAAACTTCTTTCTTTTACAAAAGTATAAAAGTGCAAAGGTTCTCTAGATTTTCGTATGTTATTTTTTGAAAATATGCTTTTGCAGTCGATCCTATGACTTTTTCATATACCTTTGACATAAGACATTATCATAGGCTTCAAAACATCCGTGTCTTTTCTCTAGTGAGACATCCCCTCAGCTTAGGACTTTCATTTGTAAAATTCAATTTTAAATTCCCAAGCTATGATGTAATATTGCAATCTCCTCCTTAAGATAATATTTGAGACTTTGAATGTTGATTACTGATGCCTTTATAGTAGAAATCAATGAAATTAAAATCCATGATATTTCAACCATTCACTGAAAACACAGGTCATTCAAAGCATCTAGTGAAATGTAATCTATGAAATTTTATTCAAATAATGTTTTATAATAAATTAGAAATTTATATTGTAAGACTTTTGTTGACAGTAATTTTAAATAGAGCTAGGCGCTGATAGAACTTTGGGAGTATCAAATTCATCTAGCATGCATTCATTTTAATGTACATATTTACAACAAGAAGACATGCATTAGAAAAAAAAAAGATGAAATCTAGTAGCAAGGGGACCAACAAGTACAACATAAAGTAACATAGGGATTACAACAACAACATGAATTGGAAGATCATTAAAATCAGTAGGAACAATTTGAATAGAGTCAGATGCAACATCTAGATCAAAGTTAAACTCTCCCTCCCATCTTCAAAAAATGCATCCTTTAACACCAAAAAACATGTGCCTAGATCTACTTTAGCATCAATACTTAACCCATCTACAACAAGAATTCCTATAGAAAACACATTTTGAAAGAATTATGAAGTATTGGCAAATTAGATTAGTGTAACAACCTCATCTCTCACCGTGGTGACATTGTTGAATCTTAATTATTAACACAAGCATGAAAATACCACCATATTAAATAGATGTTAATTTTAAACTCATCCCCTTTGAAACTAATCTGATATTTAAAAACTTAGGAGGCACAATCCAAACAACATTTGCCTTCAAGGGCACAAATATTTTTTTGCTTAAGGATTCTAATGCAAGGTGGAGATAGATGAGAATAAAACTAAGATTCTATTTATTTTTTGCTTAAAAGGATTCTATTGAAAAATAAACATGTAACTTTTCCCTCCTGTGGAATTTAGAACCATATGTGTAATTTTACACCATTTTTCTTCAATAGGATCTCACAACATAGCTATACATTTACACCCTAGCTCTTGTAGGATCTCAGACTCCACTTGAAATTTTGTAAAAGTGAAAAAGTGCAAAACATTTTTGAATTTATTCATTTATTTATCAAGTCAAATTCCTTTCAAAATTTTCATGTAATTTGATCATGCACTTCTATACTTGTTTTCTCTTTAAAAAATTTCCATTACAGTTAGACTTCATACTCCTACTTTCATTTCAACATAAAACATTAGCGTGGAAAAACGCCCATTGATTTTTTTTGATGACACATGTGTCAAGCTTCAACATTTTGTTTTTAAAATGCAAATTTACATGGAACTAGTTGTGGGCTTCAAAATTTCAATTGTACATTGCAAATCTGCTCAAAAAAAATTATGGTGCAATGTTGGGATTTCCTCCTGCTCTTTTTCTGTCTCTTGTTTCTTTAGCAATTTCAATTTTACTTCTTCTTTGTTTATATCTTCCTTCATAGTAGGAGTCATTGTTGTAGTACCATAACTACCCTCCACCATTTGATCCATTAAAATAGATGGTTTATCTTCTCCAAGTCAAACTAGGGATCCACCAGATGTAAAATATTCAAGTTCTTGAATAGACAAATATTGAGATGCTTTATTAGATTGAATTTTATGCTTAGTTAGTGTGTCTAAATCTACTACAAAGTTTAAGTTTATCAATTTCTTTGAAGAGGGCCCCTACTTGATGACTAATCGATGAGGTGGCCTCAAAGGGCATAGAAGTGTGGTATAATTTGTTTGAAGATTAATTTCATCCATAGTAACTAATCTTTCAGTAGCTGTAGTTTTGCCCTTCTCATATAACTTTAAAGTGGATAACCCTTTCATGCTTAACTCACTAATATATGTAGAGTTTTCATGAAATCACTACTGACGTCTCCTTGGAGAAGAAACTCTAGAATATGTGGTTGTTTCATATCCTTGGATCAGTTGGCATGGAAGGGAAACCCATATAGATGGGGAAAGGAATAACATGAATCTTTAGCATAAATACTTTAATCCAACATCAACATAGTCAGTTATTCACTTCTTGGGAAAGGGCTCAAATAGATTAGATACATTTAGGAAATAAAATTAACTCTCACTCAGGGATGTACACCCTTGTGAGTGTACGAAGAATCTCCAAAAAAGGATCAGAGGCCTGTCCCTTAGGCCATGGAGTTATAATTTTTGAAATTTTGTAACAAACACCTTTGGAAGCTCAACTAAACAAGGGTGGACAAACAAAAATAGATCTAAAGGATCTGAGAAAGAACAAATAATAAAAAGAACAACAAAATAACTATAAAAAAAACCCCATTGCAAAAGTACAACAAAACATCAAGACTATACACTAGACATTACTTTACATAAACATGGACTTAGTCAAGAAGATGCTTAAAGTGTCTTCCATTAACTAGCAATTTTAATATCTCACTATCCAAATCTCTGAAGAAGAAAGTATGTTCCTCAATTCTATAGTCAATAGAATAATTCTTCATCCATAAGGCATCAAATTTACCATGTTTATATTTCTTCTCATATATGTTATCCCAAAGTAAAACCAAATCTCCTATTTGAAAATTTCTTAGTATGAGCCTTTTGTCAAATATTATTTTGAGTGTTTCGTTGAAATTTATGTGTCTTTCATGAGCTTGTCTTCTAGTTTCATCAAGCTCACTAAACATGTTCATTCTTCTTTAATAGTGATTTATTTCATCACCTCCTTCTATCTATTGCAAGAAATAATAGGTTGGCAAATGTAGATTCATAGGTAAAACAATTTGAGCTCTATACACTAGATCAAAAGGGTTCTTACCAATGGCTCTCTTAGGTTTCAAATATTCACCCCACTTTTTCTTGTTAATTTCATAAGTCTTTGTAAAAAATTTGAGTAATTTCTTATTACTAGATTTTGCTTGTTTATTCCCCTAAGGGTTGTAATTGGAAGCATAAGTTAATTTTATCACATATTCTTTACATAATGCCATCATAGGTGTAGATATAAAACTCATGGCATTGTCAACAAATATCTTGACAAGCACACCAAATTTAGAAATTATGTGATCCAATAACATGCCCATGGTCACCTAATGTTTAGCCTTACTTTTAGGGACCACCTCAACCCATTTTTTTAAGTATTAAGTTGCAACCACAATCCACCTATGCCTAGTTCTTGACATATCAGTGATATCCAAAACAAAATCCATTCCCCATTGTCTAAATGGGCCTTCAATTGATAAAAGATGCAAGGGGAGAGAGCAAGAAGCTTTCAATCTTCTAATAAAGTGCTAAATTTCTCACATTTTCTTAGCTTCTATACAACATCCTTAAATAGTGACAACCACCAATAAACACTTCTCATAATTTTATGTGTTGTGACTTTAGGTGTAAAGTGACCACCACATAATCCACTATGAAAGCCTTCAATTAAATTAGTAGTTTCTTCTTCTACTAGGCATCTTAAGAGAACGCCATCTAGATTTTAACATGCTAGTCCATTTTTAGTCAAAAGATACTTTTGGGATACAAGATTAAGAGTTATCCTTTGATTATTATCTAAGTTAGGGGAAAAATTCAGACTTTACAAGTAATAAATAATGTCCTTATACCATGGGGTCATGTTAACTTTACTCAAATAATCATCAATATTAAAAATAATAGTGTTTACCTTCATAGATTACAAATTAGTCTCACCCATGAACTTGGCTAAGCCAATCCCTCTTACTAGCTTATTATTTTAGATCTTCATGTCATACTCTTGAAACTTATTTACCCACATGCACCTCTTTCTTGATATTTCAATCTGAGTCAATACGTCCTTGACCATTGTACACAATAGATATGCAACAATCCTTAAATTTAGAATATAAGGTCTGAACATCTTAATGTCTTTTCAGAGGTGAAAGCTTAATTATCCATCATAATATCATTTAATTTAGATCCTTGCATAGCATTAATATTAAAAAAATATGGGTTATTCATGACCATTAGTGTTTTTTTACAATAGAATAATATCTACAGTACTTTATGATATAAAATAAAATATGTGAAACTCCTTAGTGTAATTAGGACTTGCCAAGATAGGGGTAGACATTAAGTCTCATTTGATTTCATTGAAATATTGTATGCCCTTATCTTTCCACTTGATGGTTTGGTCCTTTTTTAACATAGAAGTAATAATCAGAGTGATATTTGTAAAGATAGACAGAAACCTTCTTACAAAGTTGATTTATCCAAAGAAGGACTTAACTTGCTTCTTGGATTGTGAGATAGGCACTATGTCAATGGCTTCTAGTCTCTCTAGATCTATCATGACACTATCCTTAGATACTATATGTCCCATTAACTTGGACTTTTTTACTTTGAAGTGACATTTCTTTAGATTAAGGGAAATGTGAAATTCCTTGCATCTAAGGAACACTTTTTATAGATGCTCAAAATGTTCTTTTCTATTTTTGGATTACACTATAATCTCATCCTACTACACATTAATAAACTTGTTAATCACCCCTATAAAAGTGACATCCGTAGCCCTCTAAATAATTGCATCAATATTCATTAACCCAAAAGGAATTCTCATATAGACATAGGTGCCCCATGGCATTGTAAATGTAGTTTTCGGTCTCTTAGATTCTTTTACCATAACTTGGTTATACCCTGAGAAACCATCTAATGTGGATAACATATGTGATGCTGTAATAGTCTACAATAGGATATCCATACTAGGTAAGGGGTGATTATCCATTAGAGAAGCTTTATTCAAATTTCTAAAATCCACACACAAGTGGATGTCACCATTCTTATTTATTACAGGGACTAAGTTTGCCACCCATGATGAGTACCTAATGGGTTAAAATATCCCATCATCCCTTAGTTTATTTAACTTTTGCCACATCTTGGTGACCAAAATAGGGTTAATAGGTCTCTACATTTGCCTAGAAGATTTTCTGATAGTCTATAGTGAGATGACATGTTGAAAAAAATCCTGTCTATATGATTTTAGTATAGAATAAGAACAAGTCATGTGATCTTGATACTTCTTTAACAATTTCACATAGGCTTGCTTCTCTTATGCACTCATGTGAGTACCAACCCAAACCTTTCTTATATTTTCTTCAGAGCCAAATTGAATTTAGTCACATATTTTGAGATAAAAAGATATTTATTTTCAATTTAATATGCTCCATCAAAATATACCTCTAAACTTACCAATCAACTTGGGATGGTGTTTATCTTCAACTAAATGATATTTTTCCCAATCAAGGTTTCTTTCCCATCATAAATTTTAACTATCGATTCCAATCTTCTGATCTAACCTTGAAATTATTCTTCACAATTATTAAACCTTTTAATTTGATCATCACCATCAAAGACTTGTCAATGATGAATGTTGTCTAGGATTTAAGGTCTAAAAGTAACTCCACTTGGTACTGATAGTGAGGGTTCAAAATTTCACTTTCAAACTGATCATCTAACCTTGCAAGTTTATCATATTACTCATTGAAATTTCTATCATGATGACAAATATTGAAAGCATCAAAAAATTATGGAAAATCCCTTACAATATTTCTATATTAATTTAACATGTTACTTTGGGTGAAATAAGTATTTTGAACCTACTTAACCACTAACTATAAATAACCCTTTACAATCAAAATTTTAATTTCATGTTCTCGAGCAATCCTCAAACCAAGAAAGAGTGCCTCATATTCCATAATGTTGTTAGTACCCTCAAAAGATAGCTTAAAATAATACTTAAAACATTTTTTTATTGGGGGCATAAAAGGCAACCCCAACTCTATTACTAGGATTGGAGTAAGCTCAATCAAAACACATATTATAAACATCATCACTTTCTTTGTCATATTGAACATCAAAAATATTAGATTGTTTAACAAAATCTACATTTTTAACAAAATTACCTTGCTTCACATCAATGTAGAAAACCTCATTTAGAGAACATCTTAGATATTCAAGCACATGTAACATTCTAGACTCTCTCTGATGTTTAACCATCTTACCCTCCAATGGAATGGTGGCATAATAAATGTCCATCTGAGCATAGCCACCCATGTTGGTAGCCCATTTTCTTGACAATAGCCTCCCCACAATGGACGAGAATCCATAACTACCACATCGATGTTCAAAAATTTACATGGATGAACAACCAATTGCACTACCAATCCTTTAACTAGTCCAATAACTGGTATGTCTCATGAGTCCATGGCATAGCACTTGCCAAAATAAGATGTTATTTTTACTCCAATCTCATTAAGAACACCCAAGGGAATCACATTGTAATAGGATCCTAAATCAAACATATAATTATGAATTATTAAACCATTCATCAACAAGGTAGTGTAAAAAGGGTCAACATCCATCTAACTTTCTATTAATTCATTTCTAAAAAAAACCTCTTGGGATGGTTCGATATCCTCATGTGACTCTTCATTGTCATCCAATGGTATTTGCAAGTAAATAATCTCATTGACAACTCTATTCTCATTAAACTCTAAATACTCAAATACCCTCCTTTTATGTTTTCGTATTCTTAGTAGCTCAACAAATGGGACAATGATTTTTAATTGATATAATACTTGAGTCATATCACATACACTTTAATAAGAAAGGGTAGTATTTTGAGGAAGGGAGACAATATTCTTATAAGGAATACAATGATTTAAAGTTAGAGGTGGAACCTGATGTGATAAATTAGCATTTTTAATAGAATTTTTCAAGGGTGGGTTTCTTCTTACATCATTTGCACTCTTAGGAATACTAGACAACAAAGGTTTTCTATTCTCGGTTGGAGCATCAAATTTTGGGAAGAAGGTGCTAGTTTGGAAGAACTAGGTATTTATTTGGTTTTACTGATTTATTTACTTTTATCCCGTACTCATGGATTTGCAGGGGTAGTCTCTTGTGGAGAGATACCTTATTACTTCATTTTGAGATTGTGTTATTTCTATTAGGAAACTATAACATTAATTTCTAGCTTTCTATCATCAACTTAAGGAGTCCCCATATCATATTTTACAATCATCATAGATCTCAAAAACTCAAATTCATGCTTGGAAAATAGATATGTTTGTGTCATGTTTATGTTACAAATATATTCAAGAGTTGGGACACATACCTCTTTCATTTTACTCCAAAATTGATCAATAGTAGTAGCACTCAATAATTTTGTGGAGGCATACATTATAATTTGAAATATTTGACAACCAAATATCATAATCTCATCATTTTCAGATAAAGACTCAAGCTCCTTTGACTCTTCATCAACTCTTTAATATCCAATGTGATTGATCCCAATGTCTATTTAGGAATGTCATCAAACCCTTAGATTTTCTTGTATGTATTCTGAATAGATGCCATATCAACCCCCATGGTTTGAAAAAATGTGAGATTACATATATTGAGTCCTAAACCACTATTGATGTTAAGTCATTTAATAGTTACATTGTTGATTTGAGCTTGACTAGAAAGTAGAAAGTTGTTATCAATGACTGATTTTGAAGGTAAATCTTCATTCAAAAAAGATATCACATCCTCCACATCTTTCATAAAATTCAAGATAGATGCAAAATGTGATCACTTGATATCATGAGGAATAGCTATGTGATTAAGTGTTTGAAAGATAATATTTTTGAAGATTATTAATTTTTGAAGTGATTCTAAGATAGATATTTAAGTTGGTGTATTTCTCAACTGATTAACAATATCAAAGTCTCTTTATTTATCTCTAAGTACTGTCATAGTGTGTTGGGGATAAGGAGGGATGGCAGGGTTACATTTATCTTATATAGACTAAGGAGGCACCCTGTTCTTCTTAGTAATAGCTCAAACTATGGGGTCTACTATCTGTTGGGTTGATTAGTAGAGGGAGGAATATAGAGTAGATAATTAAGTGGTATAGCTAGAGGCAAATCAAAAGAAGTCCTCCAAGCCCTCTATCATCAAGTAGTAACTGGAGGTAACTCAAAGTGAGTCATATAAAAATAATCTATAAGAAAATGGGGCCCACATGATGGATGACCAATACGTGAAATAAGTTTTATCTTAAACTACATCCATGATAGGAGTAACATACAAGTGTACCTTTCTATAAATAATTGGTAATAAACATGTTAAACAATGTACAAAGCTTTATACCATGAAATGAAAGATGGATTCTATCATGATAATCAAGGTAGTAAGCTATAAATTGAGACATAGGGACTTTGGAAATGTGAACCATAGGGTTGTTTAGGTTCAGGGTGTTGAAATCTAGGGTTTCCTTGCTCCAATTTAAATTATTTGTAAAATAGATTGAAATCCTAATGCCAAATTGATATTAATTATCTAGCTTGCCTAAATTAAATTAGAAAATCAAAAGGATACAATCCTAAATTTATTGCATAAAATTTGTATGAATGTAATCTAGGATTTGATCCAATATTTAAAATAAGATGGTTTCACCAAATGATTTAAAATTTTAGGGTTTTAAAAGTTTAATTCCTATGTTTGGTTAAAGGGTTGAGATGCATAAATCAATTAAATAAATATAGAATAATTATGTATTGATTTGTTATGAACTTTGACTTATTTTGAAGTTATAATAATAACAATAAATAGGGAAAATAGAGACTTATCTAAAAATTGATTGTCACAAATGATCTGGGTCCTAGAATTTGAGATTTGGGTAGTAGTATGTGTCATCAATAGGATTAGAGTATTTATCTTCTCATTGGACAATAGTGTCTGATTTGGACATTACCTCTATTTGTTTATAGTGTCTTCAATGTGGTGTTAATATCCCCTTTGTGGGACTATTCTTATTTTAGGGGAGCACCTGCACCTATGTTTTTAGGTCATGTTCCTTCATAACAAAAACATGTAGCTTTGTATTGTACCTAAAAAACATGATCTGATATGAAAAACCTAATCTCCTTCCAAGTATGGCATAATCAATAATTTTTTGTTAGTTTTTTGGATGGATTGAACATGCTCAACACCCCATTATGTAGATATTTGCCTACATACCAAGACTCCAAAGAAGGATCAAGCCCAATATAGTTTTCCCACTTAGTGTTTCATGTATGTACAAGTGAATTATAGAATGAGAGTGGCTTTGGATGCCTTGAATGTGTTTGAACTTTGAAATTCTTATGAAAATCACTTAGGTAGTATGCATAAAGTAGGGCAAAATAAGGATCAAATACCTTGATTTTGGACAACTGTCTTTGCTTTGGATAAATTTTGCATCTATTTTCCATCTAGTGAATAAATATGGATTATAATTGTATTTATATAGTTCTATTATTTATGTGGATAATAAAATGAGCTTAGGCCAACCTTAAGAGGGGCACACATTTAAAATACTATCTTTTGGGGAGAGATGGGGCTAAGTACAATAGGGAGTAGTTGGTAATGCTAGCGTCATGTGGCTGTAGTGTCCCAAATGTGGTGCTAATTTGTTTTGGATAGACTACTAACCAATTGGATTGGGGTCTGAAAAGATAGTGCTAAGACTATGTCATGACTAGTTGTAGGTGACTATGGTCTGCTGAATGACTGTAAATGTAAATATAATGCTCAAGGATGGGTCTATGGATAACCTAGGGATATGGTAACTCAAGTGACACTTTTAGCATCTAATTACCACGATTAGGTCATTAAACATTAAAAATTAAAATTTCATCATATGGCCCTTTATCATTTCCCCTCTAGGTTGGATAACACTTTGAAGGAAAACAAATAAAATTGGAATGATGAATAGGAACATTTATCTTACACTAAAAATCCTCTTGCTGGTAGTGGTTGGGGAGCTAGAGAGATAAAATAAATTATTCTTTGCTTCCACAACCATTGTTTATTATTGTTCCTTTTTCTTAGTGTTGTGTTGTTCCTTACTAGTTGGGATTTTATTATGTTATTATTGTCATACCATTCATTTCTTAGAAAGACAAACTAAATTATATTTTATTGTGTTTATATTTTATTTAGTTAGCTTTATTGCATTTATAAATCTTAGGATAAATGTGATAATTTAGACTATGATGTTATCCAATTGTTTGTTGTATGATTAGTGATGTATAGTTTGTATTATTAACACAAAATATCTTTTAAATCATTTCTTTTTTAATTTGCTAATGTCTACCCCATTGATCGCGACATTAGGGCCTTGACTTTTGTCATAGGGGAAGGGCTCATGCATGTAGTATACATTGTAGTGGCTCACTACATTTTTAATTTTCATAAATAACTTGATGTCCATGTGGTGATGTTGGTGGTTTTACTTATATAGACCACTTAGGATTGGCAACACATTTGATACGTGTTGGGTGAATATTTTGTCAACCAGCTAACTAGTGAGCAAACTAGGTCTCTTCAACCACAACATAGGGAGATTAGTCATCCAATGTTGTAGGTTTAACACATCCAAAGGGGAAAAATCTCTTCTCTCATCAAGGGGAGGTTCCCTATTAAATATGAGGGAGATATATACTATAGATATAAGCAAAAAATAACACTCAAGTGTAGGATTCATCATCCATCTCTCCTCTTTCAGAGATGATGTTCACAAATAAAAAAGAAATATTAGTGAAGACACTAAAGGCACTTCTCTTCTTTCAAAAGTGATCTTACAAAGAACAACAAGAGTTATTTCAGGTATGATAAGTGACTGGTAACAGTGTGCAGTAACCAGGAGAATGGAGTGTAGCACAACGTCTCCACTTCAACTGCCCAAAGAGTGAGGTATGAAGAACAATGAAGGCACAAAGTCATCCCAAGGTCCTTTACACAAAAAATAAAAAAGGACAAACACACTAAAGGCAACTATAGGTAGCACAAAGTCTTCTTACAATTGAGTTCAGGACACCTTCCTGATTACCTCTACAAGTTCTACTTGTTAGATTAAATAAAAAAGAACACATTCAGAAGACAGACATAAGAATGATCTCCTAAAAATGATACAAGCTATAACAGCACAAAGTCTGCAAACAACTTGCTTTTTGATTCAAATAAAATAATATGAACAATAATCTGAGCTCAAAGTCTCAGTATTTGTCTTTCAATTTGGGTAGAGTTTTGCTTTTGTATTGAAAACATCTCTCTCAAAATGACATAAGAGAATAAAATATATAGCATTCAAGAAAAGGCCCGATGCTTTATTCCAAAGAGCAGCCCATATTACACTCGACGCATTGAATGCATTTTAAATTTTGTCAAGGAGGACCATGCTGGAATAGGGCAGCTACCTTAACTATGGCATGTCAATTCATCTCAAATGTCTTTTCTTGGGCCTGGGTCATCTAGTCCTTCACCAAATATCTACGCATTTATCCACTTCGCGTTTACTTCTTGGAGTAAAATAAGCCATGTCTTTGATTTGGTGTGCTTAAAAGTCTACTTGATCCACTGTTTCACCTAATAGAAATAACTCCCCTGTTAGATATTTCTAATATTTTATATTGTTTTTCTCTTCCCCACAACAATTTGGACTCTTAGGCTCTTCTTTTAGCCACTCGCTTGATTCATTATGAATCATGAACCTTGAAGGCTCCATTTCACCTAAGTCTTTCAAATTTTCTTTCCGTATCCTTATCAAGCTTTTGGAACACTCCGAAGGGAAGGTGCCCCTTCAAGATTTATTTCTTTTAGCTCTACATCTTTGACACATGGCACATTCCACTGCAAAATAGGAGATGACACTTGGCAGCGTCCACTGAGTTATGAAGGACAAGTGGCGACTTTTGCTACATTTTAGAAACACATATTAAAACCTTCCACAGTTGCCACATGGCACCCTTCACAAAACTCTGAGAGAAGCTTATTGAAAGAAGCTTTATAAGACACATGAAATGCAGACATAGATACTTGTCATGCTCTGATGAGTTAATGGGACATGTGATGACTTTTGTGAAGCTTTACATGCCATTTGAGAGTCCTGTGAAAGATGACACGTGTTGGCTTCCACCGAGCTCCTAGAAACACTGTAGAAATATTCGAGACTCATGTAGATTCATGTAAATGTAGACACTTGGTAGCTTTCACTAATTTTTACCAAGGACACATGGCAACTTTCGTAGCTTCTTAAAAACAAATTACAAACTTTTCGCTATTGCCACTTGGTGCTTTCCATGGGATCCTATGAGAAGCTTATTGAAAGAAGCTTCAAAACTTATGAAAAGCTTGAAATGTAGATGCCAATAATTGCCATGCTCCACTGAGTTACAATGTGACATGTGGCACATTCTGTTTACTTTCAGTAATCACATGAATGATGACACTTGGAGCATTTTGTTTAATGTTAGCCATTCACCTTGGGCTCACCATGGTCCTGACTCAAAATAGTGAAATGAAAGGAAGGAACTGTAGAATTTGACACTTGGAGGCTTTCGACAAACTTTAGAAGGGACATGTGGCATCTTCCACTACTTGTAAATAAATTATAAAGTGTCCCAGCAGACGACACTTGGCAGCTTTCGCTAGATTTTGAGACTTAGACAAAACCCCCCAAAAATGAAAAACCCGTCCATTGAACCTTGGAACTGTTGAACCCATTAAACCACTGAACTAATCCAAAAATTACCTAAGTAATAGAAACTTGCTCCTAGGAGAGAATTTACCCATTAAAGTCATCAAACTTGTTGAACCTATTTCTTTCTTGCAGATTTCATGGAAACCAACCTACAGAGTCTATAGAAATGAGTTCGTAGATCTGGGAGAGTCCATAGGAAATTAGGAGGGTCCCTTAAATGAAAAGACTTTGAAAAATGAAGAACTTGAATGCTCAGAATAATTTTTGAAAAGGTGAGGGAGGATTTTAGTCTTTGCAGGACTAAAATAGTCATATGTTGTACCAAAAATGAGTGACACTTTTTGGGGGCAACAACTGGCTCCAGTTGAGGAACTTCCTTTAGTTGAAAACTTGAAACATCTTAGGGGAGTAGAAACTAGAATATCCAGTGCCTTGAATCATGCCATTGGGCTATGGAGTCATGCTACCCAAAAGGAAAGGCTCCAAAAAAATTTAAAATGAAAAGCGCAAAATAGAAACAAAAGACTATACAAATATACATATGTACAAGTGAACTTATTTGATACTTCAATAGTTGAAGTGCTTTAGATGCTGTCCATTGTGAGGCAGAGAAAAGAGAGTACCATCTTGATACTTCAATAGGAAGTTATTTTCATCATTGAGATCATGGATAGTAAAAGGGCCCCTCCAAAGAGAATCAAACTTCCATTGCATCCCCTTTGGTTCTCTTCTCTTGTCCCATACCAGGACATAATCTCCAATCTATAAATCACAGTTCTTTACTTTCTGGTCGAAGAGCTTCTTCACCAGACATTGATGGGCAGCAATTTAGTCCACCACTATAGTTCTATGTTCTTTCAGCTTAGTCAAGTACATGATCCTCTTATCAAGGGTGCTTTCATACATTTGATTTTCAACTGCCTTAGCCAATTTCAATGTTAGAAATGTCAAGGTTATTGGTATCTCAGCATTGATACCATAAAGAAGTTGGAAAGGAGACATACCAATTGCCCTTTTGGGCATAATTCTGTCTGCCCATAAAGTATCAACCAATGATTTATGCCATGTCCTTTGGTTGTCATCCACCAAATTCTTGATGATAGTCACCAGGTTCTTATTGCTTGATTTCGCTTGTCCATTCCCTTGTGGAAAGTAATCAGAAGAGTGGGAGAGTGTAATCCCATCGTAGAAATAGAATTGAGTGATCTCCTAGGAAGTGAAACAACCTACATTGTTAGTGATAATATTGGTTGGGACCCCAAACCTGGAAATGATATTCTCCTTGAGGAAATTGCACACTACTTCTAAAGTAGCATGCTTGGTTGGAATTACTTCCACCCACTTGGTGAAGTACTCTATTGATGTAAGGACATAATCATGTCCATAACATGAAGATGGGTTTAAAACACCAATAAAGTCAATTCCCCATTACTGGAATGGGTCCTCTATGACCACTAGTTTGAGAGGCATGGCAGCCAGCTTGGGTCTTTTGACAAATTGCTGGCATAGTTCACATTTCTTAACCCACTTATATGCATCCTGAAAGAGAGTTGGCTAGTAATACCTAGCTTGTAAGATCTTATGGGCAGTCACAGGAGAAAAAAAATGTCCTCCATAGGCCATATTGTGGAAGGATTTCAATAGTTGGCTTTGCTACTCCTTGTCCATGCAATGAAGGAACACTCCATCAAGGCTCCTCCTATACAGGCCATTGTCTCAAAGGACAAAATTGGTAGCTTTCAACTTGAGATTCCTCCTTTTTTTATAAGATAGGGGAGTAGGACACTCACCATAGGTAAGGAAATGAGCAATACCTAAATACCACTCATTCATGGTAGAGACAAAGAGGACTGTTGGTGCATCTTCTTCTTCTGATTCTTCATGCTCTGTTCCTTCTAGTTTGTTATCAGCAATTAATTGGCATAAGCCTTTTCCCCATACTAGCTTTGTTGGCTTGATGACTAGATCAAACTCTTAGATCTTCGCAACCCAATTGCCTCTTTTCATCCCAAACTCCTGCTGAGTTAGTATGGATTTGACCATGGTATCAGTAACCAAGGTAGTAGTGTGTGAATTCAAGATGTAGAAGTGGAAATGATTCACTGCCTTCACCACTACATAAGCATACTTCTCAATGTTTGAGTACTCTAGCTCATGAGCTTTGAGAGGACAACTCATGAAGGAAATGGGAGATTCCATACATTCTTTATTTTGTTGAACCAGAATTGCTGAAAGCATGTGTTTTGAAGCAGAACTGTATATGGTGAACTCTTTGTTATAGTCTGGACAAACTAGAATTGGGGCATGGGCAATGGTAGTCTTGATATCCTCAAACATTGACTTGCCTTCTTCAATCCAACTAAAGGTGGCCTTTCCCTTCATCATGTTTACAATATGTCTAGTCTTCTCAACAAACTCAGGGATGAACCTCGGTAAGAAATTCACCTTTCCAAAGAAAGAATGAACAACAGTCTTTCTTGTAGGCAAGGTAAGCTCTTGGATAGATTTGACTTTATCTGAGTCAATCTTTATGCCTCCTTTGGAAATAATGTGTCTGAGAAGTTTCCCCTCTGTTAGTGTAAAAACAAACTTCTTGTGGTTTAAGAAAATGTCATTTTGGTGGTAGCATTCCAGCACTTGTTACAAGTGGTGCACATGATCTGGGCAATGCTTAGAAAAGATGGTCAAGTCATCAAGATAAACTAAAATGAACTTACCCATTTCATCTTTGAATGTAAGGTCCATTTCTCTTTGGAAGGTGGCACCAACATTTATCAAAATGAAAGGCATCTTTCTATATGCAAACGTGCCTCAAAGTGTGGTGATTGTAGTCTTATAGTAGTCTGCCTCACCAATATCAACCAAATTATATTCTGAGAAGTTGTCTAGCATTGATAACATCTCTGATCCAGTCACTATCTGAAGCACTTGATCCATGATTGGTAAAGAATAGTTATCCTTCAAGGATGACTGACTTAAATTCCTAAAATCCACATAGAGGTGAATTTTGCCATTCTTCTTCCTTACATGCACTATATTGGCAATCCATATGGAATGATAGATTGGGAAGATTATCATAGAATTTAGCATTTTTTGTATCTCAAACAAAATGGTACCTAATATTTTTGGATTATATTGCCTAGACTTTTGCCTATAAGGCAATGAGTCAGCCTTGAGAGGAATGTCATGGCATATTATGCTAGGATGTCATTGTACTGGTTGAGCAAATTAGTGAACTTGAACCTCTCCTCAGGAGTACAACATTTCTCAATGTTCACCATCTTGGGATCTTTCTTGGTTCCTAGATTTGCTTGATCAAACTCCTAGAAGGATCTTGAATTCATTTGCTACTATTTGATGAACCTGTCATGTTTGTCAAATAATTTCTCAAGGAAAACCAAGCCTTTGGGAATATTATTCCCTTTATGTTTTAGAAACTCTTCATCCATGCTTGAACTTGATTTAGGGGCTGATTCATGCTTTTGAGGTTCACTGCCTTCAAAATGCAGTTGTTCAAAGTTGTTTTTTTGCTCCAAGAAGGTAATGATTTGGCTATCATTGTTAAACACTTGACAATGACTAGCATTATCAGGTACACTTGATCTAAAGACCAGCTCAGTAGTGTACTTGTCTCTTTTGATGTCTGGGTGGGGGACCAATAGAGTAGCTAAAATAGCCAGCGCATTAGCCTGGTCACTAAATTCTCTGGGAATTGTAGAGATGCTAAAAGCATAAAAGTTTTCAATTTGGTCCCAGACTATATTATGGAAGTGGCACAATCTCTCATTCTTAGTTTGATACAGGTTCCTCACCTGACAAACCACCAATTCAGCATCTCTTTTAGCATGAAGGAGTTTGATGCCTTTGTCCCTAACAGCTTTCAATCCAAGCAACATAGATTCATACTTAGTTGTATTATTGGTACTTCTAAATTGTAACTTGTATGATGAAGGATAAATATCTCCTTTATGAGATATTAGCACAACCCTAGCTCCTAAATCAATAGCAGAGCAATTGCCATCAAATTCAAGAACCCATAGCTCATTAGACATTGCTTTTCCTTTAGATTCTTCTTCATTCAGAGGTGGAGATCCTTCCACATTGGTATTGCTCTCACCAATTCTCCTATTATTCCAGCTGAATGCATTTCTAGGTTGTCACCTGAAGGAGGTTCATTATATTCCTCATGAAGTTCATCCATGGATAGAAAGTTGTTACCCATGCCTGAAGACTCAAACATAATTTGAGCTTCAGGTGCCAAGGTCTGGGTAACCACGTTTTTTGATTCCTTCTCAAGGAGCAACATCTTCATAACACCATTGACTGGAATCCTCGACTCAGACAAGTCCATGCTCAACTCACCACCAACATCCCTACAAAAATTCCACTCAAGAAGGATGCCATATGATGCTGCGACATCGGCTACCAAAACAGTCATCTTGATTCTTTTGTCTAGGAACACTGCAAATGTAAATTGGGCATTCTTAATTTGTCCCAATAGAGGTACTTGCTTGTTCTCCATGGAGAATCATCTATCAAATGTCTTGGTCAATGTGAGATCAAGGGATTCAATGATTTTGGTAGGCATGACATTGTTTGAAGCTCCATAATCAATGATGCAATTGTTCAGGTGATGTCCATTTATCAGTAATGAGACATAGAAAGGTTTAGTCCTACCAGAATCAATAGGTGGAGTGATGATAAGGTTGTTCCTGATGAGTGCATTCTTGGGGGAATCATGAGTCACCTTGGGAATTTCTTGTCCTATAAGGATGACTTGGTTTTTAACACATTAAACTAGTTTGTCTAATTGCTCGAGGTTGGAATACAAAAATTCAAATTTAGACATTTGAATTTTGGTTTTATTTATATGGTCAGTTATATCAAATGTTGGAAATTAACTAGTTATAGAGGATGGGAGTTCATCCTTTTGAGTTTTGGGAGGGGGAGAACTGGACTGCAAATTTGAAGTTGAAAGTGCAAAAATGTTTGGGGTAATTACTTTTCTAGCAACTATAGGGTCCTTTGGCTAGAAAGGTAGAGTGGTTCCATGATTAGCAATTTAAATTTTTAGTTGAGGTTGTTCCTCTATCTTTTTTTATCAGGTTGTTGAGTTGATTGATTCTTGGACTAGGTGACTACAACATATGATCTCTCAGCTGCATTACCTTCACTTTTGGGTTCATCCTAATAATTCAAAAAACCAATATTGGAGTCACTAGCTAATTCTTCTTCTTCCTCAGTGAAGAGATTAACATCATCCTTAGGATTCAATTTAGGCTAGAATGAGAAATCTGATTCACTTCAAGATATCCAATCATTGAGTTAGTCAGAGGTGGTTTAATGGCAAGGTTATTCTTCTGAGGGGGAGGAAGACGATTGGTTTACCTTAGTAGGACGGATTAGGGAATGTCCTCCTTGGTACATCTTTGTATGAAGGAGCAAATGACATCCCTTCTGTCATTTGTTTTCTGAGGGCCAAAAATTCATTTGCTAGCTTCTGCACCATTAGATCAGTGGTGGCTGAAGGGGAGTGTCCAGAGGAAGAAGAAGATCTACCTCTATTTGGATCTCTCCTTATCTTTTCTACCAAGATAAGGTCATATTCAACTTCAGTATCCAAGTCTTGAGCAGCCTCGAGGTCTATGTGGCCAGCACATCTTAGTAGAAAACTCACTTAAAGTAGTTATGAGTTGATGAAGAAGCATTTGAGGTTTTCAAGTGTTAGGTGAGAAATATCAGGAATTCTGTTCCTCAGCTTATCTATCTTTACTATGAAATCCCTCATAGCTTCATGAGGTTCCTTCATCTATGTGAGCTGGGCCAGCAAGGCATGTGCATTTTCTACAAGCTTGAACCTAGGTTCAAATTTGGCTTTGAGTGTGTCCCAATCAGTTATTGATCTAGCTTGCAGATGGTGGAACCAGTCTGTAGTAGCACCTTGTAGTGTTTCCATGAAAATCCTAACTGCCACATCCTCAAATTCTACTCCTATTATGCCACAGGTTATGTTGAAGGCTTTAATGTGTTCATCAAGATGAACTCTCTCATCACCAAAAAATTTGGGGAAATACTTTCTTAAGCTGTGTGGGAGTTCATGTAGAGGTGGAGTGAGGTTGAGTGGGCCAAAAGAGTTACCCCAGAGGCCTTGAACTGCAATGATGGGATTATGAAAAAGAGGGATAACAAATTTGGGCAACGTGTAGATAGGCAAAGCTCTACTAATAGCCAAAAAATAGCTCTGCCTTGTGTTGGTGTCCTGGTATGGGTAGGAGGACCACTCCTGGATTGTTGAGCTTAAAGCTAGGGAGGAAATAGGTCAAAATTTATTTTCTACACCAACTCAAAGATAGGGTCAACAACACCTTGAACTCTCTGGCTTTTGGTATAGTGTGGAGTTGCCAGATTGTGAAACAAAAAAATGGAAAAAGACTGGTCTCGCTTCAACTTGAAGCTTGAGGCTTCAAATTGTGTGTTCTTTCCCAACTGAGTCGCCAAAAACAATTGGATGAATATTTTGTCAACCAGCTAATTGGTGAGCAAAATAGGCCTCTTCAACCACAACATAGGGAGATTGGTCATCTAAAGTTGTAGGTTTACCACATCTAAATGGGACAAATCTCTCCTCTCATCAAGGGGAGGTTCCCTATTAAATATGAGGGAGCTATATACTATAGATATAAGTAGAAAATAACATTGAAGAGTAGTATTAATCATCCATATCTCTTCTTTCAGACATGATGTTCACAAATAAAGGAGAAATCTTGGTGAAGACACTAAAGGCACTTCTCTTCTTTCAGAAGTGATCTTACAAGAAACAACAAGAGTTCTTTTAAGTATGATAAGTGACTAGTAACAGGGTGTAGTAACCAATAGAATGGAGTGTAGCACAAAGTCTCCACTTCAATTGCCCAAAGAGTGAGGTAAAAAGAACAATGAGGGCACAAAGTATCCCAAGGTCCTTTACACAAAAAATAAAAAAAGACAAACACACTAAAGGTAACTGTAGGCAGCATAAAGTCTTCTTACAGTTGACTTCAAGACACCTTCCTGATTACCTCCACAAGTGCTGCTTTTTAGATTAAATAAACAAGAACACATTCAGAAGATAGACATAAGAACAATCTCTTAAAATGATACAAGTTATAAGAACACAAAGTCTGCAAATAACTTGCTTTCTCATGCAAATAAAATGATATGAACAATAATTTGAGCTCAAATTCTCAGTATTCACCTTTCAATTTGGGTAGAGTTTTGCTTCTGTATTGGGAAGATTTCCCTCAAAATGACATAAGATAACACAATATATAGTAGTCAAGAAAGTCCTGGCACTTTGTTCGGAGGAATGACCCATACTACACTCAATGTATTGAATGCATTTTGAGATTTGTCAAGGAGGGCCGTGTTGGAACAGGGTAGCTGCCTTAACTATGGCATGTCGATTCATCTCAAATGTCTTCTCTTGGGCCTAGGTCATCTAGTCCTTCACCAAATATCTGCGCATCTATCCACTTCACCTTTACTTCCTGGAGAAAAATAGGCCATGTCTTTGATTTGGCATGCTCAGAAGTCTACTTTATCCACTATTTCACCTACTGGAAATAACTCCCATGTTAGATATTTTTGATCTTTTGTATTATTTTTCTCTTCCCCATAGCAACTTGGACTCTTAGGCTCTTCTTTTATCCAGTCGCTTGATTCATTATGAATCATGAACCTTGAGGGCTCCATTTCACCTAAGTCTTTCAAAGCTTCTTTCCGTATCCTTATCAAGCTTTTGGAACACTCCAAAGGGAAGGTGTCCCTTCGGGCTTTATTTCATTTAGCTCTACATCTTTGATAGGTGGCATGTTTCACTGTGAAATAGGTGAGGACACTTGGCAGCTCTCATTGAGTTATGAAGGACAAGTGGCAACTTCTGCCACTTTTTAGAAACACATATTAAAACCTTTCGCAGTTGCCATGTGGTGCCCTCAATAGAACTATGAGAGAAGCTTATTGAAAGAAGCTTTATAAGAAACTTGAAATGCAGACATAGACACTTGTCATGCTCCGCTGAGTTTAAGGGGACACGTGGTGACTTTTATGAATCTTTAGATGCCTTTTGAGAGTCCTGCAAAAGATGACACATGCTGGCTTTTGCCGATATCCTAGAAACACTGTAGAAAAATTCAAGACTCATTTGGATTCATGCAGATGCAGACACTTGGTGGCTTCCACTGAGTTTTACTAGGAACATGTGGAAACTTCCATAGCTTCTTAAAAACAAATCACAAACTTTTCGCTATTTCCAATTGGCACTTTTGTGGGATCTTGTGAGAAGGTTATTGAAAGAAGCTTCAAAACTTATGAAAATCTTGAAACACAGATACTGACACTTGTCACGCTCTGCTAAGTTACAATGTGACATGTGGCACATTCTATTTACTTTCAACAATCACATGGACAATGAGACTAGGAGCATTTCGCTTAATTTTATCCATTCGCTTGGGGCTCACCATGGTCCTTACTGAAAATAGTGAAATGAAAGGAAGGAACTGTGGAATTTGACACTTGGAGGCTTCTGACAAGCTTTACAAGGGACACGTGGCATTTTTCACTACTTCTTGTAAATAAATTATAAAGTGTTCTAGCAGACGACACTTGGTAGCTTTCATTTGATTTTGAGACTTAGACAAAACCCCCACAAAATGAAAAACCCATGTGTTGAACCTTGGAACTGTTGAACCCGTTAAACCACTGAACCAATCTAAAGATTGCCTAAGTGTTAGAAACTTGCTCCTAGGAGAGAATTTATCCGTTAAAGTCATCAAACTTATTGAACCTATTTCTATCCTATAGAGTTTGTGGAAACCAACCTACAGAGTCCGTAGAAATGATTTCATAGATCTGGGAGAGTCTGTAGGAAAGTAGTTGCAGGGTCCCTTAACTGAAAAGGCTTTGAAAAATGAAGAACATGAATGCTAAGAACAATTTTTGAAAAGGGGAGAGATGATTTTGGTCTATGCAGGACTAAAACAGTCATATGTTGTCCCAAAAATGAGTGACACTTTTTGGGGACAACAATAGGGAAGTTCCCTTTCCTAGCACTTTGCCATTTTACCCTCTACACATGACAACACTGAAGAAGAAAGAAAATTAAAGTAGATTCATCATTGGGATGATTTACATGACATTATACATCCTACTACTAGTATTGGTTGGGGATACAAGGCAAATTAATCTTTGCCTCCAACACCCATTTTCATTGTTGCTCCTATGGCTTGGTATTTTTTTGTGCCTTGCTTATTGGGATAGTATTATGTTATCTTTGTTTTTGTTCTTTTTCTATCTAGAAATCCATACTCTATTATAATTTCTTATTTTTATTTTTTTTCTTAAGTTAACTTTATAACATTTCTCTGTGTTATGACCAATCTAATATTTTAGAGTGTGATGTTTTCCACTTATGTTTTCTATGATTAGAGATGTGTACATTGTATTATTAATAGAGATGTATTTTTCAATCAATGTTTTATTATTCACCTTGCTAACATCTCACCCGTTTACCATCACCTTTTACAATTATGTTTTTAGGTAGAATACAACATTGAAGCATGAATGTTTTATGGATGAATATTTTATGAATTTATTATTGAAAATTATAACATAGATTTGTATGAAAAATAATAAGAGGATATTCGATACATGAAAGCATTGTTGAGATTTAACAAACACCTTTCTATGTTCATAAAAGAATTTGGTGAATTTTAATATTTATTTGTTGCTATCATAATAAGGTTATCAATTTTAAAATGATAGATTTAAATAAATCTATTATTATGTGAAAATTGAACATAGAGAAAAAGGCTTGTATCTACTTAGTATTCTTAAAATAACTTATATCTTAAATAACACTGTCAAAATAATATTAAATATAAATAATTTAATAATTAAAAAAAAAGCATCACATGAGATTGCTAAAATTACAAAATGCTCTTCAAATATATTCAGAATCATTAAAAATTTAACAATAAAATAATTATCCCTGTTTAAGAGGTAAAAATTATCACTACATAAAAAAATTGAAGTTTTATTTGTAAAATAATTATAAATATTCCTCATTTATTTATAGAAAAATACATTTGTGATTGGAGTCCTAAAAAATGTAATGCTATTTATATACCAAATAATATATAATTGTACTTATTTATTTGACCAATTTAATATATTATAAGACTTGATGGAAAAATAATTATACCATTCGTAATAATTTTATATATTTTTTAAAATGGAAAAGACAATTAATTTTATTTCATTCTCTAAAATAAATAAAAATTAAATGCTAAAAAAAATTCTCTCACTTATAATAATATTATATTTATTTAAAAATAAATAAATAAAAAAGAAAATAAACACTATTTTCTTTTTAAAGATCATAAAAACTTAGTCGCAAAAACAATTTTTGGTAGTTAAAATAATGAAGTCGGAGGCTTATAAAGTGGGGCAAGGCCCAGGGTTCGTCTCACAAGAGACAAAACTTTGAATATTCATTTTTATTTAACTAGATAGGACCCAAAAAAGGTCGTTTATTGCATCATTTAGGTTTCTATTTGAGGTTGGATGATTGTGTGTGTTCAGGGATGGCAGGGAAACGTAAATTCATTGCCTGGCATGGGACTCAGCTGAACCAAGGTAGAGATCCAAAGCACTACAAATTCTATCTATAGGCCACATTATTTGCAGTACAGTGAAACTGGAGGTGGGCATAGATGAATAAAATTGTGCCCTGAAGTAAGAGGAAGCCCTAAGTGACTGCATGACTGAGGAGCATTTGATCTCCTCACTTACTATGAATTGCAAGCAAGCTACTTTGTTCCTTAATTCACTTAGGCTAGAACAAATGAGGAGAAGAATCAACATCATTTTTACAGACTCAGAGAACAATAATATAATGAAGAGGATGGAGGTGAGGAAGCTACCGTCATCGAAGTACAAGGGCGTCGTTCCATAGCCGAACGAGTGGTGGGGGGCATAAATTTATGAGAAACACCAATGGGTGTGGCTGGGTACCTTCAATGCATAACAACACATCACCGTAGCAAATGACATGACTGCCTTCAAATTTTACAGCCGTGACACCGTCTCAAACATTGCTCCCATCGAAGATGCCCACCTCGATGCCATCTTTCTTGGCCACTTTTCCAGGTTAGAGATCGTCGATGTGCTATGAAAGCATACCTACTAAGAGGATATCGAATATTTTAGATAATAAAAGGAATGTGCTACGAAATCATACCTACCAAGAGGAGCTCGAATCCTTCTGAGACTAAAAGGAATTTTCATTGTGAGCACCTGTTTAACAAAACCGTGATGCCTAACGATGTGGGGAAACGTAATCGGCTGGTAATCCCGAATCAACATGGCCAAAAATGATTTCCCCTGAATGTTGCACTCATTGCAAAGGGGATTCTATTAAATTTCGATGATGGAGTAGCGAAAATATGGTGGTTTTGATATTCATAGTGTAATAACAGCCAGAGCTATGTGCTCACCTAGGGTAAGTAAAATCATCGGTTGGGGAATAACAACGATTGCCCTTACACTTGGCACCTTGGATTTATTTTATTTTTAATAAATGATAGTAAAATTTCATGTTTTGAAGTATAAATAACTTATAAATCACAATTTTATGGAGTGATAAATCATGTTTTAACAAAAAAAAAACACGATTTTTGGTGATTTTTCATTGCTCTTTTTTTTTTTTTGGGTTGACCGTTTAATTAATAAAATTATGATTTGCAGGGTTCAATAAATCATGTTGAGTGACGGTTAACAATTTATCATGATTGCTGGATAATAATTATCATTTGTGTATTAATCATGAGTTTTTATTATTAATCACAATTTTTCACTATTGATCATGATTATTTGCAAATAATTATGATTTGATTATTAATTTCAAATTCTATCTACTAATTTTGATTTTCCACTATTAGTCATGAATTAGGTGTAACCAGAGAGCACTTTTTACATGACATGCACACTAAAAAAGTATTAAGTGGGAAGAATGATACTCCAACTAATGTAGAAGTAATTATGATATATCTTTCCGTATCAAATGGTAAGATTTTTTTTGATACATAGATATTATTTATACATGTGTTTTTTTTTTTAAATTTGTGTTGGTTTAAATGAATTTATATGTTTTTTCATTTTTTTTAATTATAAAATTTAAAAAGAAAATTTAGTTGAAGATGGATGTGGAAAAAATTTTCCTACACTTAACAAAATCTTGGTATTGGTGGTATTAAAAATATATTCAATTATTTTGAGGTAATCTTCATTTCTTATATAATGTAACTAAAATATTCATGATTAACAAAACCTAGATATTAGTCGTATTGAAAACATCTTTAATTATTTTGAGGTCATCTTTATTTATCATATTAAACAATGATTATGCCTGACGCTTTTGATTTTAAAGACCTTTTAGTAAAACATAATGATAAATGTGAGATTTAACACTTGAGGTGAGACACAAACATAATTAAGCTTGATGTTCTGAGCATAATCAAGCTCAATTAACAATATGGTAACCTTAGCAAGCAATAAACAGTGGAGTGCAAAACATAAATAAAAGAGCTTGAGGTAGTATCAGTATCTCGACAAGCAGGTTAAAACACTTTCAAATCATTCAATGATGTTGGTAATAAGATGTCTATATATTCATAAATGCTACCCATCACTTTGGCCATGCTCTGCCATTTGACCTTGCAAATCACAACATTGTATCCTATGAGCTTTAAATGCTTTACTAAAAGATTAGGGATGCAAGGGACATTGTAGTAGTGGTCATGGCCTATTAAATGGATAGACACTACATATAAGGTGAATATTATCAATGTTGTTTCCCCATTAGAGAAGGGAAATACATAAATGAAAAGGCTCTTTTAAAAATGATTATCATTTTCTATTAAGATAAACCAAAATAAAAAGACTTAGAGTCTGATACCCTCAATACATAATTTTAGAATAAGTAATTTCATTTATCTAAGCACCTTCGATTTGAGTACCTCAAAAAAAGCTGTAAAACTCATTCGAAGGTTAGGTGATATACATTACATATAGTTTTTACATATTTTTTGTGCAATTAAAAACAAAAGCATGTCGACCTCATAATGACAAAATCTAAGCCTAGAATTAAAATAGACTTTGGCTTCCGACACTATAGTCTTATATAAAGGGATAAGCCTCAAAATGGATAACATACCCACTTTGATCCTATTGTCAAAAGATTGAGTACACCATTTACAAAGATATAAACCAAAATCTATTGAAAAATTAGATAAGGCACAATTAAAAATGTAGTGGACACAAACCCTACTATATTTATAAAATATCAACCCATGTGTGGAGAAAATCTAATCTGAGAGAAGGAGGAGAATAATCATTGACTATAATGAATAGATAATCTGAAAATTGCATAATAGATTTAATGATATAGATTAGTGTGACCATTAACAACTACAATACATTTGAATGTCACCTCTGACAATGGCACAAACAATCTTTCCTTCAGTGCATAGATCAATAGCCAACTACAAGGAAATAGTAAGCCCATTTAAATGATCCTTTTTAGACATTGTTTATGCATCATTACAGAGGCTTATTAAATCTTGGAGTTTAACAAATCAGAAAGTGTATCCTGTCTTTTTTATAACGTAACATTTGGTGTTCTTCAAGATCTCACCACATGCAAGGAGCTCTCATGGTGGGAGACCTATTTGATTTTAGCAAACAATGTGGCATGTAATCATTATTTCTTTAAAAAAATTAAAAAAATTTCTTTTAGTCATTAAAAATGAACACATATATACTTCAATTAGCTTTGTCTATAAAGTATTTTATTAAACTCACTCTATAATAAATTTACGTCATTTTAAAATTTTTACGATGGAATAATTGTAACAGTTTAAAATTTAAATTATTATTTAAAAATTATTGTGATATATTTTAATTAATATTGTAAATAATAATTATAATAGAATAATTAATGTTTTATAAAAAAATGAACATATGTATACCTCAATTAGCTCGTTCCCTTTCTAATAAAGTTACATTATTTTAAATATATAAAATTGTAAAAAAATAAATATATATACCTATACCTAATTCTTATTAAAAAAGCACATATATACATCAATTAATTCATTTACAATGTTTAAGATTTTAAATATAAATTATTAATTAATTCATTCCCCATATAATGTTACATCATTTTAAATATATAAAATTGTTAAAAAAATAAACATATATCATAAAACAACTAAAAATGTGTAATGTAGTAGACCAACTAACAACCTTCTAGATGGGAAAGGATCATATACACGAAATACCTTTTTAAATAATTTGACATTACAATTAAAATAGGGCCTACATATCGATCTAACCTACATGGCCCTTGTTTATTTGTAATTTTCTTTGTTTAATAGAATAATTTGTGGTGGTCCTAAGATATTTAAAAAAAATCCATGTCCAAGTTACAATAAATAAAAGAGGTTGTGCAACAATAAAAATTATTTCCATATTATATTTAAGTATAATTTGCATCAATGATCATCAGCATTCTAATTCCAAACCTTCATGTAAAATGTGCCATCCAGATTTCTTGAGAGATTGCATTTGTACCTATTGGAATTTGAGATTACGTTTAGGTGTTTAGAAGATTATGCAAATTTAAAGAAGTTGTTTGATTTACATGACTTGCACCGATGGTAAAAAGGTTTTTAAGTTGAATAGTGGTAGATTCTTTGATTGAATATTTTCTATTGTCAAGGGTTGATAAGGATATAGCTTGCATGATGGTGCCATCTTCTATTGACAACGAATCTACGTTTGATGCACACTATATCAAATAAGCTTATAGATCTAATCCCTCTATTTATTTTTCTCGATGCTTAAGAAAAAATATCCTCACTTGACAATCAGTCGCAAGTGGGAGGGAATGTAGTGGGTTGATAAAGGAAATATACATCATAAAAAAGAAACAATTGGAAAGCACAATATGATGTGAATTTTTGTATTAATGATTGATTAATATTAATTGAATTTTTGCACTATGGGTGATTTTTTGTACATTAATAATAGAATGTTATTGTCATAGAAAATGATAAAGGTAGTTTATCAGAATATAATACATAAAAGGGGAATATATTTCAGAAATGAAAAGAAAACACTTACTAGATATAATCGTAAAATAAAAAATACATTTCCTCCAGCTTTTCTCGCACATTTTGGGTAACTTCTAGTGTTATATTCCATTTGAAATGAAAAATCCAATGATCCCATTTTAATTTTTAAATACCATAAAAACATAGAAAATAAAATTAATTCTTGCATTCATAATAATGATGATGTATTCCTATTGGAATGAGAAAGGCAATTAATCATGTTTTGTTCTTTCTATATGGTATTGGACCTTTATTTTTGAACATTCAATCCAAAATTGTCCTACCTACTAATATGCTATTTCAAACACATCAATGGTAAATGAATGTAAAAACAATGAGTTCTAAGTTATTCAAATAACATACAAACATTTATAAATTCTTCATTGATCTAATATTGAACTTGGTTACCATTGCTTATGGGATTTAATACTTAACCATTTGATATTTTAAAACTCACAAAATTTGAGTCCTTTCTAAACTCTACAAATCAAACAAGGTTTACACTTATATCGAATATCATTATATTGAGTCTCACTAGGGGAAAGGTCTCAATAGTGGTGCACTTTAACATTGAATAGCAATTTAAGGTGTCATAATATCATAGTAGATTATAAATTTTTTATCTATTTTAATATGTCTTATTAACTACTCGATACAAAGTTCATTTCATAAAATTTCCAAAATCATGATGAAACCAATTTCACAGTATAGATCTCATCAAGAGCTTTCTGACGCATTTCTTAGTTTGCAAAATGAACATCGTATGCAAAAGTTATAGGCCACTGAGGTTTTGGTTAGACAGAGAAAATGTAGTGTCACAAGATGACATGGTACAATGAGGGCACACCAAGTGGACCAATCCAGTGGTGATTCATGGCAGTCAAGAGGGGTCCGTAGAAATCCCACAAATGAGGGATAATTATATGTTTTGTAATTCTTGATTGGAAATATTTTACTTGCCATGCCATCGAATGCATTGCCAAGTCAAAGCCATGTCATATACATGGGGATTACATTCCATGCATTCAAAACCATGAGAAGAGCATGCCATGTCCATCGACCTTGTGGAACATGAGAAGAAGACTAAGATTGGTGTACTGACCAAGTTATAGGTTTGGCACATTAATAAATAAAGCATGCCATGTTTGGTGCATCTACCAACATGCATGCTAACTTAGCACCTTGAGCCCACCAAAAGGGGGCATTGGCAGATTCAAAGGAGGTGCCAACCCTTTTAGAAACCTGAAGAATCATTCCACTTCTCAATGTGGGACAATTGGATAAGCAAGCACCCTTAAAGGGAGACTGAAGACTTGAACCACCAACCTCCCATGCAAACAACATAGGCCTTGACTGCTTAGGCTACAAACTTCTAAGTATTTTGAAAGGAGTGAACATGTATTTAAAGGTAAGATTCTGGCCGACTGTGTATTTGAGATTATAGACCCGCTTATAGTATTGGGTCATTTTGGATCCCTTAGAGGCCGAACTAGACCTCGGAGTAAACTACAAACTTTTTTGGAACTCTAATACGCTCTATTCAGTATATTTATTTACCCATTTTGGAGAATTGGTGATGTTATTTTGAGCTATGGAAGTTGCCAATTTTAATTTGGAGAAGCCTCTGCGTGTGATTCAAGAAGGTGAAGGACGTGTTGAGTTAGCCAAGGTCTATCAAAGTCTAAAACACTATTTTTACAGAGAGTAGATCTATTTTGCTGATTGTAAGTAATATTTTGGTTTGAAAATTTAGCAACATTATTGGATCAATTTGATAAGAACCCAGGGACATACAAATTCTGAACCCCGTAAATAATTTCTATGTTTTGATATTTGAATTCAATTTTTCATTTCATTTTTTAGTTAATTTATAGATTATAATTTAGATTTTAATTAGAATACAAAAACTAATCATTTGATCATTTATGGGAAATTGGATAAAATCAAGAATTTGGTAAATTTTGACGGTTTCAATGGATAATTAATGTGATCTATCAATTCACCTTTATTTTAGTTTTGAAACTTGATTTAGATTAGATTTTCATCAATTTTTAATCATTCTAAAATCTTATAAGTTGAGAAATTAAGAATCCATACTTTTAAATTTTCACTTTGAGTTTATCAGTGATGTTTATGGATCAAATTGGTATCAGAGCAATTAGAATGCAGGGATTGCTTCTAGTTGTGTATTGACAGTTGCTTCTAGAATAGTTGGATTATTGGTTTGTAGATTGATTATATTGTAGTGTGTAGTGTGGAATCAGTTCTTTTCAAGAAACCATGGGAAAGTTGTCACAGATTGAGGCCATCAAAGATGAAAATGCAACCTTAAGATGCCATAATTTGCACTTGAATTACAAGTGGCAAAGTTAAAATTGGAGCTCCAATCCAAGGATGACCTCTTAATTAGATTGCAATGTGGTGAGTGTGAAAAGGTAAAGCCTTCAACTTCAGATGCATAGACTATGACTGAGTGCACTGTAAGTTTTTCACCACAGGAGTCTTCATCTTATTCTACCATTTCATATTCAAATTCTAGTAGTATTATTTTTGGTGATTTTTAAAGATACAATAAGGGCATAGGATCTAAATTGTTTTTTAAAATGGGTTATAATGAAGGAGGACTTGGTAGAGATAGCCAAGGTATATCTAACCCAATTTAGCTTGAGCATAGACCTCTCTATGCAGGTTTGGGTTATACTAGTGTGTAGGTGGATGATGGAGAAGTTTCTTCCATGGCTAAAGGAAGATGAGCTTCCAATAGTGAAAGTTTTAGGCCACTAGTTCAAAAGTGTAAAGGTAAAAGAGGTATTGAGATTCCACCTCCTGATTCTTACACTAAATCTTCTGATCCAATTGATACTTTTAAGAAGTTTGGATATCGTGTACAAAAGATAATGCAATCATTTACATGTACTTTTTGTGGGATGAATAACCATAGTGCTAAGACTTGTTGAAAATGAAAAGCTTTGTTTAAGTAGATTGCATGTTTGAAAGTCCATTCTCATGTTATGTTGGGAATTGGCAAAAGGGGACCCCCACCTAAGAAGGATGTTTTCGCTCATTTTAAAGTGAGTGGACATAGGATTGATAGATGTTTTAAGCTTCATTCATCTTCACATTCAAGTAATGTTAAAACTAAGATGATTTACAAACCTCTCACTAAGGTTAATGAAGCTAATTCAATCCATAATATAGTTGACAATACAACCCAAGATAAGGTAAAAACTACAAGTGAAAAATCATTTAAGAGGTTCAGTCAACACTGTTTTCAATTACATATGGCAAAGCCCAAATTGATAGAGTATGCAATTGATAATGAATCCGCAGAGACAATCAATTTCACTAGGAAGAAAGAATTGGTTAAGTGGATTATCACTATATTTTTTTGCAAAGCATGGTTAAGAATTCACCTAAGGGAATGAACAAGATTTAATAGATGTAGATTAGAGTTGGTTGGAACACTTCATGACAGGTTTACCATATGAAGTTTTTTAATTCTCACTTTTTGATAACTCTAAGTTTTTAATCTCTAGAATATACTGTATGGGTAGTCTAATAATGGATAAGACATTAACTCATTTGAAACAGTTGGAGATATAGCAGAGTGATGTTGTGAGTTGTTTCCTTACATCATTTGATAGTTAGATTGCTATTTTGAATGTATCTATTTTGGCACAGAGATGTTTAGATGTATTTTTTAAGACCCATTGGACATGTTTAGATGATAGGCATCATACACTTTTGGTTGTTTGTATTTTACTTAGCATTGTAAGTCTCATTTAGGGCAATGCATTTCAACATGCCTACAACATTAATTGTATGTTTTCGGCATTATAAAATTGTCTTGCAGTTACATTGGGAGTTGTTTTAGTTTTTGGCAATTCACCACTTTACATGATGTGACATTTGGGCAGGAAATTAGATATGTTGTAGATTCACTTACTCATGCATTTTGGATTAGGAATATTTTTAGTTTGATTTTGAATCATTTTAATGCAATTGTGTATATCTCTTACTATGATTGGGTTCTATTTTCATGGATGCAGTAGACCAGTTATAAGATTTCAGGTAATAGTCAACTTTTGGAGACCAAAAGCCTCTTTTGTAGGGAGGTGTGATCTAGAGTTCATTTCAAAAAAATCTTCCAAATCATGATGAAACCAATTTCACAACGTAGATCTCATCAAGAGCTTTTTGACACTTTTTTCGGTTTGCAAAATGAACACCGTATGCAAAAGTTATAGGACGCTAAAATTTTGGTTTGATAGGGAAAATGTAGTGTCACAAGATGACATGGCATAATGAGGGCACGTCAAGTGGTCCAATCTGGTGGTGACATGTGGCAGTCAACAGGGTTCTGTATAAATCCCACAAATGAGAGATAATTATATGTTTTGTAATTCTTGATTGGAAATATTTTATTTGCCACGCCATCCAACGCATTACCAAGTCAAAGCCATGCCATAGACATTGAGATTACATACCATGCATTAGAAGCCATGAGAAAATCATGCCATGTCCATCTACCTCGTGGAACGTGAGAAGAGGACTAAGATTGGCATATTGACCAAGTTATAGGTTTGGTGCATTAATAAAAAAACCACGCCATGTTTGGTGCATCTACCAACATGCATGCTAACTTCGCACCTTGTGCCCACCAAAATGGGGCATTGGCAGATTCAAAGGAGGCACCAACCCTTTTAAAAGCTTGGAGAATTGTTCCACTTCTCAGTGTGGGACAAATGGATAAGCAAGCGCCTTCAAAGGGAGGCTAAAGACTTGAACCGCTGACCTCCCATGCAAAAGAGATAGGCCTTGATTGCGTAGGCTATGGAATTCCAAGTATTTTGAAAGGAGTGAATGTGTATTTAAAGGTAAGCTTCTGGTCGACTGTGTATTGGAGATTATAGACCTGCTTATAGTATTTGGTCATTTTGAAGCCCTTAGAGGCCAAACCAGAGCTCGGAGTAAACTACAAACTTGTTTATAATTATGATATGCTTTATGTAGTAAATTTATTTTCCCATTTTGGACAATTGGTGATGTCATTTTGAGCTACGAAAGTTTCTAATTTTAATTTGGAAAAGCCTCTGCGTGTGATTCAGGAAGGTGAAGGACGTGTTGAGTCAACCAAGGTCTATCGAAGGTCTGAAACACTATTTTTACAGAGAGTAGATCTATTTTTTTGATTGTAAGTAATATTTTGGCTTGAAAATTTAGCAACATTAATGGATCGGTTTGATAAGAACCCAGGGACGTAAGAATTTTGAACCACGTAAATAATTTCTATGTTTTGATCTTTGAGTTCAGTTTTGCATATTTTTTTAGTTAATTTAGAGATTATAATTCAGATTTTAATTAGAATACAAAAAATTAATCAAGAATTGGATAAAATCAAGAATTTGGTAAATTCTAACGATTTCAATAGATAATTAATGTGATCTATCAATTCACCTTTATTTCAATTTTGAAACTTTATTTAGATCATATTTTTATTAGTTTTTAATCATTCCAACATTTTATAAGTTGAGAAATTTAGTATCCATACTTTTAAAATTTCACTTTGAGTTTATCAGTGGTGTTTACAGATCACTACTTATAACTAATTTTTCAAGATGTAATAACATTATACATTTTAGGATATAATCAATTTTATCACAATAAATCATAATATATCTTTTCAAAAGCTATTACCAAAACTTAACTTTTAGAGTATTAATAGCTATACATTAGAGTATCAATATTGATGTCTTACTTGTCAAGATGTAATTGGTTAGCTTTAATTTTATAGAATAAAAGTTGAATAAGTACTAAATACTACATGCATTATTACTGGCGCACTTTAATATTTATACATATCAATATGTTTTATCAATAAAATATCTCTAAACAAAAATTATGTTTTACTATTACTAGGTACATCACTTATGGGACCTTTTCCCTATCTACATTAAAATTTTGTATGCTTTCCTTTCTTTTATCCAAATATCATCTTATTTTTAATCTGGGTATGTGAGATTTATAATAATAATTATATCTATTTTTTAATAGAGAATTTATTTTGGACAATTTTAATTGTAATTTTGAAATAACATTATGTAAGTGTGGAAGCCCAAAAATATTATTTAAGGTGCAATACAAAAGTTTGAGTATTTCAATATAATTAGATATATTAGCTTAATTTTATTAAGCTTGTTGAGTACTTACAATTTATTTTTTAAAAAAATTAAAAATCAATAATAATTTTTTTAAGATTTAATATTTTTTAATATCGATTGGTTTTATGATTCATAGAGATTGTAAATCGTAAAAAAATTATGAATATTGGTTAAGTTAAAACAATATACTATATCATATGCTCGAAACACAAGTGGTGATGATTTCAAAGGAAAGCTTTAATAGATGAACTATAGCCCATTTTATCATCATAGAACTTGGACCAAAGCATCACTCTTAAATATTTCCTGGACTTCTGTATTCGACGCACGGCATTTGATTTCAGAGTGGCCCCAGGAATGAAACCGCTTCCTGTAGCACAACTAGAAGTCTGAAGTCCAGATAAATTATCTGTTGATTTGTGTATAGAAATCATCCATTTATTCCACAACCTAATGAGATTGGAAGCGTCGCTACCAGAGAATTAACACGGGGATTGTTATAGAACTTGATCCATATGTAGTTGAACAACACTGTCTGGAGGCCCTTACGCAAAAAACTGTCAGGATATAGGCCTTGCGGAGCGGCACTCAAATATACCTTGTTTCCACCTCTCCTTGCATGAAAAACAAAAACAAACACAAATATAATATAGACTTATAATGTCACATGAAACCATATTAAATGTGGTCATCCATGTCATTAGTTCCAAAATAAGTGCAGCGCAATCCTCATACAAGGCTGCACAAAATGCATACAGGTAGGGGCTGCGCAAAATGCATACAGGGGATGCACAAAATGTATCCAGTTAGGGGCTGCAAATGGAGATGGTTTGTGATATGTTTTAGGCGGTTTTTATTCCATTGGAATATTCAAAAATCAAAACTTGATTGCCAATTGAAGGGAAACATATGGCGTGGTGGGACCCCACATCGGATGCTACCTCAGATGTTCCATTTAATAACTTACCACAATTCTGGCAAAAGATTAAAAATTGATGAGAAAAGGGTTGTGTGAGACCGACAGCAGCCACGCATTTGTATGCGCCAATAAAAAGGGAAAAAAAAAAAAAAAGTCTCCAATGCATCAACGACGCAAATTTGTGTCCACAAAACAATGCACATTGTTTATCTCCACACAATGATTTGATTTATTACTTTTATTTTCATAATACAAAACGTTTTCTATTAAATAATAGAAATTATATGATTTGGAGTAGTATTTTTTTAAAAAAAAATTGTATCACTTAATAATGGGATAAATAGATAGACCACTAATATATTATAATTTATTAAATAAATAATTTTAATTTTGTAAAATAATATTTATCAAATATATGTTATAAAAATTAATATAATATTAGAATAATTTTAAATGTTAATTTACTTTTAGATAAATGTTTGATATTTTATTTGATTATATTTTTAAAAAAATTGTTATTTATTTTTATTGTAAAATTAATTATACTTTTAATTAATTTTTAGGACTAAAAATATATATCTATTATTAAAGATAAGTAAAAATGATGAATTCAAATCAATATAATCTATTAATTAACTACATCTTTAGAGGTTATGCATACCCTTCAATTTGACACCACATTTTATTAGTAATTTTCAAACTAGTTATTTTATGAAAGATTTGTAATGTAAACATCAATAAAGTAAAAGAAGTGTCTTGTTAATGATTCAAAATAGAAACAATGTAAATTAAGTGTGAATAAACATAATGAATATGAAATACATTGATTAATTAAGAATAAACTATGATGAGGAACATAAACTTCAATCTTATTTTTTCTTGACATGGATATATACACCATCTTACATTATTGTATATTTATCAAAAAAGAAAAGAGGTAAAATATGAAAGTCTTGTAAGAATCGTACTCTTGATAATGTAGAAAAATTTAGGCCATGGTGTTTAGCAATACTAATATAAACTATTGGCTTTTCAACTATAAATCCTTGTAATTTATGTATTGTCAAAGCCCACCCCATTTTGAATAAAATTTATTTAAATTTCACTTGATTTACGAGAGCAATCAAGACATTTTGATGATTTTCTAGATCCCATGCAGGTCCTATAAATATTTTCATGTCTAAAACCACAAACATTGGTAGTTTAAGAAGTTATTTATCAGTTCTATAAACAATAGGATGAATTTTGACAAGAACACCATTAACCAAGCCAAATTCAATTCAAAAAATAGATTTAAGAATAATTTATTATTCTTTTGATAAGAAAATATTAGTATCTAATTGTTCATTATTTTTTTTCTAAAGAATTAATTTTCCTAATGTGTTATCCGGTGTTTAGTGTAATTGACATATTTAAAAATTTGAACATTTCTATTGAATGTGCTAAATCCAAATCATTTGTTTCATATAAGTGATTTGATAAGTTAAATGAGAATTTTGATTTATAATACATATATCTATCACTTCAAGACATTACTAAACTCTAGTCTTAATGTTTAGGTTCAAAATTTTGAACAGTTAATAAAATATTTTGGAAGGATGCCTAGCATGGATCAAAGCTTTTTTGAAAAAAAATATGTTTGCATTCTAATAAAAATGTTGAAACTTTACCTAAGGGTTGAACTATATGATGTATCATCATATATCGATATATCACATACTATAGGTAATTGACCCAAATCATTGATAAGAATATAAATATTGCACTAAATAGCTCTAAAAAAATATTTGTAATGTAATAAAAATGTTGAAAGTTTATCTAAGGTTTGAACCATATGATATACCAACATACATTGATATATCACGTAATAGAGGTAATTGACCCAAATCACCAACAAGAATATAAATATTACTCTAAACAACTCAAAAAAAATATTGACAATGTAATAACAATGTTGAAACTTTACCTAAAGATTGAACCATATGATGTACCATCATACATAGATATATTATATACTAGAGGTAATTGACCCAAATCATTGACAAGAGTATAAATATTGCACTAAATAGATCATTTTTATGTTAGGAAAGACTTACCATAAAAATTGATCAATATGCGTTAATAGTTTTGGTCCTATGAAACTCACTTCATAGATTAAAATGAATTGGATATATTGTAAAGACTATTGTAAAACTACAAGAGCTTCCCATTCTAATTGTTTCATTTATCTTATAAGTATAAAAAGGCATGAATGGATTGTCAAAGAATTAATATTAAATGTTACAATAGCTTTTGGTGCAAGCAATAACATTAGATTATTATGGGTTTATTGTGAATCGAATGCATATCTTAATTTTTTAATAAGTATAATTTTCATATACCAGTAATACCTTGATCAAACATTTTCAATTGAACTTTTTGTAATGTTGGTTATATTGATGCATAATAATATAAAAAATAATTTAGTGTTCTATAAATAATTTATTGAAAGTGAATATATTGGTAGATTGAGAGTGGTGAATTTGGTAGCTTTCTTAATTCAGTTATATAAAGAAAATTGTTATTTCTTAAGAGAATATGAAATATTATTATCCTTCCAATTATGATATATATCAAAATTACAATGACCAAGTATATCAATTTCATTAAGTTCATTATTATTTTAAAGATGTAGTTATGAAAAAATAATACCATTCATCATGTTATTCAAAATTGAGTCAAAGAATGTCATCCTTTAATAGAAATTCATTATCAAAAAATACAAAATGAATTTACCACAAGGAATGGTAATTTTGAATGCTTTCCTAATTTGTCACTACTTGTTTAGTAGAACAACCAATGTCTGATAAAATGTCGTCTTTTTTTTAATATATAAAATAAGTTCATTCGAACAAATCAATACATAAGATTTATAATATTTATAAGTAATTGAAAATAATATAAAGAAAATAGAAATAATAATAAAATCATATTTCTTTTCCATTTCTATTCGTGACAATTTTTAACATATGATCACATTCATTTAACTTCTCTAAGTGATAATAAATTCAAAGAAGAAAGTCGGTTCATGTATTCATTGATGAATTTTAAATTTTAAATTAAATATGACTTATTATGGTAAACTTAACATATGATTATATTCCCAACAATATTAAATGAATAACTAACTACTAGATTTTTTAAAGTAAAAGATAGAAAATTTTACATAAGCTAATGCCATGACCAACAAAAGGTAAAGTTTTATAAAAATATTTGTAAATAGTTCATATGATCTTTCAATTTTATATATTCCTATTAACGTCATGTAAATATCAATTCTTATCCTCATGTTATTGGACACTGTAAACAAATTAAAAAAATCATATAAAGAACATTAAAATAAATAAATTTTAATAAAAGTTTTTTTTATCAGAGTGCATATGATGTGTTAATATATGTATCTATAGGTTAGAATCTTTACTTTTTATATTACATTTTTTAAAAATCCTTTTTGTGTTTGGATTTATAAAGAAAAAAATTTGTTATGAAAATTAAGGTGATAGTTCTAACGTTAGTAGATGAATAATTTTTCTCCCTTATATAAGTGAAGACATAAAATTGCTAGTGTAATTGGTATAAAAATTTATGATATTGATGTCGAAAGAAATCTTACAAATAATATTGTGGGTTGAAAAGGAGACACATTTAAAAATAAATGATCCCAATTCTAAACATGAAAATAAATTTTACATATTCATTCCTCTCTTGGAATGTGATAATATCTCTCAATCTTGAATTGATGGTAACCAACTCACATTCTGTCGTGTAAAATTTTAATTCCACAAAACAAATGTCATTGAACATTTTTGGAATAAAAATGAATCTATGTATATTATAATAGTTGTATTTTTTAAAATCGATATATAACATTCTATATCTATAAATGCATATGTATATATGTGTATATAATTAAATTTTTTATATAAACCTATCAAACATTATATATATTAATATATTATATATGCTATAAAAGAGGGTGTCATTGAAAACCACACAGCATTCGCCATTTAAAAGACTTTTTTTCCACCATCTTTGCTATGAAATTCATTTTTCCTAACATTTCACTGACAACAAAAGTGTCGTTGACAACAAAAGTGCAAGCGATGGCCACAACTTTTTGAAAGATTTTATCGTGCAAACAAAGTAGGAATGTATTGAAAACTTAAGGGAAGCGAAACAAGAAGAAAATATTTGAAAAAATATAATTTGTAATAAAATAATTTTTTTAAGGCTTGGAGCAGAGAGGTTTAACAATGCCATTTCAAAAAAATAATTAAGTATCAACATCATTCCACATCCCGCTTAAATCGAATTCTATTATCCGTCTAAGTCAATTATTAAAAGACAAAGTAATGGGTGTAAAATTCTTCCAAGTCTTCCTAGTGGCATGACCGGTGTCGATTCAAACAAAATAAATATCTTCAAGAGTGGAGAGTCAGGTTTGACTTTTGGGCATCTCTTATCTGTTATAAATCCAAAATGTGTGGCTACCCAAAATCTATTGGTGATGATTTTAGGACTGCGGCGTCTTATAAATCCTAGGGTTTGCTGGAGGTGTTGTTATTCATTTTATGGAAACTAAACCAGATCATGACTCACTTACAGGAGAGAAGGAATAGAGAGACGATGGGTAACATATCACGATAATCACGACAGAAGTTAATGGCGATTTTAGCTACAAGTTTCTATTACTAGGGTTTAGAATTAAACTAAGGTGGTCTCCAACCTATCTTAGCTACAAGTTGTGCATCCTGTGCTTTTGAGTCCTGCTAGGACTGATTCTTAGCCTAGAACCTCTCTTGAACTTCTTGAGTTTTCCCTCTAGACCCCTCAGATATATAAGCTTTATGTACTATAACTACCAATGTCATAGGGGCTAAAATGTGCACTACACTAATTAACCCTGAGTTTATTCCCCAGATAAAACGGTTTAAGTGAATTTTTTCATCACTATAGCACTACACATACCTTATAATATCAATAAAATGGTATTCATAACACACTATTATGTCATTCCCCTGTCGCAACTCATGGAATTCATCCACATTCTTATGCACATATCTAGAGGATAGATAACGATCTCTAAAGCACTCCTCAAACAATTCCAATGTGAGATAATTAGGTATTAAATGGAGCTTCTATGAAACTTCTCACCACATCTTCACTACACCTCTCAATAGATGGGTTCCAGAACATAATTTCCCATTAGAACTACAATCGTACAATGTGAAGCACCAATGCATGATGGCTAGCCGATCCTCTACTACAAATCCATATTTTGTGCCATCATGTATAGGTGGGTGGAGTGTCATAAAATCCTTGATCAAATCTCCTAGTGTTGATCTAAGATAATGGTCTCTGTATTGCCTCTCCTGACATTCACCTTTATAGTGCATGTCTTCTAGACCAACTTCTGATTACTGCTACGAGAGACAATGAGATCTCTCTCTTTCTCCACCTCCTTCTTCTCTATGTATGTTGGAACTAATAGGTCTCCTATTGTCATGCATTACTAGTTTCTCTTCACCTTGTGAATAGTTTGGGGTGTGCCTTTCTATCTATCCATGCACTAGAGGTAATATTTCTTGAAGGATACCAAACATTTTGTTCATGGCTAGAAGAAGTTACCATCCTATATCTATAGGCCTTTCCTAAATAGGAGGTTTTTTTCCCATGATATCATCCAAATTCCAAAGTGGTAGTCATCCTCTCCTCATTCTACATAATAACGTGGAAATTATTAGATTCTATAGAAACATTAAATCATATACAAAACAATAACTTACCTAGAGCTCCCATTGTAGAAAGAGTTATTTGATACCAAAACTATCATCCCCAGTTTTTAATAGAACATAAAAACAATACATTAATCATGAAATAAGATAAAGCATTTACTGGATACAATTTTTTTCTTGAATTTATCTATTGTTAAATAGCATTGTCAAATTAACTTAGAGCTTTCAATCGCTATGTTAGATGTCCAAATAAATTTTATTTTACCATCTACAATAACTTTGATGGGCACAAATTTCATCTTGTATAGAGAATGCCAATTATCTAATCAATATCTCACCATAGCTCATGGGATTATCGAACCCATTTGTGTCCCTCTGCCAACTAAATCTCCATGGAAGAAGCCAATGACTCCTAGTGACTCAACACTTAGGATAATTTATATTAGATAAAGTAATTTAGTTAATGCCTCGTAGCATTATTTTGGCCAATGAGATGGTGCCACACAATTCCATCTTAGTTCTCAATTGGTCTATGGATCAATAGCTTGGGTCCTTTGGTTTAAGCCTCTTTCTTAAGCGATATATGTACATGTGGATGGTCCTCAGCCCTTCAACCTTTTTGTTAGTAAATGACCTTATTTTTTGTTCCCCTGACCACCTAATTTCCCAAGTTCACACCACATGTCATGATATAGATTACTCGATGAGCTGAGATTCTTCTTTCATGTTCAATATTCCCCATTGGACTAAATTATGATATGATGCCACATGGCACTATACCATCAACTCAGGATAACTTACTAACAATGATATTCCCATTATGACTTATATTTATACAATGACGTCATGTCGTAACATTGCATACCTTCATGATTTGGGTCATAAAAAATGTTTATGGCCTTTTGCTACCCTATATATTAATGGGATCATCTCATATGGCAAGATTTCAGAGTTTCTATGAGTATAAAACTTTTTAATTTTTTGGTTTGAATTTTTTGTAGCTAATTGATGATCACATGGCACAATCGCGGTGACTTGGTTTTCAATAGACTTCCTTTCACATCTTCTATCTCTTCACAACTCGATCCTCCTAACGTCATGCCACATTTACTTGTTTATCCTCATCAAATGAATAGATAGGAAGATTTTAGATGTCAACTTCAAAACTAGCTTAAACTCTTCGATGCCTAATCCATTATCTTGTCACTTATCACTTTTTGATTGAACAAACCCTCCCTATAATTATAATAGTTATAATGAACTGACACTACTAACACATATAACAAGTGTTCATATGTTAATCTAAAATTGGACAAGCCTTCATACACTGTGATAGCTCTAGAATAATGACATGTCTAATACATCTAATGGGTTTCTATATGGTAGTCACCAAGTGTCTTAGTTACCCTAGGTTCTAATAGCCCTAGGAGAGTGATAGGTCTTGATGGTTCCTAATTGCACACCTCTAGAATTAAGCATTGAATATTTTAAAAGATGGCAAACAAACATGATAAACCTTAGTTATGTCACTAAATTCAGGGAAGGGTTTAACATCTGGATGGATTGAACACATATAATAACTTGAAGGCACCAATAAAGGGTATGGTTAGTTCTCTGATACTTATGGCTCTACCTGAACAAAGGTGAGAGGACCTACATGATAGTTTGGTCACAAGGAGGGATACTATAGTTCAATATCCATTGAATTATTTGGACACATACAAATTTCTTCAAAGCATAACCAAACTTACACACTCCACTTAGGAATAGTTTTCACATAGAGTAAGCAAATACTTTTAAATCAAATATAAGCTACTAAAGATAGATGGAATGTGATTGTAATCTTCATTTATACAAAAAATATTGAAAAATAAGAGCCAAATGGAAAAAAATAATGCTAACCTTCAAATATCAATCATAGACACATCCTAGATCTATAATATTTATGCATCTATAAGCAACTAACACTTAAAATCTTTAACAACAAGTATTATTTGGAGGGGTTGGATAGGTAGGACAGGTTACGTATATTTAAAACAAAGTTGTGGTAAATTTCAGCACTGGGAATCCCTTAAATTTCCATGTTATCATTCATTCTAGGATGTAAAATATTGAGAAATAAGATAAAGAAAACTATCAGGGATAATTTTCATTCATTGATATGAACCCAATGCAAGCATTCAGATGAACCTTGAACTCTCCAAAGCATACATTGTAAGTAAATTCTCAAGCAACTTCTCCTATTATCTCTATGAATCCATCATATCCTTGAAGGATTATCAGTAAAACATTCCCAAATCATAATTTAGAAAGGTATTTATAATCTAAGTTCATGCCTAGAATGACTACCATTAAGAGACATAAAACCAGATACCTAATCAATAATGCATGAAGAATGTGCTATTGCACTTCGTTGAAAAGAAAGAGCATAAATCGTAAATGGTTTCCATTAACTTTAAAGTAAATCAACATACATCTATGTTAATATTTCTAACATGGTGAAAAGCATAGTGAATTTGCTCTGAAATAGGGGAGACATATACACAGATGCTCTCAGAGTTTGCTAATGACTGCATAAAGCAATCCCCTTAGCAATAAAAAAATGCACAAAATGAATTTTAGAAAGGTAAAAATCCCCTATAAATAAGATAAGCCCTCTTTACTTATAAATTTTTTTCTCACCTAGAATATTCCAAAGGGATGCTCCATCTAAAAGATATTTTTTTATATATACCTGGAGACTCTCATGGTCTTCAAGGTAATGGTTCTAGTAACTCAGTTATTCATGCGATGATGAGATTTGATCTACTTGAATAGAAGTTTATTGCATTTAAACTCAAAGGAGAATATTCTTCTTGGGTGAAAACAAACTTTATCTTTATGTGCAACTTTTTTTCCATGTTTATCAACTAATCATTTGGCCACTCGAACTGATGATGGCATGGTAGCTGATGATCTATTACCACTTTCCATACAAAGAATAAAGAATGAATAATGGAGGGAAAAATAAATAATATAAAATTTGATCCCAATCTTCTAGTAAAAAGAAAATCTAGCTCAAGAGATTATGATGCATTCAATCTAGGGTCATAATGAGTGTGACATCTAGAATCCAAATCATCAAGTGTTACCACTCTAAAACCACCAAAATATTCTATTCCATTTTGGCCAATCATTTCAAAATGCATGCCTCCATGATGTCGACCTTCATCTTTTGCTAGAATAAACTAAGGTCATCATCACATACCATAGTCAAAAACATGTTTGTGTAATATCCCTAACCAATAGGGAATATAGCAAGACAAAAGCTCTAATTTTCTTATCCATATTTGTGCAAAATATATTCAAATAGATAAATAAATCATAGTATAATCGCTTATTTATTTTCTCATATGCTTACAATAGAGGTCCTCTGTCCAGTATATAAAGAATATTGAAAATACGACCTTAATAGCCTGAGTATTTCACAAATTGGGAAATAAATTAGGATCTGGTACGTCTCGGCTTGCTATGTCAAAAACACAGTCGCCGACGTCGGTTATACTACTATCGTCAGTTGATTAGGGTTGTTATCCTACCAATGTCAGTGAGAGGTCGGCTGATGTCGGTCTCTGTAGGTCTCTGCCTGCTGATGTCGGTGTCTGATCTTTCTGCTAATGCGTACGGATTTGCATAGATCTGTACAGACTTCGTACGGCTACCAATATAGCATAGCCTATATGCTTGATCCTGATCTAAAGAACTATGGGCTAATACAAAAGATCTTTATCTGGATAGTTATTGAATTAAAAACCCAAATAAAGAAATACCTATGAACCCTTGTGATAGCTTCTGTATGAAGTTATCTCTCAAACTTGTAAACCCCTGTGATAACTTCTGTATGAAATTATCTCTCAATTTGGCAATAGATCGGCTGATCTCTCACAACCTCTGAATCACACACAATGAAGAGTGGACATTCTTCAATGCAAATGGAATCCTGGAACCCTTGGCTCAGTCTTCACAGAAGAATTCTTAACAAGAATCAATATCAATAATCAATCGTGGATAACCCATAATGGCCTCCCATGAGAAACCCTTAAACCCTCAAAAAGATATGCTTGCCCTAATTAGGGTTTCTTAAATTACAATTAGGGTTTCTAAATTAAAATTAGACCAAATAATTAATATTTGATTAAATCAATCAAATATTAATATCTCCCTCAATACATGTCCGATCGAGCCCAAATGAAAGCCAACTAGAAATTTTTTGCTAAACAAAGCCAAGCCAATCTCCAACAAGACCCTCTAACCATCCTATCAGCCTACGAAGATCACATAATAGGATAACCATCAACTCTAAACATGTCAACTAAAAAGGGGACATGAAAATCCACCCCTCCTAAAATTCCTTGCCCTCAAGCAATCGCTGAATGATAAATCAATCAATCCACCTGGATCCCAAATGTAGTCATGATCTCCACTGCTGTCAATCAATACAAACTCCATGCAATGTCCATTACAACTCTCGTCTAATGGCATCACCTCATCCCTAGTACTTAGATAAGAATCCCAACATCTAATCCATAAATGAAAATCAACCGGCAACTCAAGTAAACTCCTTACCTGAATAATATCTAAATTTGGAATATGAATGCTAGACATACTCATATCATCATCAACCTGTGACCCATCTATAAAAGAAAGCTGATTCCCTGCCACATGTGCTATCTCTAGAACTAAACTCACCCCAAGACAAGGCTCGTCCACATGTCTCTCCTGTGTTGGTGCCAATGTGCACTCGGTAGTGCACTCTATCATGTCATGTTGTATGAGCCTCTCCATCTGATGAAAAAACATATATTTCAAGCTGCTGCCCCATATTGCCTTAAGAATATGTGTCTTCCCATCAACATCAAAGCCAACCTCCATGTCCTTGAGACGAAGAGTAACTTCCTCAATGAATGAAGCCACTTCATACCCAAGACTTAGTCTATATCCACCATGTTCACCACATAATAATCAGCATTGAATTCATAGTTGTTCAAGTGCAATGGGAGGTCTCTAATCATATGCTCACACCTAAGAGTGTGACCATCAGCTACCTTAACCCTAATGCCTTCAAAATCTTCAGTAGTGAGTCCACGCTTCTCCACAAATCTGGCATCTATAAAATTAGGTGTGGCTCCTGTATCAAGAAGGGTGATGACCCTCTGTCCTGCCAAAACTCCACAGAGTCTAAATGATTCAACTGACTGAATGCTTGATAGGTGTGCCTCCTGTATATGAAGCTCTAAATCTGCCTCTACCTTAGGCTCTGAAGCCTCTGCCTCCTCAGAACCATCCTACTATTTGGAATCCTCTAAATCTAAATCCTCATAATAAGCCCACATCACATGATTTGCCTTGCCCTAAGGCCTCAAAGGACAATCGTGATTAGCATCATAGAGACCTTTGCAATAGAAGCAAAGCTTCTTCCTACGTAGATCTTTAAGAGCCTCTCAATCCAAAGGTGGCGCTGCTAGATTTGCCTTCGAATCATTCTTAACACCTAATTTATCTATGTTAAAATCTAGCCTCTCTCTATTATTGTTGAAGCACTTATGGTCCTTGGATGAAGAAGTACCTCATGAGTTAGATTTACTGGATGGGGCTGCCATCTCCATACTATGCACCTTCTTCATAGCTATCTGTAATGAAGGAAGATCAAAGGCTTTGATCCAACCTCTCAATGGTTCTATCAATCCCTCCATGAAGAGAACTACCAATCTATGCTCTAAAATATCTGGCACCATGACTGCCAATCTCTGAAACTCACCAATGTAGGACTCCAAATTACCTGTTTGTGTCAACTATGCCAGATCTCGAAAGTAAACCTCAAGATCTTTCCTCTCAAACCGCTCGACCAATCTATCCATGAAGTCTTGGTACTCTGTCACCTGCTTATGTTGAAGTGTTACCATACCATGGTACCACTAATCATGTGCTACTCCATCCAAGTGCAAAGTGGTGTATTTGATGGCCTCTATCTCTGTCATTGGCCTTAATGCCAAGAATGTATCAAGCTTATGAACCCAAGCTTGAGCTGTCATCTTGCCACTCCTGTCAAAAGTGGTCAAAGAAAGCTTGCCAGTAGCCTTCTCCAGCTCACTGAGTTGACCTCTAGGCCTCTTGTCCTGTCTAACCAATCTGTAGTGCTCTCTCCTCTTATTAACAAAGCGATCAAAGGACATCTTCTCTCTGACCTGAGGAGCTAATAAGTCCCACTCATCATTTGCAACCATGAGAACATTTACAAATAGGGAATCCCCTGCCTCCTTCTCTACTAGAGCATCTGGTTCCTCCTAAACAAACATAGGACATGTACGTCTATTAGCGGTCCTGGAATGGGTCAGCTATTGTCTCTAATTAACAGTAGCACTCCTGTTATCTCCTTATTCCCCATTCTATCTATCAGGTGGATTCATCCTCTCTACCATAGTAGTGAGTGCATGTATTACCTGATTCATCTGCTGCTGGCCTATCATCATAACATGATAGAAATCTCTGGTGTCCTGATCAACATCATATTTGTGGCCCCTGGGTGGGCTACCCTCACGTCTGTCACTCATGATGATTGATGGCTACTCTAACACTTGGGTGCCTTCAAGCAAGGCTCTACTATGTGTGTTATACCTGTGTTGTCCCAACTCTTGTGGCTGCATAAGATCTATAAACCCTCAGGATGGCAAGATTTAGCTCTGATACCACTGTAATATCCCCAACCAATAGGGAATATAGCAAAACAAAAGCTCTAATTTTCTTATCCATATTTGTGCAAAATATCTTCAAATAGATAAATAAATCATAGTATAATCTCTTATTTATTTGCTCATATGCTTACAATAGAGGTTCTTTATCCAGTATATAAAGAATATTGAAAATACGGCCTTAATAGCCTGAGTATTCCACAAACTGTTAAATAAATATAGATCTGGTACATCTCGGCTTGCTGTGTCAAAAACACAGTCACTGACATCGGTTATACTACCATCATCAGTCGACTACGGTCATTATCCTGCTGACGTCGGTGAGAGTTTGGTCGATGTCGGTCTCTATAGGTCTCTACCTGCTGATGTCGGTGTCTGATCTTTTTGCTAATGCATACATATTTGCACGGATCTGTATGGACTTAATACGGCTGCCAATATAGCATAACCTATATGCTTGATCCTGATCTGAAGAACTATGGGCTAATACAAAAAATCTATATCTGGATAATTATTGAATCAAAAACCCAAATAAAGAAATACCTGTGAACCCTTGTGATAGCTTCTGTATGAAGTTATCTCTCAAACTTGTAAACCCCTATGATAACTTTTGTATGAAATTATCTCTCAATTTGGCAATAGATCGGCTGATCTCTCACAACCTCTGAATCGCACACAATGAAGAGTGGACGTTCTTCAATGCAAATGGAATCTTGGAACCCTTGGCTCAGTCTTCATAGAAGAATTCTTAACAAGAATTAATATCAATAATCAATCATGGATAATCCATAATGGCCTCCCATGAGAAACCCTTATACCCTCAAAAAGATATGCTTACCCTAATTAGGGTTTCTTAAATTAGAATTAGGTTTTCTAAATTAAAATTAGACCAAATAATTAATATTTGATTAAATCCATCAAATATTAATATCTCCCTCAATACATGTCTGATCAAGCCCAAACGAAAGCCAACTGGAAAACTTCTGCTGAACAAAGCCAAGCCAATCTCCATCAAGACCCTCTAACCATCCTATCAGCCTACGAGGATCACATAATAGGCTAACCATCAAGTCTGAACATGTCAACTAAAAAGGGGACATGACAGTTTGCAGCACTAAACTTATCTCCATGAGCTCTATCATTTTATTTTAGTGCCTCTACCTCTTTACTTTCTTTTGATGAACTTGAATTTCCTTCAATGATTCTTTTTTTCTAGCCTATTATCCCTTTTAGAGCATTCTATGCTTTAGGTAGTGACAAAAAAGATATTCTCGAGGGTGAAATTTAAACATTGTCATCATAGACTTTTTTCCCTTTTCCAAAAATGACCCTAGATATTTTTGTTTCCTTTTGCATTCAAGGTCATCATTAGACCTGTTGATGACACATGGACATTTAATCTTTGGTAGGATTTCATAACTCATGTGAAAATTTTCACCCTTTTGGCTTATAACAAATTTTCAAAACTTGCTTATAATTTTGTAAAAGTGCAAAAGTACAAAGGTTCTCTAGATTTCTACATGTTATTTTTTGAAAATATGCTTTTGAAGTCAAGCCTATGCCTTCTGCATGGACCTTTGACATAAAACATTAGCATAGTATTCGAAACATCCATGTCTTCTTTTTAGTGAGACATCCACCAGTATTTGGACTTTCATTTGTAAAATTCAATTTTGCATTCCCAAGCTATGATGCAATATTACAATCTCTTCTTAAGGATAATATTTGAGACTTTAAATGTCAAATAGACTTTGTTTGCTTTGCCAAAAATGACCTTGGAGATTTTTGTTTCCTTTTGCATTCAAGGTTACCATTAGACCTATTGATGAAACATGGACATTTTATCTTTGGTAGGATTTCATAACTCATGTGTAAATTTTCACCCTTTTGGCTTATAGCAGGTTTTCAAAACTTGCTTATAATTTTGTAAAAGTGAAAAAGTACAAAGGTTCTCCATATTTTTGCTTGTTATTTTAGGAAAATATGCTTTTGAAGTCAAGCCTATGCCTTCTCCATGGACCTTTGACATAAGACATTAGCATAGGATTTGAAACATTAACCGATCCTTGGACTTTCATTTATAAAATTTAATTTTGCATTCCCAAGATATGATGCAATATTATAATCTCTTCTTAAGGATAATATCTGAGACTTTGAATGTCAATTACTAATTTCTTTATAATAGAAATCAACAAAACTAAAATTGATGATATTTAAACCATTCACTGAAAACATAAGTCATTCAAGGGATCTAGTGGACTATAATCTATGAAATTCTATTCAAAGAATGATTTGTAGCAAATTGGAAATATATATCATAAGCCTTTTGTTGATAGTAAATTTTAATAGAGATAGGAACCGATAGAACTTTTGTAGCATTAAATTGATCTCACATGCACTCACTATAACGTACTTCTTTACAACAAGTGGACTTGCATTAGAAGAAAAAAAATGAAATCTAGTAGTAAGGGGACCAACAACTACAAGATAAGGTAACAGAGGGATCACAATAGCAACATGAATTGGAACATCATTCAAATCAGTAGGAACAGTTTTAACAGAGTCGGATGCAACATCAAAAGTAAATTCTAACTCTACCTCCTATCTTGAAAAACTCATCCTTCAACACTAGAAACCTTTTGCCTATATCTAGAGTAGCATTAATACTTAACTCATCTACCACATGAATTCCTATAGAAAATACATTTTGAAATAATCATGAAGTATTAGAAAATCAGATTAGTGTAGCATCCTCATCTCTCATGATGGTGACATTGTTGAATCAGAATTATTACCAGAAGCAAGAAAAAAACACCATATTAAAGAGATGTTAATTTTAAACCTAGTCCCTTCATGTCTAACCAATCTGATATTTGAAAAATTAGGAGGCACAATCTGAATAACATTTACCTTCATGCTGATTCAAAGGCACAAAGCTTTGTTTGCTTAGGGATTCAAATCAAAGGTGGACACAAATGAGAATAACGCTTAGATTCTATTTGTTTTCTTGTGTCAAGGTCTCTATTGACAAAGACACATGTAACCTTTCCCTCTTATGGGTTTTCAAACCCTATGTGTAATTTTACACCATTTATCTTCAATAGGTTCTCATAGTGTAGCTGCACATTTACACCCTAGCTCTAGCAAGATCTCAAACTCCACTTGAAATTTTGTAAAAGTGTAAAACATTTTTGAATTTCCACACTTTTTTATAAATTTTCCTTCCTTTTAAAATTTACATGTAATTTGATTTTGCACTTCTGCACTTGTTTTCCTTTTAAAATTTTCCACTATAGTTGGACTTCACACTGCTATGTGCATTTTGACATAAAACATTAGCATGGAAGAACACCCATGGATTATTTTTCATGACACATGTGTTAGGCTTCAGCATTTTGTTGGCAAAATGCAAATTTTCATGGAATGAGTTGTGGGATTTGGAATTTCAATTGCTCATTACAAATTTGGAATAAACAAATTATGGTGCAATGTTGTGATTTCCTCCCATTCTTTTTCTCTCTCTTGTGTCTTTAGCCAATTTCAATTTTACTTCTGCTCTGTTCATAGCTTTCTTCATAGTATTAGTCAATTTTTTAGTAGAAGAACTGCCTTCCACCATCTGATCCATTAAAATAGATGATTTATCTTCTCCAAGTCAAACTTGAGATCCACCAAATGTAAAATATTCAAATTCTTGAATATACAAATATTTAGATGCTTTACCAGATTAAATTTGATGCTTATTTAATTTATTTTAATCTAATGTAGAGTTTGAGTCTATAAATTTCTTTGAAGAGGCACCTTGATTGATGACTAATCGAGGATGTGGCATTAAAGGGCATAGAAGTCTGGTATGTTTTGTTTGAATCTTAATTTCATCTAGAGTAAATAATATTTTAGTAGCCACATTTGTGCCCTTCTCATATTTATTTAAATGGGATAACCATCGCATGCTTAACTCACTAATATATGTAGAGTTTTCATGTAATCATTGTTGATGTCTCCTTGGAGAAGAAACTCTAGAATATGTAGTTGTTTCTTAACTTTGGATCAGTTGGCATGTAAATGAAACCCATATCAATGGGAAAAGGAATAATAAGAATATTTAACACAAATATTTGAATCCAGCATCAAATTAATCAGTCATTCACTTTTTGGGAAAGGGTACAAAATGATTTGATAGATTTGGGAACTAACACTGGCTCTCGCTCAGGGATGTACACCCTTTGTGAGTGTACAAAGAATCCCAAAAAATAAGATCAGAGGCCTATCCTTTGGGACATGGAGTTATAATTTTGGCAATTTATTAACAAACACCTTTAGAAGCTCAACTAAACAAGGGAAAGCAAACAAAAAAAAATCATAAGGATGTGAGAAATAACAAACAAAAAAATAACAAAATAACTTTAAAAAAAATTTGGATGCAGAGTTACAACAAAACAACAAGACTATACATTGTACATTACTTTACATAAACATGGACTTACTCAAAGAATTGCTTTAAGTGTCTGCCATTAACTAGTAGTTCTAGTATCTCTCCATCCAAATCTCTTAAGAAGAAAGTATGTTCCCTAATTCTATAGTCAATATAATAAGGGCTCATCGATAAGGCATCAAATTTTCCATGTTTTCCTTTCTCCTCATATTTGTTGTCCCAAAGAAAAACCATATCTCCTATTTGAAAAGTTATTATCATGACCCTTTTGTCAAATATTATTTTGAGTCTTTCCTTGAACTTTATGTGTCTCTCATGAGTTTGTCTTGTAGTTTCATTAAGCTCATTATTCATGTTCATTATGCTTTAATAGTGATTAATTTCGTCACCTCCTTCTATCTATTGTAATAAATAATTGGTTGGCAATTGTAGATTCATAGGTAAAACAACTTGAGATCCATAAACAAGCTCAAAAGGGTGTTTACCTGCAACTCTCTTAGGTGTGATCTTATCATCCTATAAAGCAAATTTTAGATATCCTCCACACTTTTTCTTGTTAATTTCCAAAGTATTTTAAAAAAATCTGAGCAAGTTCTTATTACTATATTTTGTTTATCTACTCCCCTAAGGGTTGTAATTGTAAGCATAAGTTAATGTGAACCCATATTATTTACACAATGTCATCAAAGGTTTGTCTCTAAAACTCATGGCATTGTCAACAATTATCTTGACAAGCACAACAAACTTACAAATAATGTGATTCAATAGAAATTCCAAGATCACCTAATCTGTGGGCTTCCATGTAGGGAATGCCTCAACCCGTTTCTTAAAGTAGTCAGTTGCAACCAATATCCAGCTATGCCTAGTGCTTGATGTATCAGTGATCTCCCAAAATAAATCCATTCCCCATTATCTAAATGGGACTTCAACTGATAAATAATGTATAGGGAGAGAGGTATACAAGTGCCTCCACTTGGTACTAATAGTGAGGGATCATATTTTCACTTTCAAACTGATCACTCAACCGTGTAAGTCTGTCATCTTACCCATTGAAAATTTTAACATGATAAAAAATATTGAAAGCATCAAAAAATTATAGTAAATAACATACAATTTTTTTATATTATGTTAACATTTTATTTTCAGTGGCATAAGCATTTTAGACCTACTTAACCACTAACTCTAAATAACCCTTTACAATCAGACTTATAATTTCATGTTATCGAGAAATCCTCAAACCAAGTAATACTGATTCATATTCTAGAATGTTTTTAGTGCACTCAAAAGATAGGTTGAAATAGAAGCTAAAAGATTTTTTATTAGGGGCATAAAAGGCAATCCTAGCTCTATTTCCAAGATTAGAGCAAGCTCAATCAAAAGACATATTACAAACATCATCACTTTATTTATCATATTCAACATCAATAAAATTAGATTATTCAACAAAATGTACATTTTTAATAAAAATTACCTAGCTTCACATCATTGTACAAAACCTCATTTAAAGCATGTCTTGGATCTTCAAGGAGATGTAACATTCTAGACTCTCTTTGAAGTTTAGCCATCTTACCCTCAAAATGAATGGTGGCATAATAAATGTCCATCTAATCACTACCACCCATTATGGTAGCCCATTTTATCGACAATATCATCCCCACATATGAGGACAATCCATAACTACCATATTCATGTTCAAAAATTTACTTGGATGAATAGCCAATTGCATTACCAATCCTTTAACTAGTCCAACAAGTGGTACCTCTCATGATTCCATGGTAGAACACTTACCAAAATTAGATGTATTTTTACTCCAACATCATTAATGACACCCAGTGGAATCACATTGCAATAGGCTCCTAAATCAAACATACAGTTGTGAACTATTAAACCATTAATTAACAAGGTAGTGTAAAAATTGTCAACATCCATATGACTTTCTATCAATTCAGTTCTAAAATAAACCTCTTGGGATGGTTCAATAACCTCATGGGAATCTTCATTGTCATCTATGGGTATTTCAGGGGAAGTAATCTTATTAGTAGTTTTATTCTCATTAAACTCCAAATACTCAAATGCCCTCCTTCTGTGTTCTGGTATTCTTAGTAGCTCAATAAAAGGGACAGTGATTTCTATTGACCCAATATTTGAGCCATATCACATACACTTTAATAAGGAAGGGGAGTATTTGGAGGAAGGGAGACAACATTATTAGAAGGAATACAATGATTTAAAGTTAGAGAAGGAATAGGATGTGATAAACCAACATTTTTAATAGCTTTTTTTAAGGGTGGGTTTCTTCTTACATCATTTGCATGCTCAGGAATACTATACAACAAAGGTTTTCTATTCTTGGCTGAAGCACCAACTTATGAGAAGTAAGTGCTAGTTTAGAAGAACCAAGGATTTGTTTGGTTTTCCTAACTTCTTTACTTTTATCCCCTACCCTTGGATCTGGAGGGTTAGTCTCTTGTGGAGAAGCACCTTATTACATGATTATAAGATTGTATTATTTCTCTTAGAAAATTGTAGCATTAATTAATATCTTCCTGTCATCAAGTGAAGGAGCCCCCCATCATATTTTTTAATCATTATAGATCTTAAAAATTCAAAGGCATGATTAAAAAAATCATATTCTTGTGTCATGTTTATGTCACAAACAAATTCAAGAGTTAGGACACATACCTTTTTCAATGCACTCCAAAATTGATCAATGGTTGTAACAAGCAATAATTTTATGAAGGCATACATTTTACTTTTAAATATTTGACAACTAAATATCATAATCTCATCATTTTTAGATAAAGAGTTAAGCTCCTCTGCATCTTCGTCAACTCTTTAATATCCAATTTGATTGATCTCAATGTCTATTTAGGAATGTCATCAAACCTTCAGATTTTCTTGTATGTTTTAAAATATATTTCATATCAACCTGCATGGTTCAAAAAAATGTGAGATTGCATATATTGAGTCCTAAACCACTACTGATGATAACTTATTTAATAGTTGTGTTGTTTATTTGAGCTTGACTAGAAAGTGGCAAGTTTTGATCAATGACTAATTGTGAAGGTAAATCTTCATTGGAAAAAGATATTACATCCTCCAGATCTTTGATAGTATTCATAATAGATGCAAAAAATGATCACTCATTATCACAAGGAATAAATGTGTGATTAAGTGTTTGAAACAAAATATTTTCTAAGATTATTGATTTTTGAAGTAATTTTAAGATAGATATTTTAGTTGGTGTATTCCTCAACTGATTCATAATATCAAAGTCTCTTTATTGATCTCTGGGTACTGTCGTAATGTGTTAGGGATAAGGAGGGATGGTAGGGTTATGTTTCTCTTTTATAGACTGAGGAGGCACCCTTTTCTTCTTAGTAATAGATCAAAACATGGGATTTACTATTTGCTAGGATGATTAGTAGATGAAGGATGAGAGCATAGATAATCCAGTGGTCTAGATGGAGGCTGAATAAAAGAAGTCCTCTGAGTCCTCTGTCATGAAGTAGTAACTGGAGGTAGCTCTAAGTGATTCATATAGAAATGATCCATAAGAAAATGGGGCTCACATGATGGAAGACCAATTTATGAAATAGGATTTAGCTCAAACTAAATCCATGATAGGAATTACATACATGTGTACCTTTTTACAAATAGATGGTAATAAACATGCTAAGCAAAGTATCAAGGTTTGTATTATGAAATGAAAGATGGATTCTATCATGATAATGATGGTAGTAAGCTCTAAATCAAGACTTAGGGACTACTACAAATGTGAACTGTAGAGTTGTTTAAGGTTAGGGTGTTAAAATTTAGGTTTTCTTTGCACCAATTTAAATTATTTGTAAAATAAATTGAAATCCTAATGAAAAATTAATTTTAATTAGCTAGGTTGTCTAAATAAAATTAGAGAATCAGAAGGATCTAGCACTAAATTTATATGAATGCAATCTACGATTTGATCCAATATTCAAAGTAAGATGGTTTCACCAAATGATGTAACCTTTTAGGGTTTTACAAGTGTAATTCCTATGTTTGGTTAAAGGTTTTAGATGCCTAAATCAGTTAAATAACTAATAAATAATTGTGTACTAATTTCTTATGAACATTTACTTCTTTTGACTTTTTAATAATAGAAATAATTAGGGAAAATAAAGACTTATCTAAAAATTGAGTGTTGTAGATGATTTGGGTTCTAGAATTCAAGATCTGGGTAGTAGTTTGTGTCATCAACAAGAATATAGTATTCATATTATCACTAGATAGTAGTGCTCAATTTAGACATTATCTCAATTTATTTTTAGTGTCTTCAATGTGGCACTAATGTCTACTTTGTGGGACTATCCTTATTTTAGGGGAGCACCTATACCTATGTTCCTACATCAAGTTCCTTCATCACCAAAACATGTGGCTCTATAAAGTACCTAAAAAACTTAATCTGATGTGTTAAACCTAATCTCCTTCCGAGTATGGTATAATCTATAATTTTTTATTTGTTCATATGATGGACTGAACATCCTCAACACCCTATTCTGTAGATATTTGCCTACATACCAATACTCTGAAGAGGGATCAAGCTCGATATAGTTTTCCCACTTAGTGCTTGATGTATGTGCAAGTGAATGCTAGAATGCGAGTGGATTTGGATGCCTTGAATGTCTTTGAGCTTTGAAATGCTTATGAAAATGGCTTAGTTAATATGCAAAAATTAGGGTAGAATAGGTATCAAATACCTCAATTTTGCACAATTATCTTTGGTTTTAATAGATTTTGCATCTATTTTCCATCTAGTGAATGGATATGGATTAGAATTCTATTTATATGGTTCTATTATTTATGTAGACAATAAAATGGGCTTAGGCAAGCCTTAGGAGGGGCACACATTTAAAAAATTATCTTTTATGGAAAGATGGGGGATAAGGATAGTAGGGAACAGTTGGGAACACTAGCGCCATATGGTTGTAGTGTCCCAAATGTGGTGCTAATGTTTTTTTGGTAGAGTACTAACCATTTTGGATTGGGGTCTGAGATGATAGTTCGAGAACTATGTGATGATTGTTTTTAGGTGGATATGATCTACTGAATGAGTGGAAATGTAAGTCTAAAGCTCAAGGATAGGTATATGGTTAGCCTAGGGATATGGTAACTCAAGTGATACTTTTATCATCTAATTACCAGTTTTAGGTGATTAAACATTAAAAATGAAAATTTCATCACATGGCCCTTTGTCATTTCCCCACTAGGTCGGATAACACTTAGAAGGAAAATAAATAAAATTGGAATGATGATTGGGAACATTTACTTCACACTAAAAAGCCTCTTGTTGCTAGTGGTTGGGGAGATAGTGAGGTAAAATAAATTATTATTTGCCTCCACAACCATTGTTTATTATTGTTCCTTTTTCTTAGTGTTGTGTTGTTCCTTGCCAATTGGGATTTTATTATATTATTGTTTTCATACCATTTATTTCTGAGAAAGACAAACTAGATTCTATTTTACTATGTTTATATTTTATTTAATTATCTTTATTTCATTTCTCAATCTTAGGATCGATGTGATATTTTAGAGTATGATGTTGTCCAGTATTTTTTTGTACGATGTATAGTTTGTATTATTAAGACAAAATGTATTTTAAATCATTTCCTTTTCAACTTGCTAATGTCTAGCCCATTGATCACCACCTTAGGGCCATGACGTTTGTCACAGGGGAAGGGCTCATGCATGTAACATACATCGTAGTGGTTCACTACAATATTAATTTTCATAAATTACTCAATGTCCATGTGGTGGTGCTAGTGGTTTTACTCATATAGACCACTTAAGATTGGGGGCACATTTGATAGGGAAGTTTCCTTTCCTATTACTTTACCATTTTACCCTTTACACTTGACAACATTGAGGGAAAAAAAAAAAAGAAAATTAGATTTATTATTGGGTTCATTTACATGACATTATATATCCTACTACTGGTATTGGTTGGGGACACAAGGAAAATTACTCTTTGCCTCCACCACCCATTTTCATTGTTGCTCCTATGGCTTGGTATATTTCCGTGCCTTGATTATAGGGATAGTATTATGTTATCTTTGTTTATGTTCTTTTTCTTGCTAGAAATCCATACTTTATTATAATTTCTTATGTTTTTTTTGTTAAATTATCTTTATAACATTTCTTTGTCTTATGACTAATCTAATATTTCAGAGTGTGATGTTTTCCACTTAAGTTTTGTGCAATTAGCGATGTGTACATTGTATTATTAATAGAGATGTAATTTTCAATCAATGTTTTGTTATTCGACTTGCTAATGTCTCACCCATTTACCATCATCTTTTACAATTAAGTTATTACATAAAATACAACTTTGAAGCATGAATGTTTTATGGAGGAATATTTTATGAATTTATTATTCAAAATTGTAAAATGAATTTGTATGAACAAAAATAGGAAGATGTTTGATACATGAAAATGTTGTTGAGATTTGAAGGACACCTTCACGTGTTGATAAATTTTTTTGGTGAATGGTAATATTTATTTGTTACTATCATAATAAGGTTATCAATTTTAAAATCATAGATTTAAATTAATCTATTTTTATGTTAAAATTGTACATACAAAAAAAGGCTTGTATCTACATAGTATTATCAAAATAACTTATATCTTAAATAACATTGTCAAAATAATATCAAATATAAATAATTTAATAATTAAAAAAAAAAAAGAATCACATGAGATTGCAAAAATTAGAAAACACCCTTCAAATATATTCTGAATCATTAAAAATTTAACAATAAACTATGTATTCCTGTTTAAGATTAAAATAATCAGTGCATTAAAAAATTGAAGTTTTTTTTGTAAAATAATTATAAATATTTCTCATTTATTTATACAGAGATAAATTTCTGATTGGAGTCCTAATAAAAGTAATGTTGTTTATATGTGAAATAATATATAATTTTACTCATTTATTTGAATGATTTAATATTTATAAAGACTTGACTGAAAAATAATTATACAATTCATAATAATTTTATATTTTTTATAAAATGGAAAAGACAATTAATTCTATTTCATTATTTAAAAAAATAAAAATAAAACCATTAAAAAAATTGTCCCACTTATAATAATATAATATTTCTTAAAAAAGAAAATAAATAAATAAATAAATAATAAATCCTATTTTCTTTTTTAAAGATCATAAAAACTTAGGTAATAAAAATAATTCTGGTATTTAAAATAATGAAGACGGAGGCTTATAAAGTGGGGCAAGGCCCCAGGATTCGTCTCACAAGAGAAAACATTGAATACTCATTTTTATTAACCCATATCGGACCAAATAAACGCAGTTTATTGCGCTGTTTAGGTTTTTATTTGAGGTTAGATGATTGTGTGTGTTCAGGGATGGAAGGGCAACGTGAATTCATTGCCTAGAATGGGACTCAGCTAGAGCAAGGTAGAGATTGAAAGCACCGTAAATTCTATCTACAGACCACATTATTTGCATTATAGTGAAAGTGGAGGTGGGCGTAGATGAAGAAAATTGTACCCTGAAGTAAGAAGAGGCCCTAAGCGACTGCACGACTGAGGAGCATTCGATCTTCGCACTTACTATGAATTCCAAGAAGCTAATTCGTTCCGTAATTTGCTTAGGCTAGAACGAATGAGAAGAAGAGTCAACATCATTTTTACAGACTCAGAGAACAATGATATAATAAAGAGGATGGAGGCGAGGAAGCTACAATCGTCATCGAAGTACAAGGGTGTTGTTCTATAGCCCAACGAGCGGTGGAGGGCATAAATTTATGAGAAACATCAATGGGTGTGGCTGGGTACCTTCAATACATAACAACACATGACCGCATTCAAATTTTACAGCTGTGACACCATCACAAACTTTGATCCCATGGAAGACGCCCACCCCGATGTCATCTTTCTCGGCCACTTTTCCAAGTCATAGATCGTCGATGTGCTACGAAAGCATACCTACCAAGAGGATATCGAATATTTCCGATACTGAAAGGGATGTGGTACGAAATCATACCTACCAAGAGGAGCTCGAATCCTTCTGAGACTAAAAGGAATTTTAGTTGTGAGCACCTGTTTAGCAAAACCGTGATGCCTAATGATGTGGGGAAGCTTAATCGGCTGGTAATCCTGAAGCAACATGGCCAAAAATGATTTCCCCTGAATGTTGCACTCATTGCAAACGGGATTCCATTAAATTTTGATGGAGTAGCGAAAATATGACAGTTTTGATATTCAGAATGTAACACCACCCAGAGAAATGCGCTCAGCCAGGGCAAGTAAAATCGTCGGTTATTTGGGCACCTTAACAACAATGCCCTTAAAACTTGGCACCTTGGCTTTTCAATAAACGATAGTAAAAGTTCATGTTTCGAAGTATAAATCACAATTTTATGGAGCGATAAATGATGTTTTAACACAAAAACATGATTTTATGTGATTTTAGATGGCTTTTTTTTGGTTGACTATTTGACTAATAAAATTATGATTTTAAGGGTTGAATAAATCAGGTTGAGTGACGGTTAACAATTTATCGATATTAATCGTAATTTTAATAATAATTATGATTGCTAGTAATAATTAAGATCTGAATATTAAACATGAGTTTTTGTTATTATTCACAGTGTTTCACTATTGATCATGATTATTCACTAATAATTATGATTTAATTATTAATTTCAAATTCTATCTATTAATATTGATATTCCACTATTACTCCTGAATTAGGTGTAACGAGAGAGCACTTTTTACATGATGTGTACCCTTAAAAGGTTTTGAGTGAGAAGAACTATACTCCAACTAGTGTGGAAGCAATTAGGATATATCTTTCTATATCAAATGGTAATAATTTTTTTGATACATAGATATTGTTTATAAATATTTTGTTATTTGTGTTTTTTTAAATGAATTTATATTTTTTTCAATTTTATTAATTATAAAATTTAAGGAGAAAACTTAGTTGAAGATGGATGTGGAGAAAAATCTCCCACACTTAACAATATTTCGATATTGGTGGTATTAAAAAAATATTTACTTATTTTGAGGTCATCACCATTTTTTATAGAAAGTAACTCAAATACTCATGATTAACAAAATCTAGGTATTAGTAGTATTGAAAACATTTTTAATTATTTTGAGGTCATCTTTATTTATCATATTAAATAATGACTATCCCTGGCGCTTTTGGTTTCATAGACCTTTCAATAAAACATAATGATAGATGTGAGATTTAATAGCTGAGGTGAGACACAAACATAAGTAAACTTGACATTCTAAGAATAATCAAGATCAATTAACAATATGGTAACCTTAGCGAGAAATTAGGAGTAGAGTATGAAACATAAATAAAGGAAACGAAGGTAGTATGAGTAGCTCGACAAGTAGGTTAAAAGGATTTCAAATCATTTAACGGTGGTAGTAATAAGATGTCTATATATTCATAAATGCCACCTGGTAATTTGTGCATGCTATGCCATATAACCTTGCAAAGCACAACATTGTATCCTACGAGCTTTAGATCCTTTACTAAAAGATGGGGGATGTAGGTGATGTTATAGCAGTGGTCCTGGCATGTTAAATGGACAGACACTACATATAAGGTGAATATTATCAATGTTGTTGCCCAATCAATGAAGGGAAAGCTACAAATGAAAAGGCTCTTTGAAAACTGATTATCATTTTCCATTAAGATAAACTGAAATAAAAATACTTAGAGTTTGATACCCTCAATATGTAACATTAGACTAAGTACTTTCATTTATCTAACTTCCTTTGCATTGAGTACCTCAAAGAAAGCTACAAAACTCATTTGTACGTTAGGTGATAAACATTACATACAGTTTTAATGTATTTACTATGAAAGTAGAAACAAAAGTATTTTGACCTCATAGTGACAAAATCTAAACCCAAAATTAAAAAGGACTAGCTTCCAACACTATAGCCTTATACCAAGGGATAAGCCTCAAAGTGGATAGCATACCCACTTTGATCTTGTTGTCTAAAGATTGAGTACACCATTTACAAATATACAAACCAAAATCTAAGGGAAAATTGGATAATGTAAAATTAAAAATGTAGTGGAGATAAACCCTGGTACATTTATAAAATAGCACCCCATGTGTGGAGAAGAAATAATTTGAGAGGAGGAGGAGAACAATCATTGACTATAATTAATAGATACTCTAAAAATTATATAACAAATTTTACCATGTAGTTTAGTGTGACCATTAACAACTACATTACATTTGCATGTCAGCTCCAACGATGTCACAAATGATCATGCCTCCAGTCCATAGATCCAAATGCCAACTATAAGGAAATAGTAAGCCCATTTAAATGAGCCTTTTCTACTTAAAAATGGCCATGAACTATGTTGTTTAGGAATCATTATAAATAATTATTAAATCCAGGTGTTTCGAGAATTAGAAAAGATATTTTGTCTTTTTTTATAACATATTATTCGGCGAACGTCATGCTCTCACCACATACATGGAGATCTCACGACAGGAGACCTATCTGATTTTAGTGAACAACATGTAAAATAACCATTATTTATTATTATATCACTAATAGAGTGTAGTGGGTTAAACTTTGGTTAAAAGATAAATATATATCACTAAAAAAATACTTGAAAAATATAATATGATGTGAATCTTTGTATCAATAACTGATTGATATTATTTGAAGTTTTGCACTGTGAGTGATTTTTGTACATTAATAATAGAATGCTTTTGGCGTATCCAATGATAAAAGTAGTCTATCAGAATATAATACATAAAAGGGAAATATATTTCAAAAATAAAAAGAAAACACTTACTAGATATAATCTTAAAATCAAAAATATATTTCCTCTATCTTTTCTTGCACCTTTGGGGCAACTGATAGTGTTATATTCTATTTGAAATAGAAAAACTAATGATCCCATTATAATTTTTAAAGAACATAAAAACATAGAAAAGAAAATTAATTCTTGCATTCATAATAATGATGATATATTCCTATTTGAATGAGAAAGGCAATTGATCATGTTTTTTTTTCTTTTTATATGGTATTGGACCTTTCTTTTTGAATGTTCGATCCAAAACTATCCCACCTACTGACATGTTATCTCAAACTTGTCAATGAAAAATGAATGTAAAAAAAATGAGTTCTAATTTATTCAAATAACATACAAGCATTTATAGATTCTGCATTGATCTGATACTAACCTTGGCTACCATTGCTTATGGGATTTAATATTTAATCATTTCATATTTTAAAACCTACACAACTTGAGTCTTTTCTAAACCCTACAAATTGATCAAGGTTTACATTTATATTGAATGTCATTATATTGAGTCTCACTAGGGGAAAGGTCTCAGTATTGGTGCACTTTAACTTTGGATAGAGATTTAAGGTGTCATAACATCATAGTAGATTCTAAAAATTTTACCTATTTTAATATGTTGTCTTAACTACTTATAACTAAGGTTTCAAGGCCTAACACATTATAGAATATAGTCATTTTTATCACAATAAATCATAAAATATATTTTTTAAACTTATTACCAAAACTTAATTTTTGGAGTATTAATAGCTATACATTAGAGTATCAATATTGGAGTCTTACTTGTCAAGATGTAATTCGTTAATTTTAATATTATAAAATAAAATTTGAACAAGTATTAGATACTACATGCATTACTACTAGTGCACAGTAATATTTATACATATCAATATGTTCTATCAATAGAGTGCACAAAAACAAAAACTTTGTTCTACCATTGATAGGTGCATCACTTATAAGACCTTTTCCATATCTATATTAAAATTTTATATGCTTTCCTTTATTTTATCCAAATCATGTTATTTTTATTTGGATATGTGAGATTTACAATAATAATTATATCTATTTTTTTATAGACACAATGTTTTTGAGCAACTTTGATTGTAATTGTGAAATACCACATTATGTAATTGTGGAAGTCAAAAATATTATTTAAAATATAACATAGAAGTTTGAATATTTTAATTTAATTAGATATATTAAGATAATTTTATTAAGCTTATAAAATATTTACATTTTTTATTTTTATTTTTAAAATTCAAAAATTAATCATATTCTCTTTTAAATTTGAACATTTTTTAGTTTAATTTTTATGATTCTAGAAATTGTAAAGCCCATAAAATTTTATGAATATTGGTTAAGTTTAAACAATACACTATATCATATATCATATGCTCGAAATTGAAGTGATGATGATTTCAAAGGAAAGCTTTAATAGATGAACTATATATCCCATTTATCGTCATAGAACTTGAACCAAAGCATCACTCCTAAATATTTCGTGGACTTTTGTATACAGGGGATGCTCCAAATGCATATAGGGGATGCACAAAATGTTTACATGCGCTGCACATGGAGATGGTTTGTGATATGTTTTAGGCGGTTTTTATTCCATTGAAATACTCAAAAATCAAACTTTGATTGCTAATTGAAGGGAAACATATGGCAAGATGGGACCGGGATGTTGGATTCCACATCCGATGCTACCTCAGATGTTGCATGGTGAGACCGACACCAGCCACACATTTGTATGTGCTGGTGACGATCAACCAAATTTTATTAATAATATGAAAAGATATATCCTTTTTCATTAATAATAATAATAATAATAATAAATCATTTTTTTCATAATATTTAAATAAAAATTCTATTGTATGCATAATAAACAAAATAGAAGTTCGTTTACCCAGCAAAAGATCAAAAATAATTTGACCATATCGTAACTTTTGACTCTGGACAATCATGTTTTGCGCTTGTCAAACTAAAAAATCTCGCCTCAAACTAAAAATACCGAGTGAGATCCGAAAACACGTCGTTATCAAACAAGAGAATTATGAGAATTTGATGATAAAGTGTGCGCATCAGATGGCGCCAACGAATCTGAAATTACGCGTAAAATAAAGTTTACGCGTCTGTTTCCGTGAAGAGGGGGCGGCCAACTTGTCCATACGCGCTCGGCCCATGGTCTACCATTAATCGCGCAGATATTTTTTGGCCCTCCTGCTTGCGCCAATAAAAAGCGAAAAAAAAAAAGAGAGAAATCTCCACTGCACCAACGACGCAAATTTGTGTCCACAATATACTGCACATTGTTTATCTCCAGACAATGATTTGCTTTATTACTTTTATTTTCATAATATAAAACGTTTTCTATTAAATAATAGAAATTATATGATTTGGGGTAGTATTTTTTTTAATTGTATCACTCAATAATCGGATAAATAGATAGACCACTAATATATTATAATTTATTAAATAAATAATTTTAATTCTGAAAAATAATATTTATCAAATATATGTTACAAAAATTAATATAATATTAAAATAATTTTAAATGTTAATTTATTTTTAGATAAATGTTTGATATTTTATTTGATTATATTTTAAAAATAATTGTTAATTATTTTTATTGTAAAATTAATTTTATTTTTAATTCTTTTTAAAGGCTAAGAATGTATATCCATTGTTAAAAACAAATAAAAAATGGTGAATTCAAATCAATATTATCTATTAATTAACTACATCTTTAGAGCTTATGCATGTCCTTCAATTTAACACCACATTTTATTAGTAATTTTTAAACTAGTTATTGTATGAAAGATTTGTAATGTAAACATCAATAGAGTAAAAGAAGTGTTTTGTTAATGATTCAAAACAGAAGCAATGTAAATAAGTGTGGATAAACATAATGAATATGAAATACATTGATTAATTAAGATTAAACTCTGACAAGGAATACAAACTTTAATCTTAATTTTTCTTGACATGGATATATACATCATCTTACATTATTGCATATTGATCAAAAGAGAAAAGAGGTAAAATGTGAAGGTCTTGTAAGAATCGTACTCTTGATAATGTAGTAAAATTTAGGCCATGTTGTTTAGCAATACTAATATAAACTGTTGGCTTTTCAACTATAAATCCTTGTAATTTATGTATTGTCAAAGCCCACCCCATTTTGAATAAAATTTGTTTAAATTTTTTTGGAGTTACGGGAGTGATCAACACATTTTGACAATTTTCTAGACTCCATACAGGGCCTATAAATATTTTCATATCTAAAACCACAAATATTGGTAGTTTAAGTAGTTATTTGTTGGTTCTATAAACAATAGCATGAATTTCAACAAGAACACCATTATCCAGGCCAAATTCAACACAAAAAATAGATTTAAGATTAATTTATTATCCTTTTGATAAGAAAATATCAGTATCTAATTGTTCATTATTTTTTTCTAAAGAATTAATTTTCATGGTGTGTTATCCAGTGCTTAGTGCAATCAACATATTTAAAAATTTGAACATTTCTATTGTATATGTTGCATCCAAAGCATTTGTTTTATATACACGATTTGATAAGTTAAATGAGATTTTTGATTCATAAGACATATATCTATAATTTCAAGACATTACTAAACTCGTCTTTATGTTTATGTTCAAAAATTTTTGCATTTAATAAAATATTTTTGAAGGATGCCTGGCATGGATTGAAGCCTTTTTGAAAAAAAAATGTTTGCATTCTAATAAAAATGTTGAAACTTTAACTAAGGGTTGAATCATTTGATGTACCACATACATCGATATTTCACGTACTATAGGTAATTGACCCAAATCACTGATAAGAATATAAATATTGCATTAAATATCTCTAGAAAAATATTTGCAATGTAATAAAAATGTTAAAACTTTATCAAAGGTTTGAACCATATGATATACCATCGTATATTGATATATCACGTAATAGACATAACTGACCCAAATCATTGAAAAGAATATAAACATTAGACTAAATAACTCAAAAAAAATATTGACAATGTAATAACAATGTTAAAACTTTACTTAAGGGTTGGACAATATGATGTACCATCATACATAGATATATCATGTTCAAGTTGTAATTGACCCAAATCACTGTCAAGAGTATAGATCTTGCACTAAATAACTCATTTTTAAGTTAAGAAAGGCTTATCATGAAAATTTATCAATATGTGTCAATAGTTTTGGTCCTATGAAACTCACTTCATAAATTAAAATGAATTGGATTTATTGTAAAGACTATTGTAAAACTGCAAGAGCTTCCCATTCTAATCATTTCATTTATCTTGTTAGTATACACAGGGATCAACGGATTGTCAAAAAATTCATATTAAAAGTTTCAATACCTTTTGGTGCAATCATCATCATCATCATCATCATCATCATCATCATCATCATCATCATCATCATCATCATCATCATCATCATCATCATCATCATCATCATCATCTTAATTTTTTAATAAGTATGATTTTCATATACCAGTAGTACTTTGATTAAACATTTTTAATTGAACTTTTTTGCATGTTGATTATAATGATGCATTATAATATCAAAAATAATTTGGTGTTCGATAAATAATTTGTTGAAAGTGGATGCACTGGTAAATTGAGAGTGGTGAGTTTGGTAGCTTTTTTGATTTGATTATATAAAGAAAATTGTTATTTTTAAAGAGAAAATGAAATATTATTATCATTCCAATTATAATAAATTGAGAGTGGTGAGTTTGGTAGCTTTTTTAATTTGATTATATAAAGAAAATTGTTATTTTTAAAAAGAAAATGAAATATTATTATCATTCCAATTATGATATATATGAATGTTACAATGACCAAGTATAACAATTTTATTAAATTGATTATTTTTTTAGATTTAGCTATGAAAAAATAATACTATTCGTCATATTATTCAAAAATGTGCCAAAGAATATTGTCCTTTTATAAAAATTCATTATCAGAAACTACAAAATGAATATGCCACAAGAAATGGTAATTTTGTATGTCTTCGTAATTTATCACTAATGTATGATAAAATGTCCCCTATTTTTTTTTAGGGAATAAGTTCAATCTAACAAATCTATGCATAGGATTTAGAATGTTTATAAATAATTGAAAATAACGTAATGAAATACAAACAATAACAAACTCATATTATTTTTTCATTTATACTCAAGACAAATTTTAACATTTGATCACATTCTTTAGTTTCTCTAAATGAGAAAAGGTCAATCCATATATTCATCGATGAAGGGTAAATTTTAATTTTAATATGACTTATTATGGTAAACTCAACATATAATTATATACCCAACATTAATAAATAAATAACTAGCTAACTACACATAAAAACTAGATTTTTTAAAGAAAACGATGAATTTTTTTACATAAACTAATGTCATGACCAATAATAATAAAAGGTAAAGTTTTATAAAAATATTTGCAAATGGTTCATGTGAGCTTTAAATTTTATATATTTTTATTATCATCATGTCAATATCAATTCTTATTTTAATATTATCATCTTCGTGTAATTAGACACTGCAAATAAATTTTAAAAAAATCATATAAAAAAATTAAAATAAATAAATTTTAATAATTTTTTTTTTAATCAGTGTATATGCTATGGTAATATATATATCTATGGGTTAGAAATATTATTTTTTATAGTATATTTATTTAAAATCCTTTTTCTTTGAATATTATGTAAACATGTAATAAATGTTTATTTGGATTTATTAAGACAAATTTTTGTAGTGAAAAATAAGGTGATAGTTCTATTGCTACATAAATAATTTTTTTCCCTTATACAAGTGAAGACGTTTAAAATTGCAAGCGTAATTCGTATATAAATTTATGATATTGAAATCAAAAGAAAGCTTCCAAATAATATTGTGAGTTAAAAAAGAGAAACATTTCAAAGTAAAATGATCTCAATTATAAACATCATGAAGGTAAATTTGGCATATTCATTCGTCTCTTGGAATGTGGTAATATCTCTCAATCCTAAATTAATGGTAACCAATTCACATTATGTGGTGTGAAACTTCAAATTCCATGAAACAAATGTCATTGACCATTTTTGGAATAATAATGAATCTATATTTATTATGATAGTTGTATTTTTTAAAATCAATATACAACATTCCGTGTGTGTGTGTGCGCGCGCACGCACGTGTGCGTGTGTGTGAGAGATTAAATTACTAGCTTTTAGAAGTTATTGGTTATAATATTATGCTCTTTTTCTAAAAAATAATGGTTTATGAATATATACATACAAAAATATATATACACGATTAACTTTTAAATGAAAAGTGTCATATCATTAAAGAACAATATTAATATGTTATATTATATCATGTAATGATTAACAAAACTCCTCTTTAAATATTTTTTCCAACTTATCAATATGAATTAAAAAAAAAAGAAAAATATAATAACTTAAATAACATTTGGTATCTCTAATAATATAATAAACAATCAAAAATATATATTATACATTAATTACGTTTAATTTTATTATAATATCTCAATACTCCTTCACTCTTCAACCTAAAGAGCCTTACTTTATAAGAAAGGAATATATATATTTTTATATATAATTATAATGACTTTGAATGATTCTAACATTAGAAAACACTAAAAAGGAAAAAAAAGAGAGGGTGTCATTGAAAACAAAAGAACAAACAATGGCCACAACATTCGTCATTTAAAAGATTTTGTTTTCACTATATTTACTATGAAATTGATTTTTCGTAACATTTCACTGACAACAGAAGTGTAAGCGATGGCTACAACATTTTGAAATATTTTATCGTGCAAAGAAAGTAGGAATGTATTGAAAACTTAAGGGAAGAGAAACAAGAAGAAAATATCTGAAAAAATATAATATGTAATAAAGTTTTATTTCAAGGCTTGGAGCAGAGATGTTTAACAATGCCATTTCAAAAAATAATATAGTATTAAAATCATTCTACATCCCACGTAAATCGAATTCTATTTTCCATCCAAGTCAATTATTAAAAGACAAAATAATGCGTGTAAAAGTCTTCAAGTCTTCGTAGTGGCGTGACCGGTGTCGATTCAAACCAAATAAATATCTGCCGGAGTGGAGAGTCGGATTTGTCTTTGGGTTATCTCTCATCGGTTATACATCAAAGTTTTGTGCCTACCCAAAATCTAATGGTGATGATTTTAGGCCTGCGGCGTGTTATATATCCTAGGGTTTGCTGTAGGTGTTGTTATTCATTTTATGGAAACTAAACCAGATCATGATTCACTCACAGGAGAGAAGGAACAGAGAGATGATGGGAAACATATCACGACAGAAAATACTGGCGATCTTTCTTGCGATGGATCTCGTCAAGGTAAGATACTGACTTAATGTCATAACTCCGGTTAATTTTCTGGCTGTATAGAAATTGGTGCTTTTCTGTAACAATTGGTTAATCAAACAATGATATAATAATTTTGTTTAACTGGGGTTTTAAGATGCTACGATGCCCAAGCACACGTACATGCTCTGTAACGTTATCAAAATCTGCTTCCTTCTCTACTAAACTCTTAATAAACTCATCTGAGAAGCAAATTTGAAATTTAAAAGAAAAAAAAAAAAAAAAAAATAGCAAAAGATTTAAAGTAACACTTACACGTATATTTGTATATTCAAATCTTGCTAGTCTTGACAGAAGAAGCCCAAAAGACGAAAATGCGGAAAATTAAATGTTTATAGCCATTAATGTATTTGTTCCTAGTATTCATCTCCAACAGTTTCTCAAAACATAGCGAAATCATCGCTTGGATGAAATACCACCACGACTGACACAAAAATAAACATCATATCATTTGTGAGATAGAAAATACATTGTTTTCTATTATTCCCTGGAAAATTACTTGAACTGAATTTGATTCTTATTTCCCAGACCATATCTCAGAACCTCTCGCAAAAAACATTACATTCTTTTCTTATTACATGTAAGGCTGATGTTTGATACCGTTTTGAGTTCTAAAATTAGTCGTTTTGACTATAGCATATTATAGCCGTTTAAGTAACATTTCCATGATCTGAGTTGGATCACACCTCCTCGATTAGGAGGATTTTGGTACACAAAATCCTATGTACACAAAAAATTTGAGGAATGTCTTGCTTACTTGATTTGTTGAATGCTTCTAGGATTTCATTGGAAATTGTACTTTCAATCTGATTTTCTAACATTCTTACAGCACTGTGCATGAGGCTGTCTTCATCTTTTTGTAAATATATTTGTCCATATTTGATGAAAGCATAGAAGACATAAGACATGTTAGTTATCAACATTCAGAATGGAGTAATTTTGTATATATGGGGGCATGTTTCATTTCAAATGAATATTTTCCATTTGTTCAAGAAAATCAAATGGACGGTCGAGTATCTTGGATTTATATTAGTCTTTCTGTACAACTATATATTTTTCTTAATACGACTCTTATGTATGGAACTGTTTTTTTTACTCAATGACATTATGTATAGAGTACTATGCTGACCGTACCATGTTTTGAATTTTTTTGAGATTCAGGTTTATTTGGCGTATCTTTTTTAATTAATTCTTCATATTTTTAGTATTTATACTCCGTTTTTCATGCTCGTCCTATGGTTGTCTTAATTATTAAAGGAAAAAAAAAAAAAAACACAACACCACCACCAAGCAACACAGATAAGCCTCAAATCATATCTATCAGTAGAAGAATATATTTTCCTACTATAGAACTATTGAATGTATGTCAAACAGTGATCCAAAAAATTCGTATGTATTCTATTATAACCCATGAGTGTCGTGAACACCAGTATCCTATTCCCTGCCTCAAACTACCTATCAATTTATTCATGAAAAGATGTTTTCTCTGACAAGTTCTCTTGAACATAATTAGGTCAATATAAATCAAAATAAACACACCTTGAAAGCTGGTACGGAATCTAGCCCTGGATACAATAGGAGGTTTGGGTCTCCTCTCTAGAAGTCAAAAGACAAAAACAATTAAGCACACCAAGGAAAAAAGAGAACCAACCAAAAAAAACAACTGAACCAGCACCCAGAGAGAAACTGCCAAAGAGAAAACCAAACAAGAACCCACAAGAGAGAAAGAGAACCATCAAATTCCTTAAAAAAATCGAAAGCCAAAAAAGAAACAAAGCAAACAACAAAACCAGAGGAGCCACTAACGGACCCCAGACCAATTTTTACTAAATTAGGAACCAGAGAGCCATGACGAGTTAGGGAGGTTTCACAGCACCCCATTTCTATCTAAAAAAGTTAAAAAGAATGAACAACCTGAGCTGCCCGGTCTCCCTAGGGTATCCCCTAACAATAAAAAAACAACAATCTTGGGCACAATGGGAGGCCGGGTCTCCCATAGAGACTCTAAGGGGATTTCAGAAAAAGAAATGGAGAAGGATTCCATGAGGAAACCACGAAGCCATTTGAAGAAGGATTCCTCTAAGAATCCATTGGCTGAACAAATAGAAAAACAACAGCCTTCACAAGTCACCGAGGGGAATTCCCCTTGCAGATCACAAACTAAAGTTGAAAAAAGATATTTAAGACCAGTCGTCAAGATAAGGAACTTGTCATGACTCATGATCCTCTTCTCAAATCTACACTCCAAAACCCTTGTTGAGGCTCTGGACTCAATCCATCTCCTCCAACAAGCTTTCTTAACACGAGACAACAGATTGATTAAAATCATACACATATTCCTCATGCTCAAAGCCGGATAAGAGTGAAGAGGGGTTTTGGTCAGGCATGGCTAGAGAAAACCAAACCATCATATTGTCCCATACAACGACAGAGCTAGATTTGATCAAGATTCCTCTAAAATCCTTGGTCTTAACCAACAGAGCCTTCCAGAGATCACCGCCGAAGCAAAAAACTTTCACCCTCCATGTGGGCAAGAGGAAAACAACCAACGTCGTTCCCCTGTCCGCCCCCACTCCTCCCCGCCGCCCCCCATCAAGCAACACCAAGCCAGCAAACCAGCTTCCCAACCTTGTCTCGGCCAAGCACGGGAATCAGTTAGTCAAATCCGAAATCTTTGACAACAACAAGAGACCACTCGGGAAATAAACCTGAGAGTCACGAGGTAGGCGTGCACTCCAAAACTAGTAGGTCACTTATGCCTGAATCAGCTCAGAAAACCAACTTAGCAGTCACCGTAGGTTGCTCCTCGTACCAAAGAATTTCCAGAGACCAGACCCTAACAGTCAAAACAAAGCCTCCAGAACTGGCACCAGCAAGTCCCTCAGAGGAAATGAATCGTATAAACCACAGCCTGCCACTGTTGGCAGGAGAAACAAAGTAGTGCCTTTCCAAAATAATTGCACGTCTCCAAGAAAAGAAGAGATCACTCCCTGTAGTAGCCAACATCAACAAAGAGGCCTCAGACATGTCCTATGCCTTGTGAAGGAAGATTAGAAGCTCCTTCCTCAACCCCTCTCTCAACACACACACCGTAACAGAGACCTCTGCCAGAACACAGGAAGCGATCTTCGAAAGTAAAGATGGAAAGCTCCCTTTCCAATCACTGTTCCAGGATCCACACAATAGAACGAAGACCTACTCTTCCAGCTGACTCGAGTCACCCACCAAGAGATTTGACACAGCTCCACCTACAGAACTATCAATCCAGCCCAAATTAGGCAGAAAATCAGCCTTCCAACAGAAAAACGACCAGATGTACTGGCCAGATTTAGGTCTAGATCATTATCATCGTTCTTGTCCTCATCCTGCCCAACACAATTTCATATTCCTACCTCTGCTCCTACTCTAAAATTAAATGTTACATTGAATACATTTAGAAAATTTTCAAATAAATATATATATTGGTAATAAATTCTCAACTTTTCATGTTTTTTTTAATCTTTAAATACTTATAAAAATATCCTCCTCTAATTATACGGGAAGGTTTAAACCTATTTAATAAGACTTACACTTCCATAAAACTAATTTATAAATTTACCGTCTCTTATCACCTTTTTTAAATAGACAAATAATTTTCGTTCAAACTCAAAATTCTTCTTATATAACTATTCCTCATTTTCCTCTCAAATTTATAAAATTTAAATACTCCATTTTAATATTAGTGAAAATTGATTTTAGATATAATTATGTTAAAAAAGCTGAATCCAATTTTTTTTACATAATTATAACCCAAAAAAAAATATTTACAAAATAAATATATCATCAACCTAAATAATGATAAATTTAAGAATGTCCTCAAAAACACATTTATCATCCTCATTAATGTAATAGAAACAATACAAAATACAAATACAAAAAATTAATCCACTCATAAATCCGTTTCTTATCTAAAGTTCATTTTGTATATATCCCTATTTAAATCCTTTTTTTGTCATATCATAATATCAAATCTAATATTATAAAATAATTTAACTATTAAATTTGGTCTAATAAATCATCAATCTATCAAAGAAGGAATCAATTTTTGATAATTATCTAATTCAAATCTTTAAATAACAATACATGCTTTAATACATCTATATGGATCCAAGTCGTCGTTCACTACACTGAAGAGGTTAGAAACAACCAACCATGGCCCTCATACCATATATATATATATATATATATATATATATATATATATATATATATATATATATATATATATATATATATATCTGTGTGTGTGTATGTATGCTGTTAGAAACTAAAGATGAACAGGAGATAATTTCTCCAATTGACACTTAACTGCCAGTTGCACCTCCTTCTTTCAATTCACTCCTCATGCATAGCAGTTAACAAACAGTTAGAGATCAGTTAGTTCACACAGTTAGACAACAGTCTTACTCCTTGCTCAGCGTGCATGCAGTAGCAGTTGAAGTTAGTTTTAGGTTAGTTAAGGATTAGTTTATTTTTAGTTTGATTTGCCAAGAAAATCTATTTAAATATCTCTTGGGCACAGCTTTGTATACAAAAATCAAGAAAGATTAATAAAATCTTGTTTTCTCCATTGCTGTAGCAATTTGAGGGTTTGAGTTCTTATTTTCTATTTTTGTTGTGCTCTATTTTTTTGCTGACAAATTGGTATTAGAGCACAGGTGTGAGGAAGAACATCTTGAAAGAAGTGCATTAGAAAGAAGCACAGCTGTGACAGTGTAGGTGTGAAGCTGAGGGACGTGGAGAGCCATCAGGGAGTGCCAAGGAGAGGCACACAGCAAGAAAGGAGGGACGAAAAAAGGACAAAAAAGCACTAGTCAATTGATGACAGCAGTTCATCGTACAAACTTTTGGCGCAACAGTTTTTTCCTTCAAACTGGTATCGCAAGTTTTGCATAAATAATGGAAAACGTCCCAACACCCAACTCATGAAGGCTGAACCCAGCGCAAAAAAAATTGAAGCACTGAAGTCAAAGACAAGCGTCCAGCCAATGTGGAAGACTAGCGTGGAGTTTTGGCCACATCTACCAAATAGTGATTGTTGGTAGATCGTGGGAGAAGTGGAGAGTGCAGCTCATAACTGTCAAAGTGGAGAGTGCAAATTGTGTAACCAGCTGAGCCATTGAAAGGCAGCACCCAGCTCATGGGGTGAAAAAAATTCAAAATTTCATGGAAAAGCACCAGCGGATAAAGTCAAAAAAAGGAGAGGACAAAAGATTGAAGTCAAATCTAATTTGCCAAGCACATTCAAAGAAAAGCTTTGGTGTAAGGAGGATTTAGTCACTTTAGCATGAGACATGGCAACGAATAACAATATTTCTCAGCCTCAAAATCCCATTTTTAATGGTAAGAATTACATTTTTTGGGCAATTAAGATGATAACATTGTTTTGCTCACAAGAAGTTTGGGATTTGGTAGAGAATAGTTTTGTAGAACTGCAGAATGAGGCTGCCCATCTGGCATTAACTCGAGCACAAAAGGATGAGCTTAAAGAGAACAGGAAAAAATATGCAAAAACATTATTTCTAATCCAATAGGCACTGGGTGAATCTATTTTTTCTAGAATTGCAGCAACAACAAGATCCAGATTGGCATGGAAAATCGTGGAGACCACCTATAAAGGTAATACAAAGGTAAAAATTGCTAACTTGAAATCTCTTAGGCAAAGTTTTGAAAATTTGCAAGTGAATGATTCAGAGTCTATAGAACAATTTATGGGTCAAGTATTGAATATAGTGAATCAAATTAGATCTAATGGAGAAACTCTAATAGATCAGAAGATCATAGAAAAAATACTTAGGAGTTTACCTAGTAAATTTGATGCAATAGTTGTAGCTATTGAGGAAACCAAGGATTTGGAATAGTTATTAGTAGATGAATTAATGGGTTCTTTATTAACACATGAATCGAAAATGAATAGGATTAACAATACTTCTCTTGAGAATCCTTTCAAGTCACATGTATCATTTGGCAGAGGAAGAGGAAGAGGAAGGTCAAACTTCAGAGGAAGAGGCAGAGGCAGAACTGGAAGGAATAATCCAGATCAAGGTGAAAATAGTAATCAAAACTACAGCAATAAAGGATGTGGCAACAATCACTTCCAGCAAAGTTCATAGAGGTTTGATAAATCTAACATTCAATGTTATTACTTCAAAAAATATGGACATTATGCAAGTGAATGCAGAGAGAAACAAGGATATGTGGACAAGTAGAATGCTAATTATACAAATGAATCTAGTTCTAATCTTGGAAGCTTATTTCATACTTGTCATGTTACTCAAGAAAATGCTAGAGATATTTGGTTCTTAGATAGTGGATGTAGTAATCATCTGATAGGGAATAAAGAATTTTTTGCTAGTCTTGATGAATCTATAAAATCTGAAGTGAAATTAGTAAATGATAACAAAGTGGATGTAATGGGTAAAGGAGTAATAAATGTTTTGGAAAACAATGGTGAAAGAAGGTTTATTCCTGATGTTTATTTTGTACCTAGACTAAAGCATAATCTTACGAGTATTGGACAGTTAGTACAGAAAGGTTATAGAGTATCTTTTACGGATAATGTTTTCACAATACTAGACAAGTTTCGAAGTGATAGGTTGATAAGAAAAGTGGAGATGACCAAGAATTAGACGTTCCCTCTTCAAATTCAGTGCATCCAAGGAGAATAGGAAGCCCACTTCAAAACCATGCAGCTAGACCAATCATGGCTATGGCACTTAAGGTATGAACATTTACATTTTGGAGGTTTGAATTTGTTACAAAAGAAAAATATGGTGAAGGGATTACCACAAATAGAATAGCCAGGAAGTTCATGTGACAGTTGTATTCTGGCAAAATAGCATAGAGAGAGCTTTCCAGTAGGAGCCTCACATAGAGCAAAGGTAATATTGGAGCTAGTCCATAGTGATTTATATGGACCAATGCAAATTCCATCATTTGGAGATAGTTCTTATTTTCTAACCTTCATTGATGACTTTAGTAGAAAGACGTGGATATATTTTCTCAAAAACAGATCTGAAGCCTTTGAAAAGTTTAAAGAATTCAAGGCAATGGTTTAAAAGTAGAGTGTCCATTACATCAAGGTACTTAGATCAAATAGAGGAGATGAATATATGTCTAATGAATTTCAAGATTTTTGCAGATATCATGACATTAAAAGGCAATTGACTACAAGGTACACACCACAACAGAATGGCGTAGCAGAAAGAAAGAATAGAACAATCATGTAGATGGCTAGAAGCATGTTGAAGGCCAAACATTTGTCAAATGAATATTGGGAAGAAGCAATAGCATGTGCAGTATATATTCTGAATAGAAGCCCAACAAAGAGTGTCAGAGATCGAATTCCACAAGAAGCGTGGAGTGGTAAGAAACATAGTGTACATCATTTTAGAATTTTTGGTTGTATTGCATATTCTCTTATACCATCTAAATTGAGAAAAAAAACCTGATGATAGAGGTGATAAATTCAATTTTATTGGCTATAGTGAAGAATCAAAGGCTTATAAGTTGTATAACCCAATTTCAGAGCAAGTGATTATTAGCAGAGATGCTAAATTTAAGGAAGAAGAAGCATGGGATGGTAGCACCATCACAATTGCAGCACCAATTCCATAAAATGAAGAAGAATCTGAAGAACAAAATTTGCAAGGTGATCAATCCTCTCCACAAGCAAGAACAAGCACTCCAATAAGAACACCTAGAAGCTTAGAACAAGGTGAATCATTTGGACATGCATGCCATCCTACTCCAAATTCACAAGTGATGAATCAGATCCAAATCTTGCCACTTTAAGATCAAGAAATAAAGGTAAGAAAATGAGAAACTTGAATTAGGTTTATAATGAAGAAGAAGAGAAGTTAGATTTGTGTTCAAATTTTGCTCTTTTCACTCATGATCCTATGTGTTATGAAGAAGTAGTTAATGAGGAACATTGGATAAAAGCAATGGATGGAGAAATGAATGCCATTGAAAGAAATCAAACATGGGATCTAACTAATCTACCTGAAGGTAAAGATTGCATAGGTGTCAAATGGGTTTATAAGACCAAATTTGATGTAGAAGGAAATGTTGAAAAGCACAAGGCAAGGTTAGTACCAAAAGGTTTTCCACAAGAACATTGAATTGATTATAGCAAAACATTTGCTCTAGTTGCTAGAATTGATACTATTAGAATGGTTTTATCAATAGCTGCTTAAAATAATTGTAATGTATATCAAATGGATGTAAAATCAGCTTTTTTGAATGGTTTCCTAGATGAAAAAGTGTATGTAAAATTGGCAATAGGTTATGAAGTGCAAAGACATGAAGAAAAAATCTACAGATTGAAGAAGGCCCTTTATGGTCTTAAGCAAGCACCAAGAGCATGGTATAGTAAGATTGATTCATACATGTCAAAAAATGGATTCAGCAGAAGCAATAGTGAGCCTACATTGTACACAAAAATCAACAAAGAAGGTCAAATTTTAATTGTGTGTTTTTATGTTGATGATTTGATTTTCACTGGAAATTTGTCTATAGACACATTTAAATCAGCAACGAAGAAAGAATTTGAAATGATAGAATTGGGATTAATGAAGTAGTTTTTGGGCATAGAAGTTGTACAATCAGATAAGGGAATTTGTATTTGTCAAACTAAATATGCAAAGTATGTGTGAAGGAGATTTAAGATGCCGAATTATAAACCAACACCTACACCAGTTGCTACAGGGACCAAAATTAGCAAAGAAGACAAAGGGTCTAATGTTGATTCTACAACATTCAAAAGACTAGTTGGTAGTTTGATGTATCTTACAGCTGCAAGACTTGATATCATGTATGGGGTCAGTTTAATCTCTGTATTCATGGAGTCACCGAAAGACTCACATTGGCAAGTTGGAAAAAGGATATTGGGATATGTGGCAAGAACAATAGAATATGGAATTTTATATTCCACAACTAATGATTTTAGTTTGATTGGTTATAGTGATAGTGATTTTATAGGTAGCATTGATGATAGGAAGAGTACTTCTACACATGCCTTTCTTTTAGGAATAGGTGTGGTCACATGGGCATCCAAAAAGCAACCTATAGTGACACTTTCATCAACTGAAGCAGAGTATGAAGCAGCCACATCAGCAGCATGTCAGGCAACTTGGATGAGAAAAATATTGATAGATTTATTATAAGCACAGAAGGAGTCAACACCAATCTTTTGTGACAACAAATCAACAATTGCATTGTCAAAAAATCACGTTTTTCACAACAGAAGCAAGCACATTGATACAATATTTCACTTTATCAGAGAGTTAGTGAACAATGGAGAAATCCATTTGGAGTTCTAAAAATTTGAAGATCAATTGGTAGATATATTCACAAAGGCATTAGCAAATGATACCTTTGATTATCTTAGACAAAATTTAGGCATCGTAAATGCTAAAGTGGTTAGTGGTAGAAATTAAGGAGTGTTAGAAACTGAAGATGAACAGGAGATAATTTCTCCACTTGACACTTAATTGCCAGTTGCACCTCCCTTTTTCAGTTCACTCCTTCTCATGCACAACAGTTAACAAATAGTTTGAGATTAGTTAGTTCAAATAGTTAGATAACAGTCTTACTCCTTGCTCAACTTGCATGCAATAACAGTTGAAGTTAGTTTTAGATTAGTTAAGGATTAGTTTATTTTTAGTTAGATTTGCCAATAAAATCTATTTAAAGATCTCTTGGGTGCAGCTTTGTATACACAGATCAAGAAAGATCAAGAAAGATTAATAAAATCTTGTTTTCTCCATTGCTGTAGCAATCTGAGGGTTTGAGTTCTTATTTTCTATTTTTGTTATGCTCTATTTTTCTGCTGACATATGCATATATAGGCTTCCATATATTTAATAGCGGAATGAAAAATATAGTCTTCATGTTATTTTCAAATATGGACTCTGATGCAGAAAAAATAGGCCAACCTTCCAGAGGTCATAACTTTTGACCTGTAATTCCATTTGACCGTCTCGAAAAGTTTGTTACTTTTCTAAATGTCTACCTAGAGTTGATTTTAGTATTTTTTGAAAGTCATATGTGATCCTCTGATGGTCTGAAATTAATGTTTATTGATTTTTTGTGGAATTTTTTATTTTTAGAAATTACATATTTTTAGGATCAGACGTCAACTTTAATTGATTTTTATATGTCAACTCTAAATCTAAGTTGAGGTTTATTTAAGCATGATTTGGGTTTATAATTATTTCAAATCATTCAATATGAATCAATATAAATTATTATTTTTTGAAACTTTATCTATTAATAATTTAATGTCTTAATAGTTTTTCAATTCATTAAACCCCATATATTATATTCGATAGGGGACTATAACTATAACCACCATGACAATTGCAGAAACATTTTTTACTAGACAAAAATAATAAGATAATTTTGTAAAAAAAAGTAAGAAAATGAATTACAACTACATGAAATAAAGTTTGCAATTTATTCTTTACCTGATTTTCTTTCGCAAATGATTTCTAATATAAATAATGGGGAGAGGATTTTGGTTTATTTATTTATTTTTTATTTTTTTAATATCAATTCCATGTGTAATTTTATATTTATTAGCATAAAGAGGTTTTCAAAACTTCTACAAAGAAAAACTCTTTCATTTTTTAATGCTCTTTATTCATATATATGAATTGAAAGGATTTTAATTTAATCACTTTCATCTCTTTATTATCTTATAAAATAAAAGTAAATAAATATTCTCATTAGTATTGATCAATAATTTTTGAAGTGCTGATTACTTTTTAAAAAATTCTCAATTTCCATTTAATGGTGTAGCTATCCTACCACTATCAAATAGTAATTTTTGATTATTTTAATATAAATAATATTTCTAAAATACATATATTTTTAAAAAAAATAAGGAACACCAACACATATAAAATACATTTTTCTTTCAATTAATTAATATTAATCTATTTCAGAATTCACATTATTTTATTTGGTTACCTATTATTTTACTACTTTTAGTTAACTATGAGAGAATAATAATTATTATTCTTATCTATATTTATTTGTACCCAATATTTTCTAATCAATCATTACAAATCAATTGTTGTTTTTTATAGATTATAATAAAGGAAAGGGGGACCTTACTCCATGTTACAAAAGATATTGCTAGTAGATAAAATTAACAATGAAAAAATAATCCTATAAAGCGAACAAACTAGTCTCATGAGAATATGAATGAAATAAAATCTAGAAGATTCATGTCCTAAATCAATCTAGAAGTGTTAGAGGGAAACACCAATAAGGAAAAACTCTCAGGAAGCAAGAAATAACTAACACCAAGATCCTTAATCACTAGTCACTAGAATGTCCTTCGAGTACAAAACAAAGAGCACTAAACAAAACTTCAACAATGAGAATAAGTAGAATAGGATATCTAGCTTCTTCAATCCTGTCAAACATAAATTATCCATGAGTATGAAATAGGGATGAACACCTCAGATTAAAAAAAAATCACATTAAAATCTAGATCACTAATTCACTCGAATAAATTTATAAGAAAATGTAGGATGTTATCAGGTTCAGTCTTTTATGATTATTCATTTGTATTGTTCAAAGATAGTGGGGCCTTAATAGTTCTGATAGTCAATATAATGAAGTTGAACATATCCAAAGTTAGGAAATAAATTTGATGGAGAGTTAGTCTCACAATAATTGTGGGAAATAGAAATGTCGAAAAAAAAGGAATGACATAAAGAATGTATTCAATGATTGACTTGAGCTTCCAATGACAAAGTAATCTTTTTTTTAAATGTTGAAAATTAAGGGGTATTCAACAGTGATTCTCAAACCTCGAAGAAGATATAAATCTTTAGTTCAATTATTTGATGACCATGGAATTTTGAAGGAAAATTATAAAAACACTTGTCTCAGATTATCGTTGAAAATGCTTCTATTATCCTTATATTCAAATGGATATCTTTGAACTTTTATAGATCACTATATTTTAATGAGTAATCAAAGAATAAAATTAGAGAAAAAATAGATAAACACTTTTTTATTCCATTTTTGAAGGTGTTGTATTACATTTTTTTATCTTATGAGCTACAAATAACATTCTGGTGCTACCTCTAGGGGCTAGTGTCTTCCACAAATATTTCATAAGTTCTATAAATTTTTGATCCTTTAGCCACATCAGTTTGAATCTAAAGGGAATTCCAAAAGGATACCTACCTATTTTGATAGTGAGGAAAATATGTAAATGGTTAGACCCCAAGACTTTTAAAATAGGAGGGAAGGATTCATTTTTTTAAAACAATGATTAGATACCATAAATATCTCGATTCATTTAGAAATATAACTAAAATCTATCTATCTTATTATTCCAAGTAAAGGATCAAAATTTAGGATAAATTTTGCAAAAAAATGTTTTCACTAAAAAATTTAATGCATTCCAATTGAGATTGAACATATCTCTAAATCCCACCTCATTTCTCATGATTTCTCAAGATATAATTGAGGTCATTAGCTAAAATAATATTTTCATCATTAAAATAATTTTTAACCAATGATATTTCCTTCCACGTTAACTATTTAGCAACCAGGATTGAAGGAGAACATATATTAAGGATGAATAAAAACATATTCTCTTTGAACCCTGTGATATTTAGGAAGATCTAATTTTTGTAGAGTCCACAATTTAGTAATTAATTAAAGATTTATTGAATAGGACATAATTCCATGTTATTTACCTAATCTCCTATGTAAAATTAGGCAAATAGTTTGAAAATTTTGGAGCAGTTATCTAGACACATAACTTTAGAATAGTTTGTTTCCTAGATAAAGACCAAATATAGGATTTGTCTTTAAAATTATATTTTAAGTAGCCTTCATTTGCTTTGGGGTCCCATACACCTAATATTACAATAAAATATCATCATTCCTTTTTATAATGACTCTTACCCCTTCCCAATTTCAAAATGTTCTCTCATTTAAAATTACAAATTTTAAAGAGAACTTTATAGGCTTATTGTTTTGAATCCTTAAGAGTATAATTTGAGCCTTTGCCTCTTCCTTTACCCATATTTGGATATTTTATAGTGATAGGAATTAATTTGAATTTATTCTCTTGAATGATTCTATAAATATTAATAATTTCTTTATCCTCCCCCCCCTCCTCTTATAATTTCCCCGTCAATAGTATCATGAACACAATGAAAGTTAGAAGTCAAAATCAATATGTTAAGGAGTTTACCAAAAAATAAGGAGGGGGTGGGAATAATAGAAATATTAGAGAAAAGGAGGGGAGTAGAATTGATCATGGAAAGAAGAGGAGAAGGGGTGAAATATAAGACTAGGATTACGACATGAAATGGGGAAATAAAAATGTTCATAGTATTTTTAGGGTTCAAAATATCATCCTCTAATAGAATTTTAATGGGAGGAGGGGGATGAGACTAGTATTTATCAATCCATTTATAAAATTTATGTTGTAAGGGTGAGGTAGAGAGAGATTTGGTTTGTGTAATGGAAAATTAGAAGGATTGTAGGGATTACTCAAGAGGGGGAAATTTTACCATAAATGACCTTGGGCTTGATAACCACTTCAATTTAATGAAAACTTATTGTAATAAACTTATTGGTCCTAAAAATTATATCTAAAAATAAGTTTGATCTCTTTGACCAAAGAATTTTTCAAGTTAAGACTGACACACAATCTAACACAAGGTCCTCAATATCTATTCAATATTATTGGATCAATCTTAAAAAGGGGCCTAATTTAAGATATAATATGACATAGGGCATAGGCATGATTTAATTCACAAGGTAGAGCAAAAATTTTAATCCATACTTGAGTGATACGATGATCTATTTTTGAAACATCAAGACCTTTTTCCCAATTAAAACTATAAAGACGTATATTTTCCAAAAACTAATGACATTAATAAAAAATTTCATGTTTGTTTTATTTATTGGATGATGTGATAGCAAAGAAAACTTTATTGGGTCTGAGAAAGGGGAAAGAAAAAGGATTCCAAGGCTTAGCTAAGAGGCATGCATTTTACCTTAAAAGTCCTTGGGCTTGGAAACCTTTGCACCTAAATAGAAGCCTTCCATAATCAACTTATTGGCCCAAAAAATAATATTCAATTTTATGTTTCATCTCTTTGATGGAAGGATTTCTCAAGTTCAGACTGACACCCAATCTAGCATAGGATCCTTCCAATATATTAAAAATTATTGGATCAATCTTAAGAAAGGTCCCAGTTTTATATCTAATACACCATAGGGCATAGCCATGTTATAATTCTCAAGGTAGAAAAAAAAACATAATCTAGACTTGAGTGATATGAAGATCCAATTTTGAAACATTAAGACCCTTTTCCCAATTAAAAATAGAAAAACCTATATTTTTTAAGAATGAAGGGCATCTTCAAAATATTTTGTTTCTATCGTATTTATTGGAGAATGTGACAACAAATAAAATTCTAGGGAGGTATAACAAAGAAAGGGGAAGATCAACATTAATTGGTATGGATGTCTAATTAATTAGTCCCTCAAGAGATAATTCATTTCCTTTAAATTTACCAAAAAAAGGCCTTTATTCATAGATTGATATTCCCTATCCACAATTTATGGATATAGGATAAGGGTATTTATATTCAAATTTACCTTTAATTAGGTAAATACTTTTATCCTCTCAGTGAAGAAATTAACTTTTAAGGCATTATGAAGTCGTCTGATATTGTAGTTTAAAATGAATGGATAAAATATCTTTATGTGAAGATGCCATTTTGACTTTATTGATTTGACCTTGGAGCATATTTTATATTAATGTCAAGATTATTGCCCAAATATACTTGTTCTCTTGGACTTCTTACATCAAGCTAATAGAGGAAAAATAATTTTATCTTGAGATCGATTTCTTCATAACCAAGATTATCTTATTCATTACTGACACTGTCTTATCAATCCCCTGAGGATTGTACACGTAAACCACTTCGATTCAATGTCATGATAGGCCTATCTTTGAAATGTGAACTTTCAACCAAACAAAAAAAATCCTCCATTTTTGCAACAACCAAGCAGATCAAAATAATGAGTAGAATAATTTCTCAACTAAAAATAAAATTTAAATATGAGAATATATACACAAGACAAAAATGTATTTGAGGAAGAATCAGAAAGCTATCAGAATGAACACTACCAAGAACAAAAAAAGTCTTTTTACCACAACACTTTTTCCCCTACCTTCCAAAATACACATAGTGATTATTGGAAAATAGTAGTTTGCACAGTTGGGCATTTAATGTCAAAATATTTTGTTTGTCCTAGCTTAATTTGTAACATAGTCCAAGAGGATTTGCATTAATGATTTTGGTTATTAATTAGTTGTATCATGTGTGAGCTATAGCTACACATTTAATTATTTTTTATTATATTTTAGATAGAGCCCAATGTAGCCATGAAATAGGAGAGATAAGCCCTTTTTGTTTTAGATAGTGTGTGTGTGCACAAGAATAGGAAGGGGAAAAGTCTAATCAAGAGCAAAAAAATAATGTTATGGATAGTTGTAGCTACTGTATTTATTATGGATAAATATATACATAGAGCTCAGGCTAGGTTTATTTCCATATATGATTTCATAAACAACTGTAATTATTCTTTTTCTATTTCTCTATATTTTTGGGGGTTGTTATCTCTTATCTTTTATCTCTTTTTTTTTTTTTTGAAATTTAATTCCTCGATTTTCTAGTATTGATTTTATTTTTATCTTCCCTGCCTCCTCTCTTAATACCTTCATCTGGTATCAGAGCCAAAGGAAACTCTACACTTCAATTTTTTTTAGTTTTTTTTAAAAATCCATAAATAGCCTCAATGTTTGGTGCACCCCTATCTAGTTTTTGATTCCCTCTTTTCTTAGGGAAAAATTATGAGTATTATTTTTTAACTATGAAACATTATTTCAGTCTTGATATTTATGAGAGATAGTTGAAAATGGTTATATGGAACTAGCATACCAAGAAGCATATAATTACCTTATACAAGTTGAGAAAGACATTTGGAAATAATAGAGGAAGAAGGATTGTAAAGGTTTATTCTACACCCATTAAGTAATGTATGAGATCATACAATTAAGAGTAGAAATATTATATCATGCCAGGGAGGCACGAAATACACTATAAATTGCTTACCAAGGTGTGGACATGGTAAAGACTTGTAAATTATAGCACCTCAGAAGAGATTTAAAAATTTTATCAATGAGAGACTTAGATTCGGTAGTATATTTCTTTACACACGTTTTTGGTCTAATTAATCAAATAAAATCTCATGGAGAGGCCATAGAGGATACAAAGATTATTGAAAAGGTGCTTAGAAGAATTCCATCTAAATTTGACCCTCTAGTTGTCGATTTGGAGGAAACCAAATAATTTAGTATGATTCTTGTTGATAAACTTCATGTTTCTCTCATCAATCATGAATATAGACTACATAAGTAAAACATCTCACTAAAAAATGTATTTTCATCTTAGTCATCTATAATCCATGGAAGAGGATGGTGGAAATTTAGTCCTAAAGGTAGAGGGAGAAGTTCCTCTAGAGGTGGACTTAGTAGTTTTCCTACAAATGTTGGCAGCATAGGTCAAAATAATTTTTTTTTATTCAACCAGGTGGTTTAAGGTTTGATAATTCACCTATTCAATGCTATTATTATATGAAGTTTGGGCATTGTGTTCATTAATGCAAGATAACATAGTATGAATAACACAAGAAAGTTCAAAATTAGTCAAGTAGCACTCCCACAAGCACTATGTTTATTTCATATACTAGGATTATTGAAGCAATTGCTACAAACTCCCTAGTTGAGTGCAATGTTGTCCAAGAAAGCCCATGTGACATATGGTATTTGGATTCCAGTTATTGGAATCACATTATGGGTAATGTAAATTTGCTTTCTTTCTTGGATGAATTATTTCAAACTGATGTCATACTTGGTAATAACAATAAGGTCATTATTTTGGGTAATGGTTCAATAATTATCCTAACCAAAAAGGGGGACCAAAAATTTATGAATGATATATATTATTGTTATTGGTCTAAAAAATAACTTAATGAATATTTTTCAGTTGGTACAAAAAAGGTATAGAGTTACATGTAAAACAATGAGTGCATGATTTTGGACAAGATCCCATGCAGACAATTGATTGCCAAAGTATAAATGACTATTAACCAGATGTTTCCCTTGAGGATAAGGCCGTATATGGAGGGAAAATAGCCCAAGATGTTTATAAGACAAATAATGTATAATCTAGAGCTACCATTAAGGTAAAAACTACAAAATCAAAAGATAAAATGAAATATGTAGATTTTATAAGTTTTGGAGGAAGCCAATTCAGCTTTGAAGAAGCAAAAGGTAGTGGTGGAGAAATTCAAACAACATTTTAATCAGTTGTAAAGGATTAATCTTGGTTTTGGCATTTCATATTTGAGTATTTGAACTTTAGAGGGCTAAAGCTACTATATATGAAGAACATGGTGAAAGGTTTACCTTTAACTGAGCAACCAAAAAGAGTTTGTGAAGGTTGTATCTAAGGCAAACAACATAGAGAGTCCTCCTTGATTGGAAAATCAATAAGACTAAGAGCACCACTTGAGTTTGTTAATTTGGATTTTTTTGGGCAAATGAAAACACCTTCTATAGGAGGCTACACTTATTTCCTTCCTTTTATTAATGACTTTACATGTAAAAATTGGGTTTACTTCTTAAAAAACAAATCTAATGTATTTTCTTAACTTCATTAGTTCAAGGCACTTGTGGAAAAGCAAAGTGGCTACTACATGAAGGTTTTAAGGATGGATAGAGGCAGTAAATATATTTCTAATGATCTTTTTATTTTTTTTATATTACATGGCATACAAAATCAATTTATATCCGATGATACACCTCAACAAAATGTTGTGTCAGGGAGAAAAAACTGAACTATTATCGAGATGACATGTAGTATGTTAGAAACGTCACATTTACCTAATGAATACTAGATTGAGGAAGTTGAAACATCTATTTATATCATGAATAGGTGCCCAATAAAGAGTGTGAAGAATAAAGTCCTTCAAGAGGCTTGGACAGGTAAGAAACATAGTGTTTCTCATTTTGAGGTATTTGGCTATGTTTCATATGCACACATTCCTAATGAGTTAAGGAATAAGTTAGAAAATAATGGACAAAAGGTATATTTGTTGGCTATTTAGAGAATACAAAGTCATATGAGTTGTTTAATCCTATCAATAGGATGGTTATAGTCATGGTTGATGTTCAATTTATGGAAAATGAGGCATGGGTTGAAAGTATAGAGAGGACTATAAACATTACACTTATTGTTCCTCATGATGATATGGTAGATGAAGTGTTTTCATCATCAAGTACAACTGAAATAGAAGCTCCATAAGTTTTATCTCAATCTACAACCCAATTCATGACAAAGAGATCTTCAAGGTTGCTACACACACCAAGAGTACATAAAAATCCACAAGCAACCATAATAGCATCTACATTAGCTAACATTCTTGGAGCAACTCCAACTAGCATTCTAAGTAGTCCTACAACTATGAATCCAACTATAGCAGGCATGCTACCATGAAAAAACAAGAGTTTGAGTGAGTTGTATAATGTTGATACAATAAATTCATTTTTAGTCTTTGCTTTATTTTCTCATGTTTATGATCCATTAACATTTGAAGAAGCTATGAGTTATGATACATGGGCACAAGCCATGGGAGAATAAATTGAGTCCATTGAGAAAAGTCAAACATGGGAGTTCATTGAGTTTCCTAAAGGCAAGGATGTAATAAGTGTAAACTAGATTTATAAGATTAAATATGATGTTGATGTAAAAGTCCAAGAGCATAATGCAAGGCTAGTTGTATGGGGCTTCACACAATAGCTCTGAATAGATTTCAATGAAACATTTGCTCCTATTGCACAGTTGGACATAGTTAGGACCATATTGGCTATTACTTCCCACAACAAGCGGCTTGTGTACAAAATGAATGTGAAGTCAACATTTCTAAATGACTACCTAGAAGAGGAAGTGTATGTTGAAAAACCAAAGGCTATGTGATACCAAGTCATAAAATCAATTTATATAGGTTGAAGAAGGCACTTTATGGATTAAATAAATCTCCTAGAGCTTGGTACAATCATATTGATTCCTATCTCATAAAAAATGGTTTCCAAAGAAGTGGTTGTGAGCCAACCTTATACATAAAAGTCAACAAGCAAGGTAACATTCTAATTTTTTTTATATATATAGATGATCTAATCTTTACAGGTGATCTTAGCATAGATGATTTTAAAACAACATTGAAGAGTGAATTTGAAATGACTGATTCAGGGCTTATGAGATATTTTTATGTCATTAAAGTCCATCAATATAATGTTGATAAATTTATTTCTCAATCCAAGTATGCAAATGAAATCTTGAAGAGATTCAATATGGTAAAATGCAAGGCAGCCACAACACTGGTCATGATGGGATTAAAGCTAAACAAGGAGGATGATACATCATGTGTGGATCCTACATCGTTCAAGAGGCTGGTCAGAAGCTTTATGTATTTTAAGATCACAAGCCCTGATATTATGTATAGTGTAAGCCCAATTTCAATGTTTATGGAGTCTCCAAAAGACTCTCATAAGTAGGCCAGTAAGAGAATATTGAGGTATGTGAGTGGTACAAAGGATTTTGGCATATTATATTTCACTTTAGTTGATTCAAGTCATATGGGCTATATAGACAGTGATTATTGAGGTAGCATAGATGATGAAAAAAACACTTTTGGGTATGCTTTTCACTTTGATGCAGGGGTTATGTCATGGGCTTCAAAGAAACAAACTATTGTGACTCTTTATTCAGAAGAAGCCTAGTATGTGGCATCCACTAGTGCAAGTTGTCAAGCTGTTTGGATGCAAAGGATGTTGAAAAACTTAATGCATGATAAAAAAAGAAGCCACTATAATATTTTGACAATAGTTCAACCATTGCATTATCCAAAAATCATTATTTTCATAATAAAACTAAGCATATTGATACTAGGTACCATTTTATTAGAGAGTTTGTCAACAACAAAGAAATTTGCCTAGATTTTTGCAGGTTTGTAGATTAGTTTGCAAACATATTTACAAATCAATTGGCAAAGGAGACATTTCAGTATTTATGAGGTTGTTTTGGAGTTTTTAATCATACAAATGTATATAGCTCTAAAGATAAGTACTCCAAATATAGCTCCAAAAATATAGCTCCAAGGATATATGCTCTGAAGATATGCTTCAAATATGATGCTCCAAGTATGATGCTCCGAAGATATGCTTTGGATATGATGATCTGAATATATCCTCCAAAGATGATTCTTCCATGATAAGTTCCAAAGAGACTACTCGTAAGATGCTCGGAAGAGATTATTTTGAAAATTGCTACGAAGATATGTAGCAACAGCTCTTGAGTTGTTTGATGCAAATTTTTGATGATCCCCAGCTGTTAAAATGAAGGTAGAGTATTGAAATATAGTAATTGTTCACAGCTAGGCATTTAATGTGAAAATGCTTGGTTTATCCCGTCTTGATTTGTACCGTAGTCCAAGAGGATTTGGATTAATGCTCTTGCTTGTTGATTAGCTATATAATTTGTGCGTTGTAGATACACATATAATTCTTATTTTTTATCTTTTCTCTAGTGCCCAGCATAAGCATGAAATAGGAGAGAGGAACCGCTTGTGTTTTAGAGTGTATGTGTACACAGTAGTAGGAAGGGGGCATAGTATGGTCAGAAAGAAGTACAAAAAATTCAGAGTAGAGATTATATTCAGTGTTATGTGCAGCTATAGCTGCTATATTTATTGAGGATGAATATATATAGAGAGCTGAAGCTAGTTTTATTTCCAGATTCCATTTCATAAGCAGCTGTAGCTATTCTGCTTCTATTACTCTGTATTTTTCTGGGTTGTTATCTTTTATTTTTCTGTTATGTTTTGTTTGTGCAAATTTAATTCCTTTATTTTCTAGTTTTGAGTTTCTTGTTATCTCCCCTACCTCCTCCCTTAAAACCTTCAGTGATTAGAATCTCGACAATATATTTAAACCCCACCTTGATGTCCTACTTCTTCCAAAGATCGTATTTTTAACTCCTCCACTCTTTCATAATCTCTGAGTGAGGATAAAAATGACACACGGAAAGCTTCTTTTCCATACTTTATAATTTCCATAATGTGACAAATAAAACTGAAATGAATTTTGCTTTGTGATGTCCAACCATAGGATCTTAGAGCGGAGAAGGATCCTCAAAAGGAAGCTTCATCTCATACGCTTAAGGCTAACAACTAGTCCGCCTTGTAATTACATTAATAAGATGTTAACATTACATAATAGACAAAGCTGAAGAAAATCAAACCAAAGAGAAAAACTAACATTGCATGCTACAAACATTACACGATAGACTGAAGGAAAGAAAAGCGGACCAACCAAATTTGTCGTGCTTGAAAAGCGAACCACAACCATGGCAATCAAAAATTTCCTTCGATCGTCGACATTAGTAACTCACCGTACACCCAGTGTAATCGCTTCACGAGAAATACGAAGGAAATAAACTTTATAGTTGATTATATTAAAAAGAAAAAATGTATCAATTGTTACTGATTTAATTCAAATCTTAAGATCAAAATGTTTATTAATTACATCTTTCTTATAACTTCATTGTGACTTAAAGATACGTCTAAAAAAATTGTACCACCATAAAATTTCACATCCACAATGAAGTTACAATCAATCATTTCCCCCATACACTCCTGTCCCCACCCCCGCCGCGGAAAAAAAATGGTCAAGAGTGTTCGTCTTTTGTTTGTTTTTTAAAATTTAATAATATAATTTGAACTTTTACTTTTATGATTATAATGTTTAAAAAGATTTTTAGTTTTTTAGTTTTATTTATTTATTTTTAAATAGTTATATTATTATCATTAAATTTAAATTTTAGTATCTTTTTTTTTTTATGAATCATTTTGTTGTTTTAAAGTTTTCTAAGATGATCAGGTATTTTTCATTTCATATTGAGTTTGAGATCAAGAATCATTTTTTTTTAAGGCTTAAGTTAATAAATAAGGCTTTCTAGACATTCATAAATCATTAGAACATCTTTCATTATGATATTATTATCTAGAAAATTTTAATTATTGAGATCAGTATCTTAAAAAAAATTATTCTATAATTATACATGCGTTAATCAATTTTTATTTGAAATATTAATATTTAATATATCTTTCTTCTTCATAATATACAAGATAGATTTTCCTTTTAATCAATTCTCTAAATTCCTCACTTTTAAATTGGGAATACATTTAGCTCCTAACTACAAAATGAATATAACTCTAAAATAAAAATAAAATACAATTAAATAATTTCGATCTTAAAATTATTAATTGTATTTCCAATAATCTATGCCTAAAATTAAACTAATCAATATTATTTTTTTCAACATTTACTTTAACTTCAGAAGGTCGAATATTTATTTAAGTACTACCATGAGGGGAAGCTGATTTTAGTTTGCTTGGTTGATCCTTCTTATGGATTTGAGAATTGAGCTATTCTTTCATTTTTTGGGGGAATATATGTAGAAACACATAGGTTTCTAATTAGAACCTTATTACCAATCTTTAATTTATAAGATTATTCATAGACAAATAAATACTTGTAACATCTCTTTCTAATTTGTTGAATCTGTACATCATCTTATATCAAATAGGTATTTTTTTAATTAAATATAATTTTTTTTAAATGGGTTCCACGTTTTCAAAATGGAGAGAAAGAAAGAACAATTTCAGGTTATCGAGACTTTTCTATGACCAACAAATAAAATAGGTTGCATAAACACCATGAAAATGGTACAACACTACTACATAACACAATATAAACTAAAAAATAAGACTATAATTTTGCCATAATAATTTATTTTCTAGATCTAAAGATCATATTTAGTGGTTCCAGTCCCTTTTTACCTCTACCGTTGCTTTTGTTACTCACCATTGCCTAGTCTCCTTCCTTTGAATCTGAGAAGATAGGAATGGAGACTTCGAGTGTTTCAACTAGATTATAATTATTTAATGACATCTTAGCCAACAATTATTCACTTGATTTTTAAGTTGAAGTATTAATTTTTTCAACCGAATCAACCTTCTTCTTTGTATGGCCCGAAGACTCCACGAGGGTAGCACCAACTCTATTTTTCTCGTCTCTGAATTTCATCTCTTCTCGATTCTCATGCATTGAAAATTAGCAACATTTTCTTCGACCTCACCTTCAAAAACATTCTCAGTAGCTTTTATGCCCTCAAAAATTTAGATATACATTGTTGTGTAAAACAACCTAAATACCTTCTTCACTTTCTCTTAGGTATGTATTACTCTGATTAAGATAAACTCACCTTTAATTGGTGTGGAATCAAAACCAAGATAATATAATCTAAACAACTTTTTCACTTTCTCTTGGATATGAATTATTATGTAAAATAACTTGAACACCTTCTAACATTGAAAAATTTGATAATAAATATAAAGATTTGATAATATAAATGTAAAGATGAAAAAAAATAGATACAACACAAAGAAAAAAATTATTTTTTTAAAAAATCAATTTCATTTATAGTTCCTATTCTTATATTATTATAATTAATTTATGAATATAATTTGTAAAACTTTTCTAATATAAATAAATGATTTAAAAATTAAATATAATTAAATACTTTTTTTTTTTTTTTTTTAAATTTAAAAATCATTGAAATAAATGTTTATATAAAAAGAGTAACAAGAAAGAAATTCTTTAAAAAAACACAAAACTAAATTACAATACATTTAAAAAAAATATGAATCAAATTTTATGTAGCAAAATCACAATCAAAGTGAAGTCTTCCTTTTGTGTTTACCTTAATTTCAGTTTTTATTAAAAATAAGAATAAAACATTATTTATTATATATAAATAAATATAATTTTAAGATGAATAATCATAAAATCAAGATTAATTGTTACAATCAGAAGTAAAATTAATCCAATGAAGTGATAAAGAGGTTAAGAAACATATGCTCTTCAAATTTTCTTTAAAATTTGAAGTGCACTACTTTTCTTTTATTAATATTTTTAAGTTATTAAATTTTATTCCCAGTACATTATTATAATTTATGTGTTCATTTTTAAGGCACTTTAATGGTTGTCTAATTTAGTCTTATACATCTCTGACCATAGTAATCTTAACATGTTCTTTTATCTATGGCATCGGTCTTGTATTTATGTTTATATCCCTTTACTTGTAGGGTTTCATAATTTGGTTCATCTAGTTTTCATGTCTTAGTTCTTTTTTATTCTGATTTTAATTTTACTTTGCAGATGTGGAAAGTAAACTATGTTGAATAACTAAATCTTTTTGTTTACATACTCTGAACAAAAAACATTCAAGAAGACTACCAAATCTATGTTGTAATTACATATCTCATATATTCAAAATAAAACCTTCACATAATCATGTGTAGATGAAATAGCTCAAACAAATATTTCAATCTTCTCTTTCTTAAAAATGATCAATACAATTATTAAATAATAATTTCCATCCTTTAACACTAAAAATCGAGTGAAGAAACCAAGATAAATGTGTCTCAGATATTTAATAATATAAAAGAAAATAAGAACGGAATGATTTGAGTCTAAAATTGACCCAAAATGTGACTGATGTTCCATCTCAATTAACATACTTGATTCCTAAATGCCTTGGTATATCTCTCTAAATTGATTTGACAAGCCCTTGCATTTATAATATGAATTAGGAATACCCGGGGGTATTAACTTACTTTTGAAAATGTAAATTGGAAGAATAAAGGCCTAAGTTAATGAACAATAGGCAAAATGATCCGCAAGACAAAAAAGGACATGCCTGCTCATGATGGACTCTTACAGTTACGAGTTTGTCTACGAGACAAGTATGGTCAATTGTTGAAGAAGGTTTAAATAATAGGTGACAAATAGTTTAGATGCACTAACGGATATATTCTAAATAAGAATTGAGATGCTTTTTAAACTTAATGGACCAAATATAAACTTATGATATTAAAACCATCCTGGAAATAGAATAAAATGTACAGATTTAAATAAATTAAAAGAGGAATAAAACAGAAGAATACGACTAAAACAGAAGAATAAGAATTTTTTTGCCAAATTTAAGGTTCAACACTTCTTATCGCATATGTTTACTTCCATTACCACACGTGTGGAGAAATACTTTATTATAAAATTGCAGACCCGCTTTCATGCTTTACAAATTTCTCACAGTACATGACCTGTACTGATCCCTTCGTGCTCAATTCCTAAGACATTTTAACAAGAAGAAAATGAGAAATCATTATTCTACAAAAGATTTATATATTATGCTAGAATTCGATAAGAAGCTAAAAATACAATGGAGAGGGATGAGATATTTTTAAGGTCACTTAATCTGTTCCAATTCTTCATGTTAAACCACAACATAGAACAACGTGGATTATTAAATATGCAGGTTTAGAAAACTTTTGTAAAATTAAGCCACGCCCTTTGATTGAATGCCGTTGTTTGTTGACACCGGTTGTTTGTGTCCTGTCATTCATCTCACCGTTGAACCGTGCGTCCTTTTCAAAATACAAATGTAAATTGTATAATAAGTATCTATTCTTTTTGCCAAATGCAAAATACTAGACGTTATGTAATGTCAGATTCTAAGAGTGCTTATTTTCCCCAAATTTTATTGCTCTCTATGAATTGACGGTTTCGACATCGGAAAGAAAATAATCTAGTTTACTCTGTTTTCCCTGATAGTACTTCAACTGAAGGTCATCGAATCATCTGGAACCTCTCAAATCCCTTACCACTGTGTGTACAAAGTATTGCTTCGTTGATGACTGAATCTATTCAGATTAGAATTGTTTGAGAATATTTCAATTTTCATGATCCAAGTCGGATAACACGAGAAAAGAAAAGGTACGAATACCAAAAAAAAAAAATTATATAGAGGCAACCAAAAGACATGAGCTTATAGGCGTCTAAAATCTGTCTTTGTATGAGGATCATTGATTTGAATTAAGAACTGACTTTGTTTGAGGATCAATGATTTGAATTAAAAATTGTAAATGAATATGTTTTATTTGTTTTCGTTTCATGGCAATCAGAAAAAAACAGTATTAAGAAAAGCCAGAAGAGAAATCACTCACAGCAGGAAATATTGAAGAGGAATAATGGCGAGCTCCCTGTAAATTTCACACAAAACTGCAATTCCCAGCAGCAGCAGCAGAGAAAGAGGAATTACAGAGGAGTAAGGCAGAGACCATGGGGTAAATGGGCGGCGGAGATTCGTGATCCGAAGAAAGCAGCTCGAATATGGCTGGGAACATTCGAGACAGCTGAAGACGCTGCCAAGGCTTACGACGACGCTGCTTTAACATTTAGAGGATCAAAGGCCAAACTGAACTTCCCAGAAAAAGCATGCCTCACGGACCGTAATAAGCATCACAATAATAAGGTCAGTGTCAACTCGATTGACAAAAATGACATCATTCCAAGCAGTGTTGAGGTTCCATCCATAATTTCAACATTAACGGATTACCCATTCACCCCAATGAGTGAAATATCGGCAGTGATGGAGCGCCGTGGTGCAATTGGACACGGCGCCGCTTATTCTGAGTTGTCACAACGCGAGTATTCCTCACCATGTTTGGCTCAATCAACCGAGTTTAATCATAATACCCACCTTGGGCATAATGGTGGGAATGATCTTCTTTATGATGCAATTACAAGATATCATCATCAGCAGCAATATCAGCTGGGTGTATCCTCCGTGAAAAGCTATCCAAATTTAAGTAATGAGCAATTTATAAGGACGCCTATTTTGGTTCCAACGAAGTACGCAGATCAATGCCTATCAATGTACAATAGATATCTACATCAGCAACAGCAGCAGATACTTTCTGGGCAGCATTTAACTCAGACTTTTGACAATATTGGACACCCGGAGTGGCAATATTTTCCAGGACGTGCTATAGATCAAACATCTGGTAACCCAGATTTCAATCAAACTCTGCCAAATCGTGGACATCATTTGCTCTACGAAGATACTTGACAATAATTAGAAGCCGCACATGTTAATTATTAGTCCCGGAGGCATCTATTGTATTCACTGCAATTTAACTTGGGATTATTAGCTTTGTCATTCACTAATCACGTTGTATTGTTTTAGGTGTTGATAGATATATAATACCTCTGTCAAAGGTGAACAGCTAGGCTTTTAGCAGATCCTATAAAAAAAATATTGTTTTAAATATTTTGATTGGTCCAAAATTTGATATGTTATAAGCCCCTTCAGTTCAATCAAGAGGAACCTGCAATTTCGTTGACGTCATTCATTAAAATACAATAAATGTCATAATATTCATGATATACATCAGGGCCAGAAAATATGGGGAAACAGAAATCTGTCAGGGCAGTAAAATATGTTCAATAGACGCAAATTATCAGTGAAATGTAGCCTCCCAGTTACACCTATTTGTAATTATACAAACAATCGTTGACCTCTGTAGATTAGCATGAATCATTACCTACTATTGATGATAAATCGGCTGCAGAAAGTGTAGATATGGATGTTAAATCGACTGCTGAAGAAGCAGCAAAAACGGTGAAAATATTGATAATTTATCGGCTGCAACAAAAGAAGAGCAAATGGTGAAATTTTCCATGTAAATACTGATCATTTATGGAAAATATGGCTGTGAATATTGAGAATAAATCGGCTGCGAAAAACAAAGCAAATTTGAAAAAATTGACAATGATTGAGAGGTAGCGTTGGATTAAATACAACAAAGCAGATATCCAGAAAATATTGAGAAAATAGTGAAAAGATCAATTCAGTGAGCAGAATTATACCAAAAGAAATTCATTTTCAGATATATGCTCCACAAGCCAATTTCAATCAGTACATAAAATAAACGTCTGAGGCTTCCCTAGCACACAAATCCATCAAACTTTGGCTTTGGTTAATTTGGGCAATGACGAATATGTGTTTTTCCATCTGTATGTGGTTCATGGCAATGGCCTATGAACCCTAGCGGAGGGTGAATCTCTTAAGTTTGTTGTTTCACTTGTTTATAGGGTTTTTGGCCGCATCCAAATTATTTTCGCTGATCAGAATAGAAATTCGGGACATTGAACTATATTACATTAAGATTTCAAATAAAAATTTACTTCAAATAGATATTTATAAGGGTTAGGGATATGTAACATTGCAGGTTAAGAAATTTTAATTTTTAAAGCATTTTCGAAAAATGTTATAGCTCTTCCAATTTGTTGAAGGAAAAACAAAACACAACAGAAAACACAACACATTCAGATTGCTACAGCAATCAGGGAAAAAACAAGATTTTATTGAATCTTGTAGATCTTCTTGATCTTGCTTTCTTGCGTCCAATTACAAAGCTATGCCCATGGGTCTCTTAAATAGATTTGAAAACAAATAATAATTAGAAAAACAAACTGAAGACTAATTTTAGTCTTTGCATGCAAACTGAAACTAAAACAAATTCTCTAAATGTTGTTTAACTATTTGATAACTGCTGCTGCATGCATGAGAAGGAGTGGAAAAATTATCTCCAATCTCTAACACTCCTCATTAATTTCTACTACTAACTACTTCAGCATTTACAATGCCTAAATAATTTACCATTCTTGCCACAGCTACGTTGCTAGTGGCTGCCAATCATGCGGAATACACCGCCTTGCAAAATACATCGCCTTATATGTGGAATACACCACCTTGCGAAATACATCGCCTTATTTGTGGAATACATCACCTTGTGAAATACATCGTCTTATTGTCTGATAATAGGTAATTAACCAACTCCTTCAGCTCTCCAAGTGTCTTTTTCTTCGGACCTTTTCTGTTAGAGGGGTTGTGCACTTCTAATTTTCTCTCCACCTTGGTTTTAAGCTTTGGTCCCAGCTTGAGGTCGCATGGAGAAGGCGCTTGACCAGCCACTTGACTATTTGCATTGTCACTATTGGGAGATACGAAGACGGTTTCATCGCCGCTCCACTGCAGTGGTGTCTTGGAGCTCATCTGCTGTGGCTTAGTCACAGCCACCGCTGGCACAATCCTTTTGTTTTCTTCCGCTGGCGGAGCGTTCATACGCTTTTCTTCATCCTTGAACTTGTAGTTAGAAGACACCATTCCGGAGCACTTCTACGTGTGCCCCCACAGTGGAAAAGCCACATCATGCCTATGCCCCAATTCCAGCAGTGCCTGCAATGCCACCCAATCGTCAGGGGTTAAATCCGAACAATCCAGCTCCTCGTCGCTTGCTTCTGCAACCACTAAGTGCTCCATGCGATCCATAGCTTGCGCTTTGTTGGCTGCTATGTTTGCATGATTTTATTGTTTTTGGCTTCGCTCCTTCCTTGGGCAGCGTCTTCAACTCTCTTTTGTTGGCATCTTTCTCCTGCAGCTGCTACAACCTTCCTTCAACCTGGGCATTTTTTTTCCAGCGACTGCTAGGTACTCACCACACTTCTACTGCAACTTTTTCTAACGATTCACCACTGTGTCATCTTCATACTGGCTTCTGCACTCTCACCCGAAGTCTTTGCTTGGCTCTTTTCAACACCTTCACAGCTTCTGCTGTGCGTTGACTGCTGCCATCTCCTCACGCCAAACTACTGCTGCTGCGTCAACTATTCCACTTGACTGCGGCATTTTTCCTTGTCTGGCTCTAATACCAATTTGAAGGAAAAACAAAACACAACAGAAAACACAATACATTCAGATTGCTACAGCAATCAGGGAAAAAACAAGATTTTATTGATTTTCTTGAATCTTGCAGATCTTCTTGATCTTGCATTCTTGCTTCCAATTACGAAGCTATGCCCATGGGTCTCTTAAATAGATTTGAAAACAAACAATAATTAGAAATACAAACTAAAGACTAATTTTAGTCTTTGCATGCAAACTGAAACTAAAACAAATTCTCTATCTGCACTTTAACTATTTGTTAACTGCTGCTGCATGCATGAGAAGGAGTGGAGAAATTATTTCCAGTCTCTAACCTTTGTAAACCTTTGCAAATTACAAAGCTTTATAATATTTTGAAAGAAAGATTTAATTTTTTCATATCATAGTTTAATTGTTTAAAATTAAATATAATATAATAAAATAAATTTATTTACTCTCATTTGGGGTTTTATACAAGTAATTGATATACTCTATGCAACAATTGTTTTTGTTACTACACTTTTCAAAATTCTTTCTCTGTAGTGCATCATTCCCATAATGGATTTGACTTTTAGTGTTTTAATGTAATCTCTTCCTTTTTGGGCATCAAATATTTTAAGGGTTTTGTCTTCATTCCCTTGGGGTTTTTCTTTTTACGCTTCTGTAGTCATTGTGCTTGATCCATATATGCTTTATTGAATCCCTACTTCCTTGGTTGTTTAGAGAGTTATCTTGGTATATAATAATGGCTAGAATAAGAATGAAAATTCTGCACTTGTTGGAGCACAAGCTCAAAGGCATTTTCTCCTTCTCCAGCCCAATCTTCCTCTACCATGGCACTATGAACATTAAATAAATCACATTCGCTATGGATTTGACTGATATCTCAAATTTATGACTGTAATTTGTTAATTAATAGCATGTCATTGCAGGAGCAAAGTTATTAATTGAAGGAAATGTCCAAAAGCCATGGTGCCATGTGGGGCATGGTGAAATGACCCAAGGGAGGAACTCTTTCTATATTTTTAATATGTAGTGGCCCATCATAATAAGGGTAAAATAGAGAGACGTTTGCAATTAGCATAAAAAAATCTAAGTTTGGTGTATTTGATTTGGGTTTTATAATATTTCTTTTTGGGTATTTCAAATGCTATTTTTAATTCTTTGTTATTTCCTGCCAATGGTTTGCCTTCATTCTTGCATTGCTAGGAATGAATTATACTAATTGGAATATTGTTGCTTAGCATCCGACTACAAGTCAGTGAACCCCTATGAATCTCTAGGTAAGTTAACTCATATCCATATGATTTTGAACTTCAATTTATTCAGGTGCTCTTAGTTGAAATGCTTCAAAGTTATTCATCCATTACAATCTCCAGTAAAAAGACATTTGAATAATTGCATGTGTATGACATTTAGAATGTGTACAACATTTTCATGATATTTGAAGAAATTGTGAGTCATGTTAATCAATCCAAGACATATTAGTTTATTGATTGATAAATCAAACATTATACAGAGGTCCAAAACTACATACAGGGACTTGGAACTTCATGCCCCTTGTTACTATTAGTTTTTATGATCAAAATTGAAACATTCAGTAAATGCAACACAATAAACAATGAACACAACAATATACATTGGAAAAACCCTCCAATTTGAAGGGAAAAACCAAGCAACAATATATCTCTTATATATTGAATGATAAGTATAGAAATCTACTTTACAATGGCCAAATCCAAGGCCTACAGGTATGGCTTCACTTCTTGAAACACAATGAATAAGATCACACTTGATAAATCTGATTTGCTCTTGAAGTAACTTGATCTACTCCTTAGAAGTCTACTCTGCCTTGTAAATTATAATTCTTATTATCTTGAACAATGAGAAATCACTCTATATATATACAAGTGAGAGGAAAGAGACACATCTCTTCAATTTCTCTATTGACCTCCACCAAATAAATTATGTCTTAAATAATACAATAAGTTGGGCTAGAAGTGGGAGCCCGATGCTGCTCCTTCAAAATCAACAGTTACTTATTATAACCATAAGAGGCCATATTGCCAAGGTCAAGCTGGGATTGTTTTTATTTATTCATCTTTCAACCAAATCTGATTTTTCATTCCTACCAAGATCCCTATTGAAACAATTGTCTAGGAACCAGGGACTTTATTATATTTCAAATATTTAAGTGTGATGGTGATTGAAGACCACATTAAATAGGTTGCGAACATAAATTACAATTAAATTAATGAAAAAGAGAAATGATCGTTAACCTATTTTAATGAAGTGATCAAACTAATAACTATAGTAGCACCTAGCCTTTATTTTTTTTAAATTTTCTTTTATCAATTTACTATCCTAGCCATTGTGCCCGAAGTTGCTATGAGCACAAGCAGAGGGAAAGGTTAAAAACTAGTACATAAAAAAAATGAATAATTTTTTTTTCTTTTTTTAATAAATTTTATATTGATTATAGGAGGGTTTTGAGAAGGGATCTTCCCTCTTACATAGTTTTAATAAAAGATGAAAATTCATAAATAACATTTGATTGGGGTTTTAAAATCAATTCAGGAATCTAAATAGAGGATTAGTCTCCAAAAAAGGTTAAATGCCATACAATAATTAAAGTTATAGAGGTTTTCAAAGAAACTCTACAAATAGAGAAATAATCTGACAAAAAAATAAAATAAAAATGAAAAATCTCACCAATGAGAAAATAAAAGAAACAAAAAAATAATATTATTGTTCAACAAGAAAGATTGGCAAACAAACAACATACTAACATAACCATGGAAAAAGCTTAATGGTGAAAATATCACATCAAAGGTAAAAGAAGATGAAAGGAAGGTGAGTAGAATTAATAATATGGAGAAACCATTTTTTTCTTAGTCAAGAAAGAAAATACTCCAATATACATTGATTGCCATCTTTTACCAATACCTTAACTTCCACTCTCAGTATTTCACCTTCTAATCTTCATCCTTAATTTTTAGAGGTGCCTCTTACATCAACTTATAGTCTCTCGATATTTAATCGCTAAGAGAGACCCCCTAAATCTATTGTGGAGGATTCACAAACTAAATAGGAACCATCACTTCCTTCATCATCACCTCCCCATAACCAAACCTAATCAATGTGCACAAACATAGGAGCATGCTGGCAGAGCTAACACTGTTGATGACTTTGAAAAGTCATTAACATCTAATAGTTAGTGGAGTAGATGTGAAACTGCAAACTTGCATTACTTGTATCAGCCCCACCAACGTTTTTGTCATCCATTTTTTTTTGTTTCCATGTGAGTGGAATAGATGTGAAATTGCAAACTTGCATTATTGGTATCAGCCCCACCAATGCTTTTTTCATCCATTTTTTTATTTCCACCTTCATTCCACTTCCCCTCCATTAAAATGGAACATCTAATGTGGCAGGTGTAGTGGACATTTGGTTGACTATTCCAATAAAGTTACTTTAATTTTTAAAATCCCACTAAAAAAAAATCCCTCTTGATCTAATTTCACATTAACTAGGGGATGAAAACTATTAAATGAGGTGGAATAATCAATTTCCTCACCTAGAAAATGTGTATGGAAGGAAGATGAATGATTTTGCTTGGCAAGCCTTTTCAGGTTATAATGATATGACCATTAAATAACCCATCTACTTGGAGTCCTTGCTCCAAGGATCCATGGAGTTTGTATTCAATGATTTCATTGTTCTATTAGAAGAAGTCTAACTATCAGAGGGTTATTTAGTATATATCAATCACCCAAACATTAATTTAAGTTATTAAGGAGAGTCCTTACTCCAAGGATCCATGGAATTGGTATTCAATGACTTCATTGTTCTATTATAAGAAGTCTAACTATCAGAGGGCTACATAGTATATATCAATCACCCAAACATTAATTTAAGCTACTTTTCCTTAATATTCTAGGTCATAAAGATTCAACTATTACATTAAAACAAGAACCACAATATATAAATTAACGATGATGAAACAAAAAAAAATAAAAATGAATAACCCCAAAATGGTACGTCTCAATTTGCAAACACATTACTAAGATAAATTTTTATACTCTTAATTACCACGAAAAAACTTTTTATACTTTCTTAACTTCTCTAATAAACGCTAATTTTTAATGTGAAATTATTGCCAATATTGGCAATGTATTTATAGGTTCATATTTTGTTGATATATCTCCTACACTATTTTATAAATTATATTATCTATTTGTTTCATTTAGTAATTAGATAATATTTTTTTATTTTACATTTATTTTGAGTGTTTAATTAAATATAATTTATTTATTTGTATGACAACTCTAATGTATAAATTTAAGGATATAGATACTATGACAAGGGTTAGGTTGAATCTCTAGATAACTTTGATGGAATGGATTGGCAAAGGCATGGTATCTTATTCAAATAAAACTATGATATTGGATGTACACTTAACATTTTGTAATCAACTATTAAAGATTACAAATTTGGATATCTACGCATCTCAATTACACATCCAAACAAAAGAAAGAATGTTCTTTAAATAATTATAAACATGTCTTGAGTTTCATTCAGGATGGAAAATCTACTGTGATATAATTATATTTATCATTTATTTAATATAAATATTTTGGATTTAACTTTTACTAATATATTTCAAAATATTTGAATGAATGAATGAATGTGTGTGTGTGTGTACACACACACACACACACACACACACACACACACACACACACACACACACACACACACACACACACACACACACACACACACACATATAATTGATGATTATTAAAACATTAGATAGCCCAAATTTAAAATGTTTGAAAAAAACCAATCCTATGGATTATGTTCTAAAATAATATTATCGATCATTTATAGGGTTTGTATATCTTATTTCCAAGTAGTACTAATGTGTTATCATGATGATCGATTTTAAAAACTTCCCTTAGATATCATTTTACATAGTGATATTTTTTTAGTAGAATCTTTGTCTATCAATACAAATATGTTGTTTTAGTGAATATTTTTTTTAATGCTAGTTTTTCAATCTAATAATATTTTAAATATTTATTTATATTGATTTCTTAATTTAATCTCTTTAGATATTGAGGTTTTTCTTGTATTTTGGGAACAATTTTTTTGATTATTTTTTAGCCATTATTCTTAAGAAAAGCTATAAGATACATTCTTTTTATTGAAACATTCTCCGTTAAATATTTTTAATAATTTTTGTATATTTTTGTTTCTAATACATCAACATTTAGTACCATAAAATGACTTAAATATATATGTAGGTATACATTAGCATGATTTTTATTCATATATATTTTTTTTTGTAAAGTGGCTTGACTCTACTTCTATAATTAAAAATATATTAAAAATTAAAATTTCACAAGAAACATCCAATAATACGTTATTACATTTGGAATCTAAATATTTTTTAAATTATTTTAAAAAATTTAAAATTCTCATATCATATATTCCATTTCTATTTCAAATTTAATATGTCATGATAAATTATTAAGATGGTTAAAGAAGTATTCAATTAAAGTCAATACACATACTTTATTACCAAATTTTCCATGGCTTAAAATTTTCACATATTTAACACCATTATTATTTCATACATTTAACATTTATAACAACTTGGTGTTATCATATTTAATATAAATTTATGTATTTCTAGTCAAGGTAAGTGCATTATCATCTTCTCACCCAATGTAATCTCATTCATGTCATGCTTTATTACATTTAAAAGTTAAAGTTTGTATAAATTTTTTTTATGAGTTAAATATTGAGTATAAATATTTCTTCATTTAACATATAATTCTTTATTTGCATCCTTTGAATTACATATATAGTGGCATCTCTTCCTTTAAGTTATATAATTAATGAATCACAACAATGATATACTTTTACATACTTGTGATATAAAATTGATACATGTTTACAAAAATGTTACTCCATATATAGAAAAGATTCAGTAAAGCATAAGTAATGGTATGTTTTAATGTGGACAAGATGTAACCAATGAGTCATGAAAATATTATGTCACATGTCATTAATAAATAAGCAATAAGGCATGACAAAGTCATTTTCTAACTTGACTAAGATTTAAATCATGGAAGTCATAGTGTAAGACATGTCCTAATATAGAATATATATTCATTGTAATTATAGGGGTAATATGTACTTATCATACTCATTAATGGGAAACATAATATAAAACTAACCAACATAATTATATGTTGACATATAGATAGGCATTGTTAATGTAAATAAACACACCAATCCATTTCAAAATAATTCAATTAGCTAAGTTAGGGTTTCCTCCATGTGTGTCATTGAGTTGGCCATTAATTTTTTGTTTGTCCAGTTTATGTCACACCATGGCCTTAAGTTTCCCATGGGACATGGATTTAGTATCATTTAGGGTTTTCTACCTTTGAGCGAGGCTATCTTTCTAATGACTTCTCCCCATTCTATCCTAGTTTTTTTAGTTGTGGAGAAGAACAATGAAGCATCAAGCAATGACTCCCTACAAACATCCGAAGAAGTTTATCCTGAAGGTTTAGCATAAGGTAATGCTTTGGAACTTGATGTTATATTTCCTATTCCTAAATTTAATTCTACATGTCAATGGTTAGATAAATTCTGTTTGATAGGATATTTTGTTGGTGAAATTCCCTCTCAAATTGGGTTCAAATCTACTCAAGAGTTCATGACAATAAGTTGGAAAGTGCCCAGAAGATGACTAGTGGTTTTATATTTTCCTTTTTATTGACCCATCTCATGTAGAGGAATCCTCCATAAGACTATCATTTGGTATGTCTAGAATTCGCTCATGGTTCTCTCCCCCTAGATATGAGATTTTATGCTCTCGAAGAACACTGCTCTAAAAGTATTGATTTGGGTTGAATTTTCAAGCCACCCACTCCCCTGCTATCACTTTATTTACCAGTTAGAATCCTCCATAGGTTAGGGGGTTTATGATGAGCAAAACCAGTTCTACTATGCTAGACCACAAAGTGGGTTTGTGTAGAAGTAGACCTCTCTCAGGACCTTAAGGAGTTTATGGAAATTCAGGTTGGGGATGTGAGACACTCACAATGAGTCTTGTTTATCAACTCATCTAATACTTACTTTCACTGACAATCTATAGACCATAAGATACGGGATTGTCCCATTCAGTTGGTTCATGATAATGTGTCAAACCACTCATCCTCTCCCCCCAAGCCTTCTCTATAAGCTAGTGAAAATCTTGCTAAGGATAAATAGACTATGGTAGGAAAGAAGATCAGCCATCCCAAAGTTGTAAGTTCAAATACTGCTCTTAAAGGAATAAATTCATCTTTGAGCAATGGCCTACAAGAGTAGGCTCCTACTGAGAAAGAGCTTCTTTAGGCTGAAGCCCCAAAATTAGTGAAAAAATATAAGGTGTTCAACACCACTCTAGATGCCAATGTCTTGTCTTAAGGTATCAAGGCTTCCTTGCTGAGTTCTTTCATATTTTTAAATTCACAACCAGCCACTCTTCCACTTCCTACTCAGTGGGTTGCACCCCAATACTCTCATAGGCCTCCTTCAAGGAGTGATGAGGAAGAGGAAGGAGAGTATTAGGTTGACCCTATCATGAGGAATCAATTTAATCATTTTATAATTACCATCATTGGATATTTTCTACAAAATTGGTATGATTCTTTAGAAGGTCTGGACTCAAAATACATGTCCCTCTACACCCATCATCTATGAATTATATTTCATGGAATGTTTAGTGTCTCACATACTCAAAATGCAAGTTTGTTGTGCACGATTTCAAATGGAAGTTTCTCGAGATGGATATTTTTTATTATAAGAAGTCGAGGTGCTAGATTTTTTACTGATGGGTGTCAGTAATTCCATCTGGCATAACAATATAATTTTACATATAAATCATGATGCAAGACATGGAGGGGTGATCACATTCATTTCTCTAAGGTGGAGGATGCACTTAGTGCAATCTAGTGTGAACCTCACCCACTAGTTAGTATGGGCACTTTTAGCATTGAATGCCACTATTTTGGTTTTATTAACATTTATGCCTTGACTGACACTTTATACCCATTTATGGTGATGTATAATGAATGATCTCCCTAATCTCCATTGGATCTTATGTGGTGACTTTAATATGGTGGCATCTCTTGAGGATAAAGTTGACCAGCTGCCAATATGGTGGGCAGTTGGCAAAACGGAGGCATTATATTATATGTGTACTAAATGGGGATTTTATGACACCAATTTAATCCATCAGTGTATAGACAAAGTTTGGTACACTTAGAGTAATCTCAAGGAGGGCCATGCTCAAATTCTAAAGCAACTAGATAGAGAAATGTTGTCTACCTAACAATACTTCTCCTTTGATAATGTTTTCCTCTTTGGTAAAGTTTTTACTAGATTTTGGGTTCTCCATCCACTCCCTTATTTGGTTTAGAGTGACATGGTATTTCATGAAACCAAAATTTCACAAAATTTAATTCTTCATTAACACCTCTCTACTCAAGCATGGGCCCATGGTGGCACACATTTAGAGTGCTTGGAATTTAGATCCACATCCTTCCTAAAAATCTAGTTGGATTCTCTTGTGGGATGATGCCATTAGAAGAAACTCTCACTTTCTTGAAATTCATGGCTATCAACTTGCTAAAATTCATAGACTCTCTTACTCTGCTACTTCCTTAGAGCTGAGTTGCATGTCATTAGCTCTTGAGAAGGATCCCTTCAATAAGATCTTGGAGATCAGTGTTTTCTCCTTACAACATTTCATCTATATTGAGAAAAACTATAATTCTAAAGGAGTTCAAGTCAAAGATAGGCTTCACTGGCCCAAAATAAGGGATAAAACTTCAAAGGAGTTCTTTCAAATGTTGCAAGCTAAGAACTAAAAATAGTGAATTAAAGTCATCTCTAAAGCTGCTAACATACTCATAGAGATCCTAAACATCATTCAAGACATTGTTTACCACTATCAACAAGTGTTTAAAGATTGAGTGTCCTCGGATAAGCATGACATTACCATTTAACAATGTCTTGTAGTGGTTCCATGTAAATTCACTCTCACCTAATAGGTGGGTTAATAAAGGGTCCTCACTATTAATGATTTTCATAAGGCAATGTCTCACATGGATAATGACAAAGCTCTAGGCATTGATGGCTTCCCCTATGAATTTTGTAAAACCCTTTAGGATTTTGTGGGTAGTAACTTGCATAAGTTTTATCAAGAAGCCTTTCGCATTCATTTTTTGAGAGAAAATATAAATAAAGGAAACATTAAATTCATAACTAAGTAGGGAGATATCGAATTGATCTACAATTAGTGACCCATCACCCTCTTGAATGTTTCATATAAAATCATTGCCAAGGATCTAGTGATTCAGTTGCATAATATGCTACTTATCATTGTGTGCCCTGAATAAATAGGTTTCATCGGAGGAGGTTATATTTTGTAAAACATTATAGTATACTAGAAAGGGATGGACTATGCTAGAAGGTCTAAGTAACAAACTATGTTCATTAAAATTGACTTTTAAAAATCTTATGACCGTATCAAATTGTCATTCATACTAGCCATACTTCGATCCCTAGGCTTCATGCCCAACTTCATCTAGACCATCCAAATGATTTTTGTAGATGCTTTCAACATCCACTCCATTAATGGAGTCACCTTTGAGTAGTTTGGTTTGGTTTTCTCTATTCGTTAAGGGTGACATCTAACTCCTACATTGTATGTGCTTAAAGTTGAGGGCTTTATTATATCTCCTCAACAATACCCAAGCTAGGGGACTCATTAAGAGAATATATCTCCCTCCAAATTCCAAAAACCACCAAAAAGATATGTAATTGTTTAATGGTCACTTTGTGGATGACTCTTTCCTTACTCTTATTGAGAATGAGTCCAATGCAGACAATGCCTTATAGTGTCTCAATGTCTTCTGTATGGCATCTAGATCTAGCATACAATGACAAAAAACTCATTTCTTTAGGCAATCCTACCTCTCTCTATTGGTATGGGCTACTAAAATGGTTGGAAGTGGATTTAACATGATTAAATATTCAAATTTCCTGGCATCCCCTTTGATTTTCATGCCTCATCACCCTTGTTGTGGTAATATGTTTTTTAAAAAGTTGTTAAGAAGATAGAATACTTTGTGATGAAGTTTATTTTGTTAGGAAGAAAATTTCAAATCTACTTTAAAATAGTTACAACCACCCATGCGTACTAATCTTCATGTTGGGTGCCTTCTAAGAAATCTTACCATAAGTTAGAGAAATTGCTCAGAGACTTCCTTTGGGCCAATTCTCCTCAAGGTAAAGGATATCATAGGGTGGCATAGGAATATTGTTGTCTCATATGGGATGCAAAATGGATCAGGCTCATTAACATAGCTTGATAGGGAGATGCCTTATGTGTCAAAGGGATTATGTATGCTATTGAGGGAAAATAAACTTGGAAGGTGTTATTAAAACATGACATCTCCTTAGGCTTGTCTAAGGGTAAGAAAGCTTGGAAAGTGATCAACTTCTTAATTTATTAATAATTAAGTCTCTTATTCAAATCACAGTGTCCTTTGTGGATAAAAGCATTTATAAGGCATTGGAAAATATCAAACCATAGATTATCTAAAATGATTCAAGGTTTTGATATTGGTTATCAGTAAACACTTACTCACTTTGTTGGTCACTTGTTATTAATTTCAATGAAGTTCCCCTGGTAGAAGTCCCTTGGATCAACACTATCAAGTTATTTCATAGGGCTATTCATTATGTCTAGGATATGTTCTGTAGGTGATCTCACTCCTGGCTATCTTAGGAAGAGGTGAAATCCAAATTCTAGCTAGCCAATTCTGATCAAGAATCCTAATAGGATATACTTAACTTTATTCTAGTCTTGATGCTCCACAAAATATTTGTTAACTCTACTCATCCTTAGTGGAAGCACTAGAAGTAGTATGTTGAGACCCCATTTTTCAATTACATTCCTTGGCTTGGATATGGATGGCTCAACCCCCATTTCAACATGGTGGAAAATCTCAATTCCCATTCGGGACTACATTCTTTTTTTAGTACGTGGAGCTTCCATTTTAGCACTATCTAGGAGGCTTGCATGGAGCCCAAGCTTGCCCATTTTTATTGGTGCATATTATACCAAGGCTTACCTATTGGTAGAAGGCTCATCCAACTAGGAGTTCCCATTCCTACTTGCCCTTTCTATGGCCACCTTGAGATGCATCCTCATCTTTTTTGGTACTATACCAAAGCTCAAAGAGTCAGGAAGTGGATCCATAATCTCTTCAGGCCTTTCCAACCCATTTTTTTTCTTTGGTAGCACAACATCCATAGATTTAAATCTATGATGCCCTTCAAATATGCCCGAGTCCAACATACTTTTAGAGTGTAGATTTTCTTCTAGCTTTGGAAAGAAAGAAATAATTATGTGTTTAATAATGCTTCTTTAGATTGTAATGTTTTACATTGAGCAAGTCCTCTATCATCTCCAATTTTATTTTGTAGATTCAAGTTCAAGATAACAAATTTATTATAGATCTTGGGCACCTTTAAGATATATTCTCTCACTAGGGGATGCTCCTTGTGTATTGGCTTAGGTTCTACCATCTTTGTCAAGGAATCCTAGACCAGAAGATAGAATTAATTTATGGTGGGCATAATCACAACCATTCTTGGTGCTTCTCTCATAGTGGCACCCTGTACAAGTGCATGACCCAACCTAAGTAGCAGTGATGGTGGAAGCTTCTACATCCTTCCCTTACTATGTAAGATGGTTACAATGCTCCTCATCCTCTACACTAAAATGATTGAGGGTGCCATTTGGAGGATGATCAGATGTGTTGGACAATTTCCCTAGGCTCTTTCTAGCCATTATGTATACTCAAACATAGGAAGGAGAAGATGATAGGGACACTAATTAAACTAATGGCTAGGAGCCTATTCTAAATGATAACGACTTGCCAAGCTCAGGTTGGGGTCTTGATGGTATGGATCCTCCACTTTCTGGCCTTGATCTTGCTTCTTAAAGTTATATTTTATTATGATATTTTGACTTGTTCATAGGCTTTTCCTAATTATTTTTGGTACTTCTATTTTTGGTCCTAGGTTTTCCCTAGCGTGACTACATGGCATGCTCTGATAACACCTATATTTTTTCTAAATTATTTATATATTTTTGTTAATTTAATATGTAGATATATTTTATCAAAAACTAATCACACAACAAAAATATTATTTAAATATAACAACATAAAATTAGAAACAAATTTATAAGACTTATAAAAGAAGTATGGAGTGGAAGCGATAAATGGTAATTATTTAAACAGGATGAGCATGCAAGTAGTTGTAGTGGAGTTTAAAAAAGGAGAAAATGAGGATGAAAGTGATGATGAGATTGAACCAGATCTTTTGAAAGTAACCCCTTTACTATATCTTTGCACTTTCAAGAAGAAGATAAGACAATTTTATCAGGTGGTTTGATACCAATGGTATGGCTCTTGAAAGACAAAGCATTATCCCCTTGCATGATTGGCTTCTGGGTGATGTTATTTATATGGAAGGGAAGATAAATATATGGTTTTTGAAGAATTCCATAGCCTTTCTAGTAGCCTTTACATCTATAGTGACATTAGATCAAGACTGGGGAATGAATTTGTCTTCCCTAGTAATGAGTTATTGTGGGATTGGTGTTGATCGCTTCATTTTGTTGGTATTTTTAGATTTTACTCTCAGGAATCTACAGTTGGGAAATTATATCTCTTATGTTTATGAGGGATGGTATTTTTTTTAAATAATTAAGTAGAGTTATTAACTTTGCATTGATTAGAGAAACAAAAAGGAAAGATATATGGATCCTTAGTGGTACTAGTTCAAATTCTCTAGTTTTGGAAACTCTTTGCATTGATGTTGATTCAAAACAATAGTATAAATCCCTTAGAAAAAGCTGATGATTCAAAAAATGTTATTTTTCATTTTTAGTCATGAAGGGTGACATGGTTTCCCCATTGGGGCATGATTTCAAATATATCTCTACTGTATTCCACTTTGGGTTGGGTAAATCAAGTCAGGGGAAGGTCTATCTTCTAGATAACTACCTATTAAATATGATAAAGATCAAAGTTGGAGGTACTTTTTAGCCTATGATTAAATTTATTAATAGACGTGAATGATCATACATACATAGATTTTTGGGTTTGTGTGGGTCTAGTTTGTTGTTCATCTTGAGGCCTAACTTCACCCTAACCCTCAAGGTGCCTCTTTTGTTAGTTTTAAATCAAACTCAACCAAAATAGTTATTTTATTATTTCAATTTATAAGGTCTAGAATTAAACTAAGGTGGTCTCCAATCTATCTTAGATACAAGTTATGCATCATGTGCTTTTGACTCCTGCTAGCACTAATTCTTAGACTAGAGCCTCTCTTGATCTTCTTTAGTTTTCCCTCTAGACTCTTTAGCTAAATAAGCTTTGTGTACTATAACTACCAATTTTGTAGGGGCTAAAATATTCACTACATTTATTAAACCTAAGTTTAATCCCTAGATAAACCTATTTAGTTGAATTATTTCATCAATATAGCCCTATACATAGCTTATAATATCAATAAAATGACACTCATAATATACTATTTTATCATTCTGTTGTCACAACACATAGAATTTATCGACATTTTTATGCACATATCTAGGGGATATATATAAATCTCTAAACCACTCCTCAAACAATTCCAATGTGAGATAATTAGATTTTAAATGGAGCTTATACTCAGCTTTCCACCACATCTTAATTATATTTATCAATAGATGGGTTTAAGAACATGCTTTCCCATTAGAACTACAATCATACAATGTGAATCACCAATGTGTGATGGCTATCTAAGCCTCTAATACAAATCCATCTTGGGTGACATCAATTATAGGTGGGTTGAGTATCATAAAATCATTGATAAAATCTCTTAGTGTTTATTTATGAGGGTCTCTATATTGCCTCTCATAACACTCACCTTTGTAGTGCATCTCTTCTAGACCAACTTATGCTTACTGATGTGAGAGACTATGAGATATCTCTCTTTTTCCATCTCCCTCTTTTCTATGTATGTTTGAACTAATAGGTCTCCTACACTCATGCACTACCAGTTTCTCTTCACCTTGTGAACATTTTGGGGTGTGCCTTAAGGATACAAAAAAATTTGTTCACGGATAGAATAAGTTTTCATCCTATATCTATAGGTCTTTCCTAAAGAGGAAGTTCATTTTCCATGATATCATCCAAATTTTAAAGTGGTGGTCATCCTGTCCTCATTCTACATAATAACATGGCAATTATTAGATTGTATAGAAACATTAAACCATATACAAAACAATAACATACCTAGATCTCCCACTATAGAAATAGTGCTTTGATAACAAAACTATCATGCCCAATTTTTAATAGAACATAAAACAAATAAACTAATCATGAAATAGGACAAAGCATTTGCTAGATATAACTTTTTTCTATAATTTATCTATTGTTAAATAGCATTGTCAAATTAATTTAGAGCTTTCAGTCACTAGGCTAGATGTCTAAATAAATTTTATTTTACCATCAATGACAACTTTGATGGACATGATTTTCATATTGTATAGAGAATGACAATTTCTAACTTATATCTCACCATAGATCATGGTTTTATCAAACCCATTTATGTCCCTCTGCCAACTAAATCTCCAAGGAATAACCTAATGCCTCCTAGTGAATTAACACTTGAAAAATTTGTATTAGATAAACTAATTTGGTCAATGCCTCTCTGTATGATTTTGGCTAATGAGATGGTGCCACACAATGCCATCTCAGTTCTCAATTGGTTTATGGATCAACAACTTGGGTCCTTTGGTTCAGGCCTCAACCCTTCAACCGTTTTTTTAGTAAATGATATATATATATATATATATATATGGTCTTCAACCCTTCAACCTTTTTTTTAGTAAATGACCTTTTTTTTCCCCCCTGATTACTAGATTTTCCAAGACCAGACCATACATCATGATATAGATTAATCAATGAGCAAATATTCTTCTATCATTTTCAATATTCCCCATTGGTTTAAATGTATGATATGATGCCACATGGCATCATACATTAAAATCAAATTATTGGAAAACTTATTAATAATGATATTCCCATTATGGCTTACATTTGTGCAATGATGTCATGTAGAAACATTACATGCCTTCACAATTTGGGTCATAAAAAATGGTTGTGGCCTTTCACTACCTTCTATATTAATGGGATTGTGCCATATGGGAAGATCTAAGAGTTTTTATGAGTATAAAACTTAACCATTTTTTTTATTGAATCTTTGATAGTTGATTGATGACTACCCAAGATTTTACCACATCACACAATTATGGTGACTTAGTTTTGATAGAATTGCTTCCATAGATTCTATCTCTTCACTACTCGATCCACCTAAAGTCATGCCACATGGCATGGTCTCGGTAGTTCGATAGTGTCTCAAAACATAGAATTTTTTTAGGTTTTGTAAACCTTTACTTGTTTTATCTCATCCAATGAATGGATAGGAACATTCTAGGTGTCAACTTCATAACTAGCATAAATTATTTAATGCTCAATCTATTATCTTATCACTTTTTATGTTTTGATTAAACAAACCCTCCTTATGATTATAATAGTTTTAATGAATTGACATTGCTAACACATTTAACAAGTGTCCATATGTTAATCTCAGATTGTCCAAGCCTTCTTAAATATGATAGCTCTAGGATACTGGCACATCTAATAGATCTAATAGGTGTTCATATGGTAGTAACTAATTGGTCCAATTCTCATAGGTTCTAATAGCCTTAGAAGACTAATAGGTTTTGTTAGTTCCTAGTTGTACACCTCTAGAATTAAGCCTTGCATATTTGAAAATATGGAAAGTAAAGATGACAAACCTAAATTATGTTGTTAAATTTGGGGAAGGGTTTACATCTTAATGGACTGAACATAGATAATGAATGGAAGGCACTGACAAAGGGTATGCTTAGTTCCCTACTGCTTTTGAATCTACCTAAACAGAGGTGAAAGGACCTATGGGGTAGTTTGGTCATAATGAGGGATACATACTATTCAATATCCATGGAATTATTTGCACATAGACATATTTGATCAAAGTATAACCAATCTTTCACACTCCACTCGAGAAGAGTTGTCACACAGAGTAATCAAATTATTTTAAATAAAATAGAAGCTACTAAAGATAAATGAAATTTGATTGTAATATTCCTTTATAGAGAAACTATTGACAATTAAGATCCAAATGGGAAATCCCAATTATAGCCTTCAAAGATTGATCATAGACACATTCTATATCTACAATATCTATGCATCTATAAGTAAATAACACTTAAAATATTTAACATGTATTATTTGTAGGGGTTGGATAGGTAGGATTGGTTAGATATATTTAAAAAAAATTGTAGTGGATTTCAACTCTAGGAATCCCTTAAATTTACATGCTATCATTCATTACAATATGTAAAACACTGAGAAACAAGATAAAGAAAACTATTAGGGATAATTTGCATTCATTGATACGAATCTAATGCAAGCGTTTAGATGGTGCTTAAAATTTCCAAAGCATAAAATACAAGTAATGTCTCAATCACCTTCTCATGTCAACTACGTAAATTGAGTATATCCTTAAATCACTATCAATAAAACGTTCCCAAATCATAATGTAGAAAGGAATTTCTAATCTAAGTTCATGCCCACAATGACTACTATTAAGAGACAAAAATCTAGATGCCTAATAAATAATGCATGAAGAATGTGCTATTGCACTTCATTGACAAGAAAGAGTATAAATCATAGATGTTTTCCATGAACTTGAAATTAAATCAACATACATCTATGTTCAAAATTCAAACATAGGGAAAATCATAGTGGATTTACACTGAAATAGAGGATATATATATATATATATATATATATAATTTTTAATTTTTTAGAATTATTATTATGGATTTATTTTCTATTGCTAAGGGGATTTCCTTTTATAATCATTAGCAAAATTTTAGAGCATATATATATATATATGCTCTAAAATTTTTCTAATGATTATACAAGGAAATCCCCTTAGCAATAGAAAATAAATCCATAATAATAATTCTAAAAAATTAAAAATTCCCTATAAAGCAGACAAGCCCTCTTTCCTTATACAAATTTTGTCACCTAGAATATTCTTGAAAGATGCTCCATCTAGAAGATTATATATATATATATATATATATATATATATATATATATATATATATATATATATATATATATATATATATATATATATATATATATATATATATATATATATGCCTAGAGACTCTCATGCTCTACAAGGTAATTATAATACTAACTCAATTATCCATGTGATGATGAGATTTGATCTACCCAACTAGAAGTTTATTTCATTTAAGTTTGAAGGAGAATATTCTTGCTGGGTGAAAATAAACTTTATCTTTATATGCAACCATTTCCCCTATTTTTCAAGTAATCATTTACCCACTTGAACTGAGGATGGCATGATATGGTTACTAATTTTTAAACAAAGAATAAATAATGAAATAATTGATTGGAAAATAAAGAATATAAAAATTGCTCCTCAATCTTTTGGTAACAATAAAATTTAGCTCAAGAGATTGTTATGCAATCAATCTAGGTTCATAATGATTGTGACATATAGAATGCAAATCATAAAGTGTTACCAATCTAGAACCACAAAAATACTCTATTCCATTTTGGCTAGTCATTTCTAAATTCATGTCTCTATGATGGACTCCTTCTTCTTTTGTTGGAACACTATGGTCTTCATCACATACCTTATTTGCAAGCATGTTTGCAACACTAAACTCATATCCATGAGCTTTGTCATCTTATTTTGGTGCACCTACCTCTTTACTTTCTTCTAGTGAGCTTGAATTTCCTTTAATGATTCTAATATTCTACCCTATACTCGATTTTAGAGCATTTCACGCTTTAAGGAGTGACTAAAAATATATTCTTAAGGGTGAAATGTAAACATTGTGATCATAGCCTTTGTTCTATTTTCTAAAAATGCCTTTGAAGTTATTTTTATTTCCTTTTGATAACACATGGACAATTTATATTTGGTGGGATTTCAGAACTCATGTGTACATTTGGACCCTTTTATCTTCTACTGATTTTTTGAAACTCGCTTGTAGTTTTGCAAAAGTGCAAAGGTTCTCTAGATTTCCCCCTGTTCTTTTTTGAAAATATGGTTTTACAATCAAGCCTATGACTTCTATATGGACCTTTGACATAAGACATTAGCATAGGATTCAAAAAATCAACATCCTCTCTCTAGTGAAACATCTCCTATGCTTTGAAGTTTCATTTATAAAATGAAAATTTGTATGCCCAAGCTATGATACAATATGGAAATCTCTTACCATGGATAATATTTGAGAGTTTGAATGTCAATTGTTGATGCCTTTACAACAATAAATAAATAAAATAAAATCCATGATATTTCAACCATTCACCGAAAACATAGATCATTTAGGGAATCTAGTGGACTGTGATCTATGAAATTTTCTTCAAAAGTTGTGCTTTAAAAAATTAGAAATAGATGACACATGAATTTTGTTCTAAGTAAATTACAGTAGAGCTAGGAGCTGATGGAAATTTTGTAGCATCAAATTCATCTAGAATGTATTCACTACAATGTACTTATTTAAAACAAGGGGACATGCATCAAAAGAAAAAAGATGAAATCCTGTAGTAAGGGGACCAAAAACTACAACATAAGGTAACACTGGGATTGTAACAACAACATTAACTAGAAGATCATTCAAATTAAAAGGAATAATTTAAATAGAGTTAGATGCAACATCTAGAGAAAAATAAAACTCTCCCTCCCATCTTTAAAAAATGCATCCTTTGACACTAATTTCTTTTTCCTATATCTACTACAACATCAATACTTAACTCAAATTCTATAGGAATTACTATTGAATATACATTTAAAAATAATTGTGAAGTATTGTCAAATCAAATTAGTGTAGTAGCCATAACTATCACCATGGTGACATTGTTGAATTAGAATTATTACCAGAAGCATAAAAATTCCACCATGTTAACCAAATTTTAATTTTTAAACCATCCCCTTCATGTGCAATGAATCCAATATTTGAAAACTCAAGAGGAATTATCTAAAAAACATTTGCCTTCTTGGCAAATTGAGGGTACAAAGCTTTTGCTTAGGGATTTGAATGCAAGTAGGAGACATGTAAGAATAAAACTTAGATTTTATTTCTTTTCTAATTTAAAGGTTATAATTGACAAAGACACATGTAACTTTTACCTCATGTGGTTTATTGAACCCTATGTGAAATTTTACATCGTTTGTCTTCAACAGGATCTCACACTGTAATTATGCATTTTCACCCTAGATCTATCAGGATCTTGGACTGCACTTGCACTTTTGAAAAAGTGTAAAAGTCTAAAACATTTCTAAATTTCTGCACTTATTTGTCAAGTCAACTTATTTTAAAATTTTCATGTAATTTTATGATGCACTTTTGTACTTGTTTTCTCTTTAACAATTTCTATTGTAGTTGGAATTCATACTCCTGCATGCTTTTTGACATAAAACATTAGCATGGAGAAACACCCATAGCTTCTTTTTGATCACACATGTATCAAGATTTATCATTTCATTTTCAAAATACAAAATTACATGGAATGAGTTATGGGCTTTGGAATTTCAATTACACATTGCTAATTTGCACAAAAAAAATTGTGGTGAAATGTTGCAATTTCCTCCTCTTTTTTCATCTCTTTCTTCTTTATCTAGTTTCAATTTTACTTCCACTCTGTTAATACCATCCTTCATATTAGTAGTCCATGTTGTAAAATCAAAACTACCCTCTACCATCCCATCCATTAAAGTAAATGGTTTATCTTCTCCAAGTCAACCTCTGGATCCACCAGATGTAAAATCTTCAATTTCTTGAATAAACAAATATATGGATGCTTTACCAGATTGAACTTGATGCTTAGTCAATGTGTTTGAATCTAATGTAGAGTTTGTGTCTATCATTTTATTTGAATATTTCCCCTGCTTGATGACTAACCATGGAGGTGGCCTTGAAGAGGGAAAAAGTGTGTTGTGTTTCATTTGAAGCTTAATTTTAACTAAAGTAACTAATATTTCAATATTTGCATTTGTGCCCGTCTTATATTTATTTAAAGGGAATAACCCTCTCATTATTAACTCAATAATATATGTAGATTTTTTTGAAATCATTGTTGATGTCTCCTTGGATAATGAAATATAGAATATGTAATTGTTTCTTATCCTTGGATTAGTTGGCATGGAGGGGAAACCCATATCAATGGGGAAAGGAATAAAAAAAAAATCATCATAAATATTTTAAGCTAGCATCCAAGTAGTCAGTCACTCACTTCTTGGGAAAGGGCACAAATTGATTATATGGATTTGAGCACTAACACTAGTTCTCTCTTAGAGATTTACACCCCTTATGAGTGTAAAAAGAATCCTAGAAAATAAGATCAAATTCCTATCCTTTGGGCCACAAAGTCATAATTTTGTTAACTTCTTAACAAACACATTTAGAATCTTAATTAAATAAGGGGGGACTAATAAAATATAGCAAAAGGATCTGAGAAAGAACATAGAATAAAAAACAATAAAATAACTATGTAAACAAAGCCCAACGTAGAAGGACAATAAAACAACAAGACTATACAATGTATATTACTTAACATAAACATACTTTCAATCAAGGAAATGCTTCAAGTGTCTTCCAATAACTAGAATTGTCATTATCTTCTATCTAAATGTCTTTAGAATGAAGTATGTTCCCAAATTTTATAGTCAATATATTAAGGGCCCATCCATAAGGTTTCAAATTTTCTATGTTTGTCTTTTTCCCCATGTCTGTTATCCCAAATTAAAACCAAATCTCCTTTTTGAAAAGTTCTTGGCATGACCCTTTCATCAAATTTGAGTCTTTCCTTGAAATTTATGTCTTTCATGATCTTGTCTTCTAGTTACATCAAGATCATTAATCATGTTCATTCTACGTTAATAGTAATTAATTTCATCACCTCCTTCTAGCTATTACATGAAATATTAGGTTGAAAACTATAGATTCATAGGTAAAATAACTTTATCTCCATAAAAAATATCAAGAGGTCTCTTATCCATAGCTCTCTTAGGTGTCATCCTATTAGCCCATAAAATAAATTTCAGCTGTTCACCCAGCTTTTTCTTGTTAATTTATAAAGTCTTTCTAAAAATTTTGAGCAAGTTATTATTATTATATTTTGCTTCTCTATGCCCCAGAGGGTTATAATTGGAAGCATTAGTCAATGTTATTTCATATTATTTACACAATACCATCAAAGGTTTAGCTATGATACTCATGGCATTGTTAGCAACTATCTTGACAAGCACACCAAATTTACAAATAATGTGATTCAAAAAAAAGTCCATGATCACTTAATGTGTGACCTTCCTTTTAGGGACTGACTCAACCCTTTTTTAAGTAGTTAGTTGCAACCAATATCCACCTATGCCCAGTGCTTGATGTATCAGTGATCTCCCCAATAAAATCCCTTCCCAGTTGTGTAAATGGGCCTTCAATTGATATAATATGTAAGGGGAGAGAGACATAATATATCAACCTTCCAATAAATCACTGATATTTTTCACATTTTATTAATTTTTATGTAACATCCTTGAATAATGATGGCCACAAATAACTATCTTTCAGAATTTTATGCATTGTGACTTTAGGTGCAAAGAGACCAACATATAATCCACTATGAAAGTCTTCAATTAAATTAGTAGTTTATTCTTCTACCAGGCGTCTTTAGAGAACCCCATCTAGATATTTCCATGCTAGTCCATTTTCAGTCAATAAATAATTTTTGGATACAAGATTAAGAGTTATCCTTTGATTATTATCCAAGTTATGGGGACAATTAAAACTTTGAAAGTAATAAATAATGACCTTATACCATGGAGACATGATAACGTTACTCAAATAATCATCAATATTAAAACTAGTAGTATTTACCTTCACAATTTTCAATTTTTTCTCAACGATGAGCTTGTTTAAGCCCATGCACCTTACTAACCTATTAGTTTGGATATTAATGTCATATGCTTACAACTTATTTCCCCACTTACACCTCATGATTTATATTTCAATCTGAGTCAAGATGTCCTTGACCATTTTATGCGATACATATGCAACAATCCTTGAACTTAGAATATAAGGTCATAACATCTTAACAACTTGTAAGAGGATGAAATATTGCTTATCGATGATAGTATAGTTCATTTTAAAACATTACATATCTTTACTAATAAAAACTATGTGATATTCATGACCATTAGTATTCTTTTGCAATAGAACAACATCTATAGTACTCTATGATGCAAAATAAAATATTTGAAACTCCCTAGTGTAACTAGGACCTACAAAGATAGGGGTAGACTTCAAGTATCACTTGATGTCATTAAAATATTATATGTTATTATCCTCCCACTTGATGGTTTGGTATTTTTTAACATGGAAGTAATAGGCAGGGTGATCTCTACATAGTTAGAAACAGTCCATCTTACAAAGTTGATTTATCCATGGAAGGACTGAAGACCCTTATTAGATTGTGGGATAGGCACTTTTTCAATGGCTTCCACTCTCTCTGGATCTATCGTGATACCATACTTAGACACTATGTGTCCTAGTAACTTGTCATTTTATACTTTGAAGTGACATTTCTTTGGATTAAGGGAAACACCTAATTCCTTGCATCTAAGGAACACTTTTTCTAGATTATCCAAATGCTCTTTTTTTTTGGAGTATATTATGATGTCATCCTGATACACATCAATAAACTTGTTAATTACCCCTACAAAAGTGACATCTATAGCGCTACAAATTTTTTGAAAGCATTCATTAACAGAAAATACATATTTGTATAGATATAGGTACCCTAAGGCATTGTAAATGTAGTCTTGAGTCTCTCAGATTCTTTTACAACAAATTGGTTATATCCTAAGACACCATGTAATGTGGATGACATTTATAATATTTTAAAAATCTAAAATAGGTTATCCATATTAGGAAAGGGGTAATTATCCTCTAGAGAATATCTATTCAAATTTTTAAAATCCACACACAAGTGGATGTCACCAATCTACTTTATTATAGGTACTAAGTTTGACACCCATGATGAACACTTAATTGGTTAAATAATCCCATCATCCCTTAATTTATTTAACTCTTCCCACATCTTAGTGTCTAAAATGGGTTTAATAGGTCTCTACTTTTGCCTTAAATGTTTGCTACCAAGTTGTCATGGGATGATATGATGGAATAGATCCTCTCTATATGGCTTTAGTTCAGAATAAGACCAAGCCATGTGATCTTGATACTTAATTAATAATTTCATAGTCTTCCTTCTCTTTTTCACTCAAATGATTACCAAGATATACCTTTCTTGTATTTTATTCATATCCAAATTGCATTCAGTAGCATATTTTGAGATAAAGAGATCTTTAATTTTAATTTTATCTTCTAAATTAAAATATGACTCTAAACTTACCAATCCTCTTGGTATTGTATTTGTCTTCAACTAAATGATATTTTTCCCAAACAAGGTTTCTTTTCCATCACATATTTGGACCATGAATTCCAGTCCTATGATTTGAACCTAAAATTATTCTTCACTATTGTGAAACCTTTTAATTTGATGATCATCATCAAAGACTTGCCAATGATAAATGTTGTCTAGGAGTGAAGGTCTGCAAGTACCTCCACTTGGTACTAATAGTGAGGGTTCATATTTTCACTTTCAAACTGATCACTCAACCCTACAAGTTTGTCATCTTCCTCATTGAAAATTCTATGATGATAAATATTGAAAGCATAAAAAAACTATAGCAAATCCCATACAACATTTTAATATTGTTTTCACATTTTATTTATGGTGGCATAAGCAATTTAGACCTTCTTAACCACTAACTCTAAATCACCCTTTACAATCGGACATGTAATCTCATTTTCTCAAGTAATCCTCAAACCAGGAAAGAGTGCCTCATAGTATATAATGTTTTTAGTGCACTCAAAACAAAAATTAAAATATTTTTAATGGGGGGGTAAAAGAAAAACCTAGATCCATTTCCAAGACTGGAGCAAGCCCCATCAAAACACATCTTCTAAACATCATCACTTTCTTTTTTAGATCCAACATCAAGAACATTAGATTATTCAACAAAATATACATTTCTAAAAAAATTACCTAGCTTCACATTAGCATAAATAACCTCTTTTAGATCACATCTTAGATCTTTAATCACATGTAACATTCTAGACATTCTATGAGGTTTAACCATCTTAACCTCTAGAGTTATGGTGGTATAATAAAGGTCTATTTAAGCACTGCTACCCATTCTGGTAGCCCATTCTATTGATAATATCATCCACACATAGGAGGACAATCCATAACTACCACATCCATATTTAGAAATTTATATGGATGAACCACCAATTTTACTACCAATCCTTTGACTAGTCCAACAACTGGTACCTCTCATGAGTCCATAACATAACACTTGCCAAAACTAGATGTTATTTTTACTCCAAACTCATTAAGGACACCCAAGGGCATCACATTGAAATATGACCTTGAATCAAACATACAATTTTGAAATTTTAAACCATTAATCAATAAGGTAGTGTAAACAAGGTCAACATCCATCTAACTTTCTATCAATGTAATTCTGAAATAAACCTATTGGGCTAGTTTAATAAACTCATGTGACTCTTTATTATCATCTAGGGGTATTGGGGGTGAAGTAATCTCATTAGAATCTGTATTCTCATTAAACTAAAAATACTCAAATTCCCTCTTGTGTTCTAGTATTCTTAGTAGCTCAACAAATAGGGTAGTGATTTTTAATTGAAAAAATACTGGGGCCATATCAAATACACTTTACTAAGGAATGGGAGTATTTGGAGGAAGGGATGCAACATTATCAGTATGAATACAATCATTTAAAGTCATAGGTGGAACAAGATGTGATAATTTAGCATTTTTAATATCATTTTTTAAGGGTGGGTTTCTTCTTACATCATTTTCATGCTTAGGAATACTGGAAAACAAAGGGTTTCTATTCTTTGATGGAGCACCAGCCTCAAAGTAATGATTATGTAGATTGGATTTGTTCTTAAATTCTTAATATTCTTATGATTTATTTAGTTTTCCTAACATCTTTACTTTTATTCCCTACCTTTGGATCTATAAGTTTAGTCTTTTGTGGAGAAGTACCTTATTTCTTGCTTCTTAGATTATATTATTTCTCTTTGGCAACATTAACTTTAATTAACAACTTCCTATCCTCAACTGAAGGAGTGCCCCAATAATATTTTTTAATCATCATAGATATCAAAAAATGAAATTCATAATTGTACAACTCATGCTTATGTCACAAATAAATTCAAGAGTTGGAACACATACCTCTTTCACTGCACTCCAAAATTGATCAATGGTAGTAGTGCTCAATAATTCTATGGAGGTAGACATTTTAATTTGAAAGATTTGGTAGCCAGAAACCATATTCTCATCATTTTCAGATAAAGATTCAGGTTCCTCTGAATCTTCATCAACTCTTTTATTAGTATCACAAGGAAGATGGGGGAGAAAGAATTTATCAAACTAATCAATTTCAAGATCATAGTCTACAACATTAACCTTGGCATTTAATAGATCATTAACCTCCTTCCCAGCTCCCGCATTCTTATTTATATCATTTCTCTCATCTTGTGAAGGTATCTTCCCTCTATCATTATCTCTATTGTCAAAAGAGGATCTCCCTTATGATTTATTATGGTTTTGATCTCTTTCTTGACTATAAGATCCATGAGGAATCCCCTTATCAGCTCTGGCTAACTTTTATGACATCTCCTTGATAAAAGTGGCTAAGGTTTTCACAATTTCCTCAAGGTAGTAGTCTTATTAGATTAGATATTCTCAAGGTAGGTCAATGTTACATCAACCCTCTTATTAAAAGTCTTCCCCACAACCTTTATATTATTTTCAATTTGAAATTCCATGTTAAATTCCAACCTCGAATGTATGGGAGTGTTATCTCTCAAGTAGTATGTTTCATTCCTATCAAATGCATCACACTATTTAATCAAACAAGAAGTATCATTTGGCCTGATAGTATCAGGCAACCTCATCATAGTGTTATTAAACCTTATATTAAAGTCCTTCAGTCATTCATTTAGATTTTATTTATGTTTTTAAATTCTTCTAGAAAAAATAGAGGATCAACTCTATTAGCATATTATATTTTAAAAATATTCTTAATTTATTCCTATGAATATATGTATCCATATGGAAGAGAAATAAACCATTCATGTGCATCTTCTTCTAGTGTGTGCATAAAATTTTTAATACATACATCTTCATGCTCAACCTTGAAGTTTACATTTATATTGTGAAAATAATTCAATTGCTAACCTTCACTCACTGCATTATTCCCATAAAATGTAGGGAGTCAATTCCTTACTTCATTTTAAACTACATAAGGGTAACCCTCCATTTCATCAAAGATAATTGGTCTGAATCTAGGAATATTGAATGCAAGACATTCATTTTATTCTAGATCTCTATGCCTCATGATTGGTTCTATGGTGGACTCAAGATCAAGTGATAAAGAGATATGAGAGGGTGAGTGAGGTGGAATAGGGTAACCAAAATAAGGAGGAGCCTCAGCTTGTTGAGAAGGTGCTAGAAAATAAATAGAACTATAGGACTCTGAGTTATCAGGATAACCATGATAATCTTCAACCAAATGAATTTAAAAAAAAATAATTTTAGGTGTAAAAAAAAATGATGGCCCAGACACTCTTTTCCTTCAGAACTTTGTCCTTCAACTGGCTTCCAAACTTGTCTCCTTCTTTTATGATGAACACTTAACTTAGAGACAAGATTCTTTGATGAATCACCTCTTAAGAAGTATCTTAATCCTTCTAGTTTTTCAAATAAGATAATACTCAATAGTTAATCAATTAAAATGGACACTAATCTTTTAAAACCAAATAAAATTTTGGAGTCACCACTAGAAGAAATATTTTAGGATAGAATAGATCACAAATACACAATGATACATTCTAAAATTACACTTTCTTGTAATTAGTTATAAGATATAAAAATAAAGACACTGAAAAATTTAGTTTCATGTTCAAAAGAGAAAATAATTTTAAAATATGAACAAATAACAATTCTCTTTAAGAGTCTCTATTAACACAAGTTCTAAGGATTTTTTCCCTAGCAATGGTGCCAACAAAGTGTTGTGTAGTTGACGGGAAAAATAGAAAATCACACTCAAATAACTTCAAATTTCAAATTCATGAGAAAAAATGAGTAAACATTGCATGAAGTTATTCATCAGAGGTCAATTCATTAAATCTTTTGATCCCTATTAATGGCTCTAGCTGCATATTGGTTCCCGGTTATACACCTTTAGAATTGACCCTTGCATATTTGAAAACATGGAAAACAAATATGAATAACCTTAGTTATGTCATTATATCCGGGAAGGGTTTAACATCTGGATGGATTCCAGATAGATAACGAACAGAAGGCACCGACAAAGGGTATGGTTACTTCCCTACTACTTATGGCTCTACCTCAACCAAGGTGAGAGTACTTATGGGGCAGCTTTATCAAAAGGATGGATACTATAGTTCAATCTCCAAGCAATTATTGGTATACTTACATATTTGATCAAAGTATAACCAAACTTGCATAGTCCACTTGGGAATATTTTTCACATAGACTGAGCAAATGATTTTAAATCAAATACAAGCTACTAAAGAAAGATGGAATGTGATTTTAATCTTCATTTCTACTAAAACTATTGACAATTAAGATCCAAATGGAAAATCACTATGCCTACCTTCAAAGATCAATCATAGACACATTCTAGATCTACAATATTTATGCATTTGTAAGAAAATAACACTTAAAATATTCAACAATAGGTATTATTTATAGGGGTAGGATAGGTAATATGTATTATGTATATTTTAGAAAAATGTTTTGGTGGATTTCAACACTCCAAATCCCTTAAACTGCCATGCTATCATTCATTCTAGGATGTAAACAACTGAAATACAAGATAAAGAAAACTATCATAGATGATTTGCAATCACTGATACCAATCCAATGTAATCATTTAGATGACCCTTGAACTCTCCAATGTATACATAAAGTAATCTCTAAAGCATGTTCTCCTATCAGCTCCACAAATCTAAGATATCCTTGAAGGATTATCAACACAACATTCTAAATCACAATGCATAAATGAATTTATTATCTAAATTTATGCCCAAAATAACTACCATTAAGAGACATAAAACCATATGACCAATCAACAATGCATTAATAATGTGTTATTACACTTTATTGATAATAAAGAGTATAAATCATAGATGGTTTCCATTAAATTGAAATCAAATCAACATACATCTGTGTTTAGAATACTAACATCTTGAAAAGCATAGTAGATTTGCTCTTAAATAGGGGAGACATAAACATAGATGCTCTCAGAATTTGCTAATGACTGTAGAAGGTAATCACCTTATAAATAGAAAAAAATTTCACAACAAGAATTATATAAAATTAAAAATCCCGTATAAAGAGGACAAGCCCTCATTACTTATAATATAAAATTTTATCATAGAATATTCTGAAAGATGCTCCATCTAGATTTGTTTTTGCATATGCCTAGAGACTCTCATGCTCTACAAGGTCATGATTCTGGTAACTTTATTATCCATATGATGATGATATTTGATCTTCTCTATTGGAATTTTTTTGCATTTAAGCTTGGAGGAGAATATCCTTACTAGGTGCAAACAAACATTGTCATTATGTCCAACTTTTTTCCCCTATTTTTCAACTAATCATTTACCCACTCAAACTAAGGATGACATAATAGCTAATGATCTAGTTACTAAATTCCCTAGAAATAATAAATAATGAAAGAATGGATGGAAAAATAAAGAATATAAAACGTGTTGCTCAATCTTATAGTAATAGCAAATACTAACTCAAGGGATTGTGATGCATTCAATCTAGGGTCATAATGAGTGTGACATATAAAATAAAAATAATCAAATGTTATCACTCTAAAAACACAAAAAAATTATATTACATTTTGGCCAATCATTTCTAAATGCATTCCTCCATGATGGCTAGCTCCATCTTCTTCTATAATAAACTAAGGTCTTTCTCACATACCTTAGTCACAAGCATGTTTGTAGCACTAAACTCACCTCCATGAGCTCTGTCAACTTGTTCTAGTGCCTCTGCCTCTTTACTTTCTTCTAGTAAGTCTAAAATTCCTTCAATGATGCTATTATTTTGTCCCATACTAATTTTTAGAGCACTCCACACTTTAGGGAATGACCAAAAAGATATTCCTAAGGGTGAAATGTAAACATTGTCATCATAGCATTTGTTCCCTTTTCTAAAAATGACCCTAAATTTATTTTTGTTTCCTTTTGCATTCAAGGTTACCAATAGACCTTTTGATGACACATGGCCCATTATCTTTGGTAGGGTTTCAAAACTCATGTACACATTTTCACCCTTTTGGCTTTCTTGTGGGTTTCTTGAACTCATTTGTAAATTTGCAAAAGTGCAAAGGATCTCTAGATTTTTTCTTGTTCCTTTTTGAAAATATGATTTTGTAGTTGAGCATCTACATTTTTCATAGACCTTTGACATAAGACATTATCATAGACTTCAAAACATCTATGGATTATTTCTAGTGAGACATTCTTAGGGCTTTGAATTTTCATTTTTAAAATGTAAATTTACATGTGCAAGCTTCGATGCAATTTTAATCTCCTCCAATAGATAATATTTGAGAATTTGAATGTTGATTGGTGATGCCTTTATAACATAAAACAATAGAGTAAAAATATATGATATTTCAACCATTCATTAAAAACAAAGGTCGTTTGAGGTAACTAGTGGACTCTAATTTATGATTTTTTTTCAAAGAATGTGTTTTAACAAATTAGAAATCAATATCGCAAGAATTTTGTTCAAAGTAAATTGCAATAGAGCAAGGATCCAATGGAAGTTTTGTAGCATCAAGTTCATTTGGAATGCATTTACTACAATGCACATGTTTACAATAAGGGAACATGTATCAGAAGAAAAAATATGAAGTTTAGTAGCAAGGTGACCAACAACTACAACATAAGGTAAAATAGGCATTGCATCAACAACATGAACTGGAAGATAATTCAAATCAGATAGAATAATTTGACTAGAGTTAGATGGAACATCTAGATTAGAGTCAAAATATCCCTCCCATGTTTAAAAAATTCATCATTCGATCATCTAACACAATCTACTACATAATCAATACATAGATCATCTACCACAATAATTCTTTCAAAAAATACATTTTGAAAGAATCCTAAAGTATTGGTAAATCATATTAGTACAACAGTCTCAACACTTACCATGGTGACATTGCTAACTCAAAATTATTACCAAAAAAATGAAAATGCGCCATAATAATCATATTTTAATTTGAAACCCATATACTTCATGTGCAATAAATTTGATATTTGAAAACTTAAGAGGCACAATCTGAACAACATTTAACTTCCTGGTGATTAGATGGTACAAATCTCTATTTACTGAGGGATTCTAATGTAAGGTTGAGAAATATGAGAATAAGACTTAGCTTCTATTTATTTTCTTCTTTCAATGTCTTCATTTATGATGACACATGTACCTTTTGCATCCCATAGATTTTCAGACCCTACAAAAAAATTTACACCATTTATCTTTAGTGGGATCTCATACCTTAGTTGTACATTTTCACCCTAGATCCAATAGGATATTAGAATCCACTTGCCCTTTTTCAAAAGTGTAAAATGTTTCCATATTTCTACACTTATTTATCAAGTGAAATTCCGTTGAAAATTTGTGTGTAATTTGACAGTGCCCTTCCACATTTGTTTTATCTTTAAAATTTTATATTGCAGTTGAACTTCATAATCCTGCATGCATTTTTATACCAAAATTATCATGGAGAAACAACCCACATATTCTTTTTGATGACACATGTGTCGATCTTTGGCATTTTTTTTGTAAAATGCAAATTTTCATGGAATGAGATACGAGATCTGGACTTTCAATTCCACATTGTAAATTTGCATGAAAAAAATTATTGTATATTTTTTTAATCTCCTCTTGCTCTTTTTCTCTCTCTTACTTCCTTCATAGAAGTAGTTGATGATGTAGCAATAGAACTACCCTCCACCATCCCGTCCATTAAAAGATATGGTTTAACTTCTCCAAGTCGAACTCAAGTTCCATCAGATGAAAAATATTCAAGTTATTGAATAGACAGATATTTAGATGCTTTACCAAATTGAACATGATGCTTATTCAATGTGTTTTTATCTACTCTAGAGTATGAGTCTATCATTTTATTTGAAGAGGGCACCTATTTGATGACTAATCGAGGAGGTGGCCTTTGAGGTGGTGTAAGTGTGGCATGTTTTATTCAAAGGTTAGTTTCATTTATTGTTACTAATATTTCAATAGCCACATTTGATCACTTATCAAATTTATTTAAAGGGTATAACTATCTCATGCTTATGTCACTAATATATGTAGAGTTTTCATGTAATGGTTGCCAACATTGCCTTGGAGAAGACACTGCAGAAGATGTAGATATTTATGATCCTTGGATCAGTTTACATGGAAGGGAAAACCTTATTGATGTGGAAATGAATAACAATAAGATTTAGCATAAATATATTAATAAATCATCCAAGTAGTCAGTCATTCAATTTCTAGGAAAGGGTATAAATTGATTTAAAAAATTGGGCAATAACATGTCTGACACATCTAATAGGTGTCCACATGACAACCATTGATTGGTTAGGGCTTCCCAATATATAAAAACTCTAGGAGTTTGATATGTATGACACCTATGATAGGTTTTTTGTGGTGACCACTAAATGGTCATGGTCTTTAACAACATTGACAACTTTGATATTCTAGGACATTGACACAAAGACATGTGGAATCTTTTAATTAGTCTAGGTCTCCTAAGCCTCTTTAACCCTCTTAGTCTCTGATTTTTTTACACTTACTCAATTTTAGAATTTATAACTTTTGACATTTTTCCATTAAACATAGTTTTTCCATGCGGCACCTCCTCAATCTTTAAGATTTAAAAGTCTCAAACAATCTGCAAACTCTATAGAATGACTAAGTTATAAAATATAACACAAAAAAATTTAAAAATTCAACTAAGGTAGAGGAATCATGCTTTGATTTAGCTAAGTAAAACTATAGACTCACAATTTATATAAAATAACCATAATCCTATTTCTAATTAAACATAATAATACCCCACGAAACAATAATACTTAATAAGATCAAATCACTACCTTGGCTCCAATTACATGATCTCATCAACAATCATTAATTGGTTTCACCAATACCACTTTTGATATATATTTCTTAAACCAAAGTAGATAATTTATTCTTCTAACCAATTAGGAGGTAGAGTCACTTTTACATCCCAAATTTCACTTTTTTTAAATCAAGGAATAACTAGAATCAAGCACACATTCCTTGTCTATTTTAATCTAGTGAAATCCAATCTAAGAGCATTCCTATATGCTAAGTGATAGATTTAAAATACAAGTCTAAGATAATCCATCCTTTATATTAATATCTATTTCACATATTCTAGTAAATTAGACTTTAGACTATAATTAGTTCTCTACTACTCTTATTTAAAAGCATCAATACAAGACAATAAATGGTTTATACATTGCTCTTATCTCTTCATTCAAGTAAAATATTATATTGCAAACATTAAAATAATTAATCCAACTAATGGTCTCCTTTATTATGATCTAAGTGAAATTATAATCCAACTAAAGGTGGGCTCACCACCCAACCATTGCCATCATCAAGTGACTACTCTAGGCACCCCAAAGCTTAGGACTCCCAACTCCAAAAATTTTCACATCAAGGTGTAGGTGGTCATGGGTTGGTCAAATTATCTATTTATTAATATACTAACATGGGTTAGTCATAATTAGACACTCCTAGATCCATTTTTTTATAAGATGTCTTTCCACCTCAACCCAAATTAGATAAAGTATTCAAAAAATAATTATAATATCATAATGATAAATAAGGATACAATTAATCAACACTCATGATTTTGGCCCACTATCAAGATGAACTATAAGATGATAACCTCACTCTTGTGTTTCCATTACAAGATCATGAGAGGGCATAAACATCCTACCACCATCCTTTTGATATGTTCTGATGTATTTAACTCATGGTCATTACAGGGCATAAGCAACCTACCACCATGCCAGTCATTCCACTCATTGGAGGGCACCAAAAACCTACCAACATGCTAATTAGCTATCTCATAGGAGGGCATAATCAACCTACCATATGATAAGTACATTAATAACATAATAATCTATTTCTTAATGAGGAAAAGGTCTTGATATCTCATTATATGTAGTTTAAGCTTAGACACTCCAGTTCATAAAGAGGAATACACACTTGAAAACCCCATAATGGAAATACAAATGCATGGTGATTCATCAATAATTATGATAAAATAATAAAAAAGAGGGTAATATAGGTGGCCTTACTCACTATGAAAATAAAAAATTCTATACAAGAATCATGTAAAATTCATTGAATAAAACTGTAAAATCGAAATGTCACAAAGGAAATCCTACCTATTGACTTATAGATTTCCCTAGAACCTTTCCACTAGTTGTTAGATGGTTGAGACTCTATTATCTCTATGCTCTTTCTTATTATTCCTTATCCATACATTCTCCAACTCTAGGAATAGTAAAAGTCCCATTATGAAACACTCTCGTATCTAAAATAGATATCCTTCCATTTCTCACACAACCTATGAGAAGGTGACAAGTGTCCCTCCTCTTCCCTTGGCTCAACGTCAACCACCTCTATTACTAGCCCATGGCTTTATTAAATTGATGTTCTATACATGCCCTCAGTAGTGTATGGTAGATCTTATAGTTCTCTCAAAATTTCTTGAGAGATATTATTTTCTCATATAAGGTATGGTGAAAATAATAGAAAACAAACAAGTCTTATACTAATCAATTAAGACTCTTAGACATTGATCTACTTGTAGTCAAGGCCTAAGGAAAATTGAGTGGATATAAGAACTATAATTAATACTTTTAATCATAAAATATCATTTCCAAGGGTAAAAGAGAAAAGTAAATAATGACCCAAAAATCAACTAAGATTCATGCAAGATTTAGGGGTGTTTATGGTCAATAGTGAGGGTAGTCATGATACGAAAATGCCTAGCATAGTCCTTATTCTCTAATTTGAAATCACTCTCACCTACACCCTCATTGCAACTATAAAATTCTCTATTCCTAGAAGCCAAATCTAGAATATTAAATGGCATACAAGCATTCAATTCAATCACATGCAATCAACATTTTAAAGGAAAACATTGCAACTATGATAACAGTTCAATATCATAATTAATGTATTGTGCCATGTTCAATTACAAGCTTATGGGTGATAGTTCAAACATTTTTATACAAATATTCATCCTAAGCATATCCAATTCATAATGCAACCTCATATTAGTGGATCATAATCACTTTATGTAACCATATTAAGATTATTATATAATCAAATATGACATATATTAGAAAAGTATCTTTGTCTTTATCTCAAAGACTTATAACATGGTGTATCTCAATAATAGCCCATGCACATCTCCACAAGGCATGTAATATATCATAATTTAAAAATATCTTATATAATATTCATAGATACGATCATCATATATTATGAGATGAGAAATATACAAAATAAATCATTACACAAACAATATCCAGATAACCAACAAGGATCAGGGATGACTCAAGGACTATTCAAGAGTCTATTGTGGGGTATTTATGATGTGAAAATATTTAGTGTATAATTTGTTTTTTAGTTACAATCCTTATCACTTGCAAACTCATTGTACTAATAGAATTCCCCAACTTTAAAAGTTAGATCTGTAAAAATGAATGATGCACAAACATTCAATTCAATTACATGCAATAAGCATTTCAAGAGGAATCAAACATTCATGATCATAATTCAATATAACATTAGACAAATGTATATTGTTCAATCACAAGCATATGGACAATAATTCAAGTGTTGTTAACTCAAGATTCATTGTAATCATAATTAAATCCTAAAGTAACATCATCATAATGGATCATAATCAGTGCATGTAAGCATATCAACATTCTTATAAAATCAACTAAAACATATACTAGCAGAGTATCTTGTCATTATCTCAAATAATCAGAAAAAGATATATTTCAATAATAACCAACACAGTCTCCACATAAGGTCTAAAGTATCATAAGTCCAAAATCAAAATAATAACATCCATAGCTCCAATCCTCATACATCAAAAGATGAACACTATACAAAATGGGAATCACATTTTCTTTGCATTTCTTTTTCCATTACTTCATTAAGTTTATTCGGTTTATTTTTTTTTATAAATATTTAATTTTATGTTTTTAATTTTATTTTAATAAATCATATATATATATATATATATATATATATATATATATATATATATATATAGTTTTACTTTATATTTATTATTTATAAAACAAATATATATATATATATATATATATATATATATATATATATATATATATTTGTTATATATAGACACACACACACACACACACACACACACACACACACACACACACACACACACACACACACACACACACACACACACACACACACACACACACACACACACACAAAGTTTTACTTTATATTTATTATTTATAAAACAAAAATACATAATCCTATAAATTAAGAATACGTTTTACTAGAATTACTATATTTTATGATTAATATTATTTTATATTTATATTTGGTTTATTATTATTATATTATATATATATATATATATATATATATATATATATATATATATATATATAATTTTATTTTATTTTTTTCTTTATATATTAATTAATTACAAATTTATTTATAATAATAGTTTTTTATTTGTTATTTTTGATTTAGTTGATGATAGGGAGATAGTTCAAAGGGATTTGTGGTGGCCCAACCTTCATCCTTTGGGGATTAATCTTTGGTTCCTCATGTTTACCCCCATTTTATAAGCATTCAACGTGAGACCCATCTAAGTTTTGGTCCCCCATCTCCCCTTCAATTCTGTACTACTCCATATTTTAAAGCCGTTGGGAACACCATTGATCAGTATTAACTTACTGATGATGTCATAGCCTTTTTTCTCATCAGACCTATGCTGTAATCCTAGTAATCCTTGAGTCTTTGATGGATCTCCTTGATAAAACTGACTTGAAGGTGGAAGAATGCCCCTAGTTTTAGTCCATAGACTATGAGGGCCTTCTCTTCCAATGTTGAATTGTTTTAAGCCAAGTCAGTTAGCCAAAGTTTGTCATTATCTTAAGTATGAGAAAAATAATACCATGTAGTGGAAAGATGCTTGTCCAATCTATTTAATGGTTGAAAGAGATAAGGTAGAGGATGACTCATCTACTAGTATGGAATCTATGAATGATCAATTTTTAGGTTAATAAGGAACTTCAAGAAACACCCCATACTATTTTAGATTTTATTATCACATAGATTTTTCACCCATATTTTATTGTAGCATGTTGTGTAGAAATCTAATGATACAATGGGATCACCTCTAAGTTGTAGGACCTTGCCAAATTTAGGTGAACCTCTAGAGAAGGCAAGATTCTTTTCATTAAGTTTGGGTCAACTGATAAATTACCAGTTCATGTGGAAATTTTTCTTGTTAGTGATCATGCTTTTAAACTAGTGTTTAATTGTAAGGAAAATAGTTTAAGAAATGAATTTGTAAAATTAGAAATGGTGATTTCACAAAAAAATTATAGTGGATTTTAATGTTTTCATTATATGACCATAGTAGATCAATAAATGTATTGAAAATTATTGGAGCACAAACTCATAAAAATATGAAACCAAAGGTAATATTGGGCATTTCTCATATAAGGAACAAGATTATTTATTTTTAATCAAACAATCTCTCAAAAGGACATAATACCACAGTGAAATTTTGTGACTGAAACAAGAATAAAAGCATTCATAAATTTGACAAATATCCTTGCATACAAAAAGATAACACATACAAGGAAGGTAAATCTTCAATCTATTATTATTATTATTATTATTATTATTATTAAGGTTATAAAATGTAGATCAATTGTTCAAAATGTAAAATAATTTATTGAACAACAAAAAGATGAATGGGCTATGCCACAATACCCATATTTATACAAAATACTCTCTTGGAAGAGAGGTAGTAATAAAAACTCTATACTTAGTTAAAGAGCAAGTAAAATATGAAAACCTCATTCAAATGGGCATGATGTTCAACTAGAATGACATCTTTGACAAGGTAAATGACTAGAAAAGGGAACATGTAACTATTGGACATTTCAAAAAACTATTGGAGGCATGGATATAACTTTTTTAATCTTCATGAAACATCCTTATGATCTTCAATTGCAATATTTTTATGTTATTCATGTAATGAAGTGATAAAATGAACTCATACATAGAACAAGAAAAGTATTTTAGATATCTTATGTTATTTTTTGCAAAACCTAACTTGTATTTTGCCATTGGGGATTTTACAAATTTCAAAAATGTTGATAAGTTACTTCAAAATTAATAGAGGCTCTTTCTCCAAATGTGCTACCAAAATGATAGTTGTAATGTTTAATCTACATTGTTTTTTACAATAGAGAAATGCAATATACATAATTTATTTGATTGAAAGAATTAATCTAGAACCATAACCTCTCAAGATTCTTTGTCCTTCTTTTCTTGTGTCTTCTAAATATAATAATCAAAGATTTTCAAGATTTATAGGAAATGATCTTCATCATGAACAAATGAGTACAGGTTGCTTATCTCCCATTCTACAATTGTGTCAGAGAGTTCCATTTGTGTAGCCCTATATACTTGAGTGTCTTTCCCCATTTGATCTAGTGTATTATGACATCTGATAAATTGGTGGATAGAACTCAAATTGAATGTTGTGTCTTGTGCCGACTCTTTATTGACCACTCCTTTAAACTTATCTTGAAATTATTATACTAAAATAATTTGGTCTTGATAAATTCCTGCTTCACATGATAATTTATTAAGCAAATATTCAATATTATAGATTGTATCTATGACCTTATCATATGTAACTTTAGATTTACTAATAATCTTTGTGAGTATTCTTATTCTAAATTTGGTTTCCCTATCTAATTCATCATGCTCTGCATCATTTTCCAATATATTTTCTATAATGAGGGTGTCAGTTTGAATCATGTCCAAAACATAAAACTTTGAGTAGAATAGGTTCAACCTTTCTATTTGTTCCTTGTAATTCCTCACTGATGTCTTCAAAGTTGCCTATTCCTCCTTTAGATTTTTTTAGTAATCCATTATTAACTCAATGACTATATTTACCTTTGTAATGGTCTCCTCTACCTAGTTCTTTGTAGCCCTTCCCATATTACCAAAATATGTTATTGCATTAAGTGTTTCTCTATTAGATATATAAGTAATATATTATGTTGGTTGGGTAGCAGGGTCAATGATTTTTTTTAGTGAAACTGTCAATTATTTAATATTATTCTTCAATTCATATTTTGTGACATTATCACTATCCATTTGTTCAAAAACAGAGTTAATTCTTGATTATAAATCATGTTTCAATCCCTTTCTTGTAGGATGACCTAGGTAAACTTTTAATATTTGGTAATCCCCCACCATTAGATCTTCATTTTTTTATCTATTGGGGGATTACAATTTATACATATTTCTCCTAAATTGTATCATATAGTACTCTTTATATGGTTCTATGAATTTCCATCCATCTATTTGATGGATCTATAAGTACAAAATGTAGTGTGTTAAGGGACACCATTTGATCTTATTTGTTCCCTACTGATTGTACTAGCCAACTTAGAGTGGCATCCTTTTATCCTAGCACTATCTACTATGAACCTATAGCTAAATCTACTACATTGGTGGTTAAGGTGATGAGTAATCTGTCTATTACTGAGATGACCATTGAATCTTTGGTTGATGTTTTGGAAATATCTTCCCTATATGTGGGTTGAGTAGTCATAGTTGTATTAATGATTTACTCTATCACTACTTCCTTTGTGTGGGTTTGAGTTATTATGGAAATGGAAGAAATGGGTGAAGTGGAAATGGATGTGCCTACCGGTGTTGTGGGATATGGAAGTGACACCAGTGGAGGGGTAGGCATAGTGAATTGAAAAAGGTGAAGTTGTGGGAGTGTGGAATCTAGAGATGTGAATGAATCATTCACAGTTGTGGTGATACATAGGTTTTATTAAATGGGAAAGGTCATAAGAGATGAAAATTAAATATTAGCTATCACAATGTTGGGATGGCTAGTGGGATTGTAGTTAGAATGACTAATTTTGTAGCTATGTACTAATGTGTGATGTTAATGATTAGTGGAGTGGTGGTGGTTATTATGAATGAGATGGAAGAAATTATGGAAGAGATGGGAGGAATTTTTGAAGAACAAAGTGAAAGCAAAGTTTGAGTGTCCAATTGTGTTGATTTAACTATTGGTAATGGTGTCACTAGCATATGTGAGCTTGTGGGAATGATGGGGGTAATTGTTTGAGGTGAAGGTGGAGTTGAGATAGGAGGATGAGGTATTATATATTGTGGAATGAAAGATATAAGAGGGGAAACTATTTTTTCTTCAATAATAGATGTGTTTTTAACTAAAATTACTTTTCATTGATCCATTGTCATTCTTTGGCCACTAGATTTACCTCCTTTATCCTTTTTCTTTTATTTTGTCATGTGTGATACTACTAGACTTTCTACTTTTTATAATTGGTTTTCACTTTTGGAACCTTCTATTGATGGTGCCATAACCTTATCCTTAACCTATATTAAATTATCACTAATGCTCATAGTTTCCTTGGTCACCTTGACTCCTTTTCTTATAAGCCAATTGATTGTCATATTTATTACATTACTGCTCTTATCCATTAATAAGAAGGACTCAAGGGTGGACCACCTAACTCATTGGAGGGGTTGAGCAAAGATCTTGTTATCATAGTAGACCTTATCTACTCAGGATTAATCATCTATCAAGTCCTCAAGGACTAGTGCCATATTAAAAGCTTTGAGTTGATCCAGGTCCATCCTAGAATAATATTTTAGTTTCACTTATTCTTCATCTTGCAGGTCTTCCTAGTAGTATTCATAATAGGGAACATGGGAATATGTTTTGATCCCTAATATACTAGTAATTTTTCCATTTACATAATAAAATGGCCTTACATCAAAATATATTAAGGTTATCTGAATCATCCTAGCATCTGCACACTTGGCTTTGGATAACAAATGGCATGTATACCTCCTTATACTAATGGGCAAATGGATTCATGCCTTCTGTTTGATTGATAACAATTTGTGAGTCTCTACAAGCTACCTCACAAGTTCCATTAAATCCCATTTGTCACTTATATACCTTAGGAGGGTGGAAGGATAACCACTAAATCCTCCTTCTCTGATATATGATAGTGTGGTGAATTGAATGAAATAAGATCCCTAATTTGTGATCTTTGAATTAATAGCATAAAATAATCTCTTCTTTTTTAGATCTTTATCTAATATGACTATGATACAATATATGAATGCATAATTTATTTTTCTGAAATCTTGCCTACTTGACTCAATGGTGAGTTCATGGTAATAATTAAATACCTTGTTGACTTGGTCAGGCACTATGATCAACTCTAGGATGGCTCTTCCCTTTGCTAATAAGTATACTATATATGAAGTAATATATAAAGTCCCTATATTATATACTTCCATGAATTATTTATGGATGATTCACTTATTAGCTAGGCTCAGTGGATGTACTATTTATTTTGTTGGATTACCCATATGTATTGGTACATCTAATATTGAAATTTATTGGTGTTGGGGTTCCCAATGACTCTATGCAAGAGTATGATTAAGTCACCAACTTCTTCCTTAAAGTCTATTCTTGATAGGTTTTTAGGCAGTCTTATAGATGTAGGCCTAAGGACTTTTAGCCATTACTTTTTTAGTACCCTTACACATCCAATGTTTTTATCCTGTTAAAACTTCTTGGATGAGTTAGGAGTTTTGCTGAGATAACTCTCATATTATGAAATCAAGAACACTGAGTCTATGAATTCAAGGTCCAAGTTCAAAATATTTTCTCCTTTGTTGTTTAACACTTCTCTCTTTTCTATATCATAGTGCTTTGCCAATGTGAGCACTAGTTTAGGGCTATATACTAATAAGGTGAAGTCTAATAATTAGGGAAGTTAGTAGTCGTAAATGATTTGAATCTAGTCATTTTTGAAATTAACATTTACCTTTATCCATAAATCACCTAGGTATATGTTACCTTGGTTTGTTTTAGTGAATTCATCAGTGTTGGATTCCAAACTAAGTGGGACAATAGGTCCATTGGATTCAACCTTCATTTCTATTTTAGACATAGGTTTTAGGGAATCAAATGCATGAAAACTAACTACAAAGTTGGCAGGCTTTGGGGTTGCAATTATAAGTAAAAGTTTTAGTAGGATTTAGAGTTACAAATATAGGTGAAATGTCTAATGAGATTTAGACTTGTAAAAAACACTTGTAATGTTAGATGAAAACTCTAGCAGGGTTTGAAGTTATTATTGTAAGTAAAATCCCCAATGAGGATTTGGATTTGTAAATGTAGTAGGATTTTTCAAGTGTAGGGTAGAAAATACAAGTGAAAACTCTACGAGTTTTAAAATTAATATTACAGGTCAAATCTCTATGGGTCTGTGTGAGGAATCTTTAAGGAATATTATGATATTTTTTTAACCCTAGGTTTTCTATTGCAATAAAAATATTGGAAATGATTCAACAATAATTTGGGAACACAAATGACCTTGAGATGACACTAGGTAAGCAAACTAAAACTTTATAGATTTTAATCAAAGGAAAAATAATATGGACTCACTACCAGATAGGAGAAAACATGAAATCAACCTATGCTAACTCAATAGATAAAAATGGTATCTAAAAGAAATGAAAGAATAATTAGGAATACTATGTAGTGGGAGTAATGGTGGTTGTGTTTCGAGGCATGGCATCACCCAATGGCATGGCTTGGTTCCTTGATATAGAGCTCCATTTTTTCTATTTTAAAAATAAACAATGATTTTTCATTAATCCATTTTGATTAATATAACCTCAAGCCTATAATTGATGTACCCTAGGTCAGTGGTTAGTTGGAAGTTCAGAACTTTAGAGTCCTCAAGTAATTTTGTAATTTTTCAAAAATTGTAATTTGTACTTTAACTTAGAATTTATACTAGGTGGCTTGGTGTATTAGAAATAGGAAAAAGTAACTTGAGGCGTAATTTGAAAATTTACATGTTAAAAATTGTAATCATAGTCCTGATTTTTTGTAGGAATGATATTCAGAGGGAAGTGGGGCTTGAGTTACAATTTACAAGTTTGGAAGTTGTAATTTGCAATAGAATTTCTAGTTTCTGGTGGGAGTGATGGGTAGAAAGCAGAGGACTATTTAAAATTTTCAATTTTACAAGTTTCAAATTGCATCTAAATCTCTAGTTTCCATAGGAAAGGTCTTTGGTGGAAATCATAACTCTATTTGTAATTTGTAACTTTTTAAGTTATAAATTGTGAACAGGTTTTTGGTTTTCGATGGTTGTGGGTTGTGCAGGAAGCAGAGGTTGGAATGCAAATTTCATGTTTAAAATTTGCAAATTGCATTTGAATCTCCAGTTTCTATCACATATGGGTAATTAAAAATTACACCTAGATCTCCAGTTTCCACTATGATTTAAGAAAAGGTTATTTGGGTCATTTTAAGGCCATTTAAAAATAATTAATGGGTCTCCCTTGGGGTAAAATATATTTTAACATTTTTGGGACAAAAATAATAACATTTTTAATGACCTCTATGGGGTAATTGCATGTTAATTAGTTTCTTTCTAGTACCATTAACAAAGAAAAATATAAATAAACTAAGGAAAAAAACTCTTATGTAGTTGACCTGTACGAAATCACTTATTTGGGAAAAAACTAAAACTAATACATACAATATTTATTAGAAAGAATTATAACCTCAAAAGCAAGCTTTGAGGTATATCCCATTGACTGGGATAAGTAGTTTTGATACATACCAAGTTATAATGTATGGACCACTCCATATTGCATCAAACATCATGTGTTCTCCTAGTTTAGCTCTTTCAACATCACATTTTAGAACCATGTCCCCTTCATTGAATGTCCTATTACATGGTTTTTTGTTTAAAGTTCTCTTTGTTTTATCCTAATTTGATTCCATAACTTTCATTGATTGGTTTATAACTTCTTCTAGTTTCATGAGTTCTGCCAATCATACTATCATTTCATCATTACAAATCAGTTATAACTAATGATTAAATTTTATGAATGGTAACTCAATTAATAGAAAAACACTATATGCCCTTCCATATACCACCATAAATGGATAAATGTTAATGGCTCTATTGGGAGCGATCCTATTATCCCACAATGTTGATTTTCACTTTGTGTGCCATGGCCTTTGGTTGTCTTCCATTGTCATTTATATAATCCTTATGATATTTTTATTGGTAGACTCAGTAAAGCCATTACCCTATGGGTAAAAATTGAAATAATTAATCAAGTATACATTGTGTGTTACAACCCATTCACTCACTTGAGTACCCACAAAATCTTTGGCATTGTTTGAGATAATGGTGTAAGGATCACCAAATCTTATGACAATGTCATCCATGAATTCTAGGATAGATGCCAACATGGAATCTTTTAGTGCAACTACTTTAGTCTATCTAGTGAAATAATTAGTTGATGTAAGGGTCCATTTGTGGCTTGTACTTGATAGTGGATTGATCATGATAATGAAATCCAATCCCCATTAGGTAAATGATTGGTAATATTGGATTGGTTTGAGAGTGATAACAATGAATCATAAATTAATTGTAAACTAAACACACTTATCATAGTTCCTTACCCATTTATGTGAATATTTTAATGTTTCAAGAGAATAATATCCCCCTCTCATTATTTTGATGGCTATGGTTCTTATAGAAAAATGTCCACCTAATGGGTCATCATGAATTTCCTTGAGCACCTTAGGGAATTGAATGTGATCGATACACCTTAGCATGACTACATTGATATCTTTCCTAAACAATCCTCCATTCAAAAAAACATAAGGAATAGTTTATAGTCTAAAATAATTTTTCTTGGACTCCTAGAAATCATACGGGTACTCACTGATCTATAGGAAAATAGTCATGCCATAGTTCTAACTATTCAAAAGAGGTGGCGTGGCTGGTTGGGATATATTTTGAGCATATATTTCATTAGATACTACTTCAGTAGTCTTAATATCAGAATATAGCTATTCACATAAGCCATTTCCTCTTACAAGCTTTGTAATTTTTATGTTCGCATCATATTTTATGACTTTTATGATCCATCCTTCTCTTTTTCATTTATTTCCCAGACAAATAGGTACTCTTTGACACTTTGGTGACTAACCATTAGATGAATTTTATTATTGGAAAGCATATGCCTAAACATTTTCAGAGCTTTACTTACACCATATACTTGTTTCTATATAAAAATTTACTTTTATTCATAATCCTTCAAGGATTGACTAAATAAAGATATTGGCTTTTTTAACTATTCTTTATTATGTTACGTTTGAGTATCTATGATGCTATGTTCCCCTCAAAATCATAGATAATGAAATCATTCTTGTAGTTGGGGTTAACCAGGGTAGGATCCTGATAAATAGCCTACTTGATGTCCTCAAAACTATCCTTTCCTTTCTATGTCTAGCTAAAAATTATTCCCTTATTAAGCATATAAATAAGGGGATTGGCCATAGACTCAAAATTTTGAACAAATATTCCTTCGAAGTTGATCTTTCATAGGAAACTTTGTAACCCCTTTTTATGGCTCAAAAGTGCTAGTGAAGATATAACACTTATTCTCTTTGGATCTATTACAAAACCTTCTTTTGAAATAACACATCATACTAGTTTCCCTTCATGAACTATGAAAATGCACTTTTTGAGGTTGAGGGAAACTCCAAACTCTCTGCCCCTTTCAAAAATGTTCCTTAGGTGATCCAGGTGTGCTTCATCATATTTTAAATAAATAATGATGTCACCTAGGTTCCCCAAGATTATCTCATTTATCAAACCTATGGAATCCATATCCATGGCTCTTTTAAATGTAGCATTAGTGTTAGTCTGATAAAAGGCATCTTTTTATATGTAAACATTTTGCATTTTACAGTGATAGAAGTCTTGAACTTGTCTAATTCCTAGACTAGGATTTAGTTATATCAAGAATAATCATCTAGAAGGGAAAACCTTTGAGATTTTGATATATTTTAAATAATTTTCTCAGTGGGTGGAAGGGGATAATGATTCTTCAAGGATGATTTGTTTAGGTGCCTAAAATCTTAAAAACCCCTGGTTTTACCATTCATTTTCCTTAAAAGGACTAGGTTAGTAACCAAGGATGAGTGTTTGATAGGGGAAAAGATATTATATTCTATCAGTTTAGACAACTCGCTCTTCATAAAGGGTTCTATTTTTTAATTTATTGGTCTCTATTTATATCTAACAAGCTTGGTATTCAATTCAAGCTCTGTTCTATGTTGGGTTAAACTAGGGTGAAACCCCCTTACATATTTATAATTCCAAGTGAATTTATCATCAAATTATTGACACAACTTAATAAAATCCTATTTATTATAAACATTACATACCTTTCCAATCTTAAATTTTTTTCCCTCTAAAATGACTATTGGCTCATAATCTTCTTCATTGACTATGATGTTTTTTCTTTTCACCTTTCAGTTCATTGTCAGAGTTGAAGATACTCTCTAAAGTAACAAGGCCTATAGATAATTTGTTAGTATCGAATTGAATGATTTGATCTTTATATTGATTTTGGAGTCATGATTAGTTTCTATCGGATAATTCATCTTCCTCTCTTAGAAAATTCATAATTTGCTAATCACTATTGAAGACTTGCTAGTTGGTTACATTATCATAAACAGATGGTGTTACTATCAAGTTTTCTGTTCAATAGTGATTAGCAAATTATGAATTTTCTAAGAGAGGAAGATGAATTATCCTATAGATAATTTTTTAGTATTCAATTTAATGATTTGATCTTTCTATTGATTTTGGAGTCATGATTAGTTTCTATCAGATAATTCATCTTCCTCTCTTAGAAAATTCATAATTTGCTAATCACTATTAAAGACTTTATAGTTGGTTACATTATCATAAACAGATGGTGTTACTATCAACTTTACATGTTGGATACTATTCTTATTTATTTATTCATCTAGGTTATACTAGGAGCCTATTGAGGCCATATAATAATTTTTATACTGAGGCCAAGTGGGTTTACATTATCATGAACTAGTCACCAAATAGATACCCTCCCATTTTTGTGGTGAAATATTAGAAAACACAGATAAAAAAATAGGGGGGAACTCAATAACTGAGATATCTTAGGAAATTTAAAAGTTTGGACATGCATGGATGGTAAGGTTTAAACCTTTTATAAACCTAACTACTTGAATAAAAGTTCCATCAAATTGAACCACACCTTATATGATAAGTGTATACTTAATACCAAGAGCATCAACTATTTTCTTTGGCATAACACAATTGTTAGCCCCTAAGTCTACCATGTAATTATGGATGAGATATTTCTCAATTTTGAGTGAAAAGTAAAACTTGGGAGGATTACCATTTTTATTGCTTTGGTGTCATTTTGTGGTCGACACAAATTAATTAAAATATTAGGTTCCTTAGCTAGAACTTTGCCTATTATTTGGAAGTTTTTCAAAGATTCTTATAATAAGTCTCTTTGTGCTAGAATAGATAGTGTTTCCCACATGATGGAATTTAAATTAGTTTTCTTCATTTGTTCAAGAATACTAAAAGGAATGTTACCAAGCTTTACCGGTACCTTTTTGGTAGCTAGGTCTTATTTCATGAGATTTGGGTTGAGAATTTTTGATTTTGACAAGCCCATTGGCACATTGAGTGGCCTATATAATGTGTTACCTTTTGCAAATTCTTGTACAACATTAGAATTTATACCTTGTTCCATATTGTGGGGTTGATACTTTCAATTTCCCTCTTTTAATATCGTTTATTAGTTTCCACTAAACTACCACTATTTAATAATGCTTCATCTTGATTTACACCAAAAAAGTACTCTTCTTTCTAGTTCAAAAGAGTAGCTTCATTATGAGAAGGTTTTTGTGTATATTTTTGCTATAAAGTGGCTTCTTCTTTCTATTCTTGAGTGTTTGATATGATTTGTACCACCAAAGATTTATTGATGATGCTATTATGATAAGCATTTTGATTATGTGGTTGAGCACAAGGATAGTACCACTGATACTCTTGAGCCAAGTTGTTCTGAATAGGTATAATAGCTTTAGATGTACGTGGTGCAGGTAGAGCATGGATATTTAGAGGTTTTGCTTGCATATTTGGATTTTGTGGCTATAAATTGACTTGATATGGCTACCTATTGGGTTGTTATGTTTGGTTAGATTACTAATAAATCTTACTGGCCAAAGATCTTAAGTAGTGACTTAACCTCATATATTTCATTAGTAAGGAGTAAGATCTAATGTTGGTACTTGATTATGGTTGGAATTGGGGCAAATGTACATTGCATAGGATGCACTTCTAGAAATAGAGGCATTGGTGGCCTTAGGACAATCTTTCGATCTTGAATTAGATAATTTTTTTCTTTGATTACAATTTCATAGGCATTAGGGAGTGTGGTGCCACCCATTGACTGAATCATGACAACTATATCACTTTTTAAAGCTCTTAAGTAATATAGGAAAGCATTATTTAGGGTTGTCTTAACCAATAATGGAATTATTTTGAAAATAAAAATAAAAATCATTGCTGAACTCATGAAAAACATGTTAAATAGCAATGCGTTGTTCAAACAAGGAGAGGTGGTTACCCTTGTCTTCAAATTATGTACATAGTATAGTTCCTAAGTCATCCCAAACATGGATGGAATTAGGAGTCAAGATTCTATACCATTATAAGGATTTGACCTTAAAAGAGGAGACAAGAAGTCTTATCACAAAAGTATCTTATACTATATTGTGGAGTAAGAAAATGTTAGCAATATCTTGTATATGTTCCATGTTAGTGGTGGAAGTTTCATAGTAAAATACAGAAGGGTTTTAAAAGCTAACGTGGGTATGTCATCATATTGGGCCAACTTAATGGGTTGCCTCTATTCGAGGCTACAATTTTTTTATTTATTAGAGACATAATGGAAGGTATGCAACTATTGTGGATATTTCCAGGAGATGTAAACAAATTTGTAGGATAGACATTAGTGTAGGGTACAACTAAGCTTGATTTCTTTTTATATGGAAATGACGATTCTCGCAAGTCAACTTTCTTACCTTTAATAAATGATCTTGTTTGTATTTTAGCATATGTAAACCTATATTTCTTAGATCAATTATTTAATATAGTTACCAAGTGATTTTAAAATGTGTATGAGGCTAATACAACGCTTGTTGAGAATATAACCAATCTCCTAGTAATAAATTTTGAGTCCCGCTGGGCATACCATAAACTATTATCACATAGATTTTGTACCCATATTGTGTTGTAACATGTTGTGTATAAATCTAATGATACAATGTGATCACCTCCAAGTTGTAGGACCATGTAAAATTGAGGATATCCTCTAACGATGGCAAAATTCATTTCACTATGTTTGATGCAACTGATAAATTACCATTTCATGCAAAATTTACACTTCGTAGTGATCTTGCTTCTAAATCAGGGTTTAAGTGTGTGGAAAAGAGTTTTAAAAATGAATTTACAAAACTAGAAGTTGGAATGCAATTTGTAAGTTTGCAAGTTATAAATTGCATTTGAATCTCTAATTTTTGTCACATATGGGTAAGGCAGGTAGTGAAGGTCTAGATGCAATTTGCAATTTTGCAAGTTGAAAATTACACCTAGATCTCCTATTTTCACTGGGCTTTGGAAAAAGGGTATTTGGGTAATTTTAAGGCCTTTCTCCATAAAATAGTGGGTCTCCATTCGAGTAATAGATATTTTGACATTTTTTGGACAAAAATATCAACAATTTATTAATAGCTAAAGGGAGATCTGACCTCCTTACAAAATTTAAAGGACCTCTAGAGGGACTCCATAGGAGTCAATGTTGTTTAACCTCTCACCCAAACTACTCAAGAGTGGTTGGAAAGAAGAAAGGAAGAAGTTCTAAGGAGGTAGTGAGCATGTCTGAAGGTCTATTGAACCCTGATCTTTTGGAAGGCAAGCAACTTTATTTGACATAACTCTTGTAAGGAAAGTATTGAGCTATTTTTTTTGGTATTGTTTATAAGGTTTTTGGGTGGTGTTTGGTTTGATGTTTGTTGGGTTCTCGTTGGGCACCCTCCAAGACCCTACACTATTTTGTTTTTTGTTTTCGTTGTCAGTTTTTTTTTTTGGTTCATTTTTGGTTTTGGTCCGTATTTTAAAGTTGTTTTATTAGTTTGAGTTTCTTTATTTCTGTTGCTAGAAGTGTCCCATTTGGATTTTAAATTTTTATATATTTCTCCATTACAAACCTAGACCCTTTTTGTATCATGGGATAAACCCCACACTAGTTTTATGGGGACCTATTGATAATCATAATCATCAAAATAATTAATGAATTTATTAAATATCAAATCTTTATAAATATTATACACTTATTTTCAAATTTAATTTTCAAATCATTAAATATAAACTGCTTTACATTTTTATAAATTAATTCAAAAATTATTTAACGTGAAAAAAGAATCCATTCTCATAAAAACATACTTTGTATAGATCGTAGGGGGAAAATTCTCCTCTTAAAATAAATTTAATGAACAAACAAAACAATGGCAATCGAAATAGTGATTTTTTTCCAGCCCTACTATCAGACGATCATACAAACTATACATTGCTTTTTAAAATAGGTCATAATATGAATATTTATTGATATTATTCGGAAAGAATCAATCATCACACCAAAAATATTTCCCCCTCATTTGCGTGGGTGATGGAAAGCCTATTACATCTAGTAAAGCTTTTTAATTCATACTTTCCCATCGCAGCTATCTATCCTATTATTCTTCTTTAAACTTCATTACAGCTTACCGGTATATGCATTCTCAACATCGACGAAATCAGAGAGGAAATTAATTTATTCATATTTTGTTATCAACTTTAGATAATCACTCAAAAGATTATTTTGAGTAACAAATATTGAATCGTTTTGGCCCCTCCCCCTTTTTTAACAAATTGAAATAATGGTCTATGTTGATATAGGCGACATTGGAATATCGGCACACTTTTTATGTGAAGCCACTAAGCCATATAGATTCTATGGGGCTCGGGCTCACTTTCACAGCCGTCCTGTGGAACTTTTAGATCAAATCATAGAAAAAGATCTTTCATCAAACCATTTAACTGAAAAAGATCTTTTTATGAATGGTTTCATGTCTGTATCGATTTTTTTGGAACCAAATTCTGAGGGCTTTGAGCTTTAGTTACAAATGTGTTTAATTTTTTAGGTCTTCCAATTCCTTTATAAACAAACAATTCTCTTTGTTGCTCTTATCATCTATGAGGTGATATGTTACGTCACATTGACATGGGGTATTCGAAAATAGCGCCGTGAAAGAAAGTTCGATGCAGAGCGGCTTCTTGTTAATAAATCATGATATATTGTATTTTGTATAGTTTTTGTAGAGAATATGTTTATATTATTTTTATATCATTACTGAATTTTCTTTTTAATTTTTTTTAAATAAAAATTAATTTGGAATGAAGTGTTATTAAATGAAATAATTACAATTAATTTTTAAAAGTTTTTATATAAAGGGGAGGGCAGAGAGGCGGGAGAAGTTTTAAGGGCATTGGAATGGGTAGAAATTAATATATGATATTTGAAAAAAGAAATAATAATTTAATCATAAAATAATTAAAATATATTATATAAAATTTTATTAATTTAAAGAATAAGGATTATATATAGATAGATATAGATAGTTTGTTTTTAAAAAATAATACTTTAAAATAAAATTTGTGTTCAACATATATGTTTTAAAACATTTTTTTCTTAGTATAAATAATCACAAACTAATTTTAAAATATTACTATAAAATATAAAAATTATCATTTATTGTTTAGTTTTATTTTGTATAATATATAAATAAATCATCATAATAAATAATTAAAATACAAGGTTTCTTATAGTGTTTGGACCCTTATAATAGATGCAAAAATCTAAAGTTTTTATATAGCCAACCATTCCTTTGATCACCTTATTTCTTTCAAATTCTTAATAAACTCTCACCATATTACTAGATCAGTGAAAATTGATTGTTTAAAATGGAATAGATATCCTTCAAATAATTTTTTAGTTAAATGGGGCTATATGAAATTAGCATCGCATTTTAATTCACCATTTTCTCCTATAAAAAAATTATGGATCTATCAAGGGCTTCCTAAAGCGAAAATATTTTTTTGGTTTATTATGATGAAGAAATCTCTTTTCTGGTATAAATTATGATAGAGTATTAGTTTTAGGGGCCTTCATTGTGCACTTTATGTAATTATAATTCTTAAACACAAAACCTTGTCCTCCTTTATCAAATTTTTAATGAAGAATTTAGTCTTAATTATTTAAAGAAAATGTGCATACTTCGAGTGTCACCAATATCTAATTAGGGACATTAATTAATTGGATAGAAGATGGAGGGGATCAATTTGGAAGTATTTTGGCTATAGTCCTATCTCTGATCACTTGAAGCTTATGGAATGAAATGATCAATAGTGTCTTTAGGAACCTATCCCTCTTTAAATAAATATTACTTTTAAAATTGAGGCACTTCATCAATAAGTTTTAAAGGCTAAATTTCAACCTCTAAAAATTAAAATTACTAAATTAGAATGCCATATTATTTTGAAATAGAATTTATGGAAAAACATCTTCAATCTCACTCCTCAAAATAAAAATATATAATGGCTTCTTGGAAGCGCAATGTCAACCTAAACTTTAATGGGTCATCTAAAGGTAAGAAAAATAATTTATGGAGTTAGATGCATCTTTAAAGATAATCTAGGTTCAATGCTATCCTGTTATACATTCAAAATTATATGGTATTCAAATAGTTAGAAAAGTTTATTGCTATTATCAAATGCTTGAGAATAGGTTTCGAATATAATTTCAGGAAATCATTCATGGAAGGATATTCTCTCTTGATTATAATCATTATTGAATTGAAAATATCTTTTCACTATGGCAGATAAATTCAATCATGAAAGATATCATTCATGTCATTCCTTTTTTGAATATTGTTTTTCAATAAATATCATGAGTTAATTCTCATGAAGATATCTTAGCTAATTTTGGAGCTCCTAACCTTCCTCCAAATGAATAATGGATATGTGAATCTCTCCCTCCATAACAGGAATAAATATAATTAATTACAAAATACTTGGCCCTCTTAAAACTTCTCATTTTATTTTATGTCATTGTAGGAATCAATGATCTAGATTTTGAAGAGTTTATTGTGGTCTTAAGTTTTCCTCCATGTTTTGGTTTTTTTGGATATTTTGCACTTAAGGTTTAGAGAATCCTTGAATTTTATTTTAGGTGTAGATGTCACCATAATTTTTAGAGTAATGGTATTATACTAGTGCTTGAAGGTCACTTTAGATGTGGGTTATCAAGTTTTTTGGTGGTAGTGTCTTCTTTCTTTCCTTGATTTGTTCCTTAGTGGTTACTCATTTTTTCACTCTTAGACTACTTAGGGATTTTTTTCTACTATTATATTTTTAATTCTATTTTTGAATCATTGAAACTTTTCTCTTTGTTCTCTTCTCTCGTATCTAGCTTATGGATTTTGTGGATACTTAGATTCTTGGCTTTCAACCTATATTATTTTGTTCTCCTCATGTTTTTTTTTTCCTTTCTTATCTTGATCCACTAATAGGATTTTTTTGTACCATGAGATAAGGGTCTATTTTCCCTTATTCATATTTAGAAAAGTAATTGAAACATTTTTTTTAATTGTAATAACTACTAATAAATATTATTGTTACTTATACGCTACATAAATTTTTATTAAAGTCTACTAATAATGATTATTCAATAAAAAATTACATTAATTTAAAACATATTAAATATATTAAAATGATTCACAAGGATTTTTTTTAACTCACATGTCAAATTTTGTAATCAAATTTTATCTACATCAATGAAAGTTTTTTGTACTACTAGTTAAATAGGGATTTATAAATGGGACCTACCCTTCACAATAAACATGAATAATTGGCCACACATGCTAAATAATACATTAAGTCTGACCAATGCAAGCAAAACAAAATAAAACAAAAATAGAACAATAGAGAAAAAGTAAAAAAATTACAAAGGCCAAAGATTCCTAAGTCACTAAAAATGAAATTATTTTAGAGATATAGGAATCATATTTAGTGGTTATGAATCCTTATATCCCCTACCTTTCTTATTATTATTAACAACCATCCAATCACCACCTTCCCTTACATCAAGGAAGATAGGAATGACAACTTCTAAAACATTCATTGATTGAATACTATTTAATTGACCATAATAATTTTATCAAATAGATTCAACATTTGGCAAATATTTATGTAAATAAAATTTAATATTCTTAGTGAGAGACTACATAAAAGGGTCAACTTTTTTGTGGGATGGATCCAAACTCTGACTAGTTTTCATGGTACTTCACTTATATTGTTTAACTTTGTATCCTCCTCTAAATTATTAAGTATCTCACTATTTAAATCATTTTCAAGGGCATTTCTTCCACTAGGAGACCCTAAATTTACACTTAGTCATATCATTTAAGCAGTGGCTAGCTAACCCATTTCTAAACATTTACGGCGACAAAATGGAAATCACTCATAATTGAGAGGTTGTTCCCAATTCTGATCTTGAATATTTAAATTAATATGTGCTAAGATATGTTTTTAAACATTTATAATTATAATAATATGATAATAAAATAATGTTTCATGTATTATTTGACAGGGTGCATGAGTTAAAATTCACACAAAGCATTCCCTATAGCTTTAAAATAATAATTAGTCTAGAACTAGAAACAGAGATGAGGGAACCTTCACTTGATTGGTATGATAGTAAAGGATTCTATAAGTGGTTCAAAAGATGGGCATAATGATTATAATGTAGAATTATATGATATCAAGTGCAAATCCTATCTTGGAATATTTATTTCATATCTTTTAAAACATTAAATGTAACTATAAAAAGACATGGTAGAAGGGAAAAGTTCAAGATTACCTTCCATTATTGGTTTCCATTTTTAGTCAATTTGTATCTAAAATATTAGATAATGTAGGCCAATAATGGGTAAATAACTAATTCATTCCACTACCTAATAACAATTACTCACATTTTAGAATCATCTTTAGTTGTTTCCCTTCAAAAGTGACTGAGGGATTGGAACTAGCAGGTATAAAGTACCTATCAAAGTGTTTTTTCACAATATCAACAAAAGAGGTTTGGCAAAACTCAACCATCCACCCAACTCTATCTCCCATCAACTCTCTTTAGATATTTGTATCATGTGGAAGCCATCATCACTAACATGAAAACCCCATCAATTGGTTCTAATCTAAGTTATTATGTGGCCATAATGGTTTCATCTAGATTATAGGTTGAATCCCTAGGCTTAGTCTAATTAACCACATAGCTAAAAATAGGCCTTGTATAAAAACCTCAATGTCTCCCTTTTTTTTGTTATAGTTCAATGAATACAAGCCATAACCTCCCATGTTTTCACTATTTTATGAGACCACTGATCATTACACTTGATATCGTCAACACTTCTCCATGTAAATAAAGTTTAATGCATCAAAAAATCTAAATTTATATCTATCAAGACATTGGTATTTTCTATAGTCAAAACCTTAACCTCTTAGCTATCATTAATCATCATGTTTTCTTATCTCTAATAAATTCATGTTCATGTTCCTTACAATGAAAGTTGACCATAATAAAATAAAAAAATTATGGATACATTTTTTCATTTATTCCCACTTGTAATTTGTTACCACTTTGATGTCGATTTAATAAAAATAAAATAAAAATAATAATCCCTAGATGTTGTGCAATAATTTGAAATCTTTGGTCATAACATCACAGAAAATGTAACTTTAGAACTTATGTCTTCTAACTATAGATGCCTTCATAAAAAGAGGTAAAACATTACATGCCTTGACTATAGATATAGTCATGAAAAATGAGGGAAAATATTTCACATATTTTGATGCAGAAAATGAGGAAAAAATATTGTACACCATAACTCTTGATCCGTAGCTATGTTTGAGCCCTCCTAAATGAAAAAATGATCATATAAAAAATATTGGTGTATCCACAACCCACCCTATTCAATTATAGACATTTTATATATTTTTTAGAGGCCATACATGACAATTTGAGCATTAAAATATGTAGTTTAACATTTTTTTAGTTTCTTCTATTTTTACAAATTGTATATTTTTATAATTAGATATGAACATAAATTGAAAGTCATTTGATAAGTTAATTTTAGTGTTTAGTTTATATTTTGATAATTTTTTGAGTTGAATGCACTTGCATGCAAAACATAATAGAAATAGTAGCTACTAAAAATTACACATCAATTTTTTTTTAGTTGCAAAATTTTCATGTCAACTCCAATTCTAAGTTGAGCTATATTTACACATAGTTTGTAATTATTTGAATCATTAAATATGAATCAATACAAGTTATTATTTAAAAATCTATGTTTATTGGTATTTTATTGTCTTGGTATTTGGGTTCATTATTTGGTATCAAAGCAAGTTTGAGTTTTAGATGTGTAAGAGATTGTGAGAGGATGAGGTAGAATCATTTAAATGAACCATTCTATGCAAGTATATAGAGGTAAGTAAAATAATTAACTAAAATTATTTCAAATCAAATACAAAGGAAGAGCATAAGATGATATAGAGGATGACTCAAATCATGCAGAGGAAATTCATAAGAGGAGCAGTAGGAATAGCCACTACCAATGGAAGAAAGGATGGTTAGAGATTTAGAATGAAAGATCAAAGGAATCAATGTTGACATTCTATATTATGGAGAAATTTTAAAACCATAGGAGTTGCTATATTGGATTAAAAACATGGAGAAGTTTTTTGAATGGATAACTATGAGATAAGATAAGAAGTTAAATTTTGTATGCATGAAATTGAAGGGTCACACAATGATTTGGTGGGGATCACCTAGAGAAATAAAGATAGAGAAAAGATAAAGAGAATATCAACTCATGGAAAAATATAGAGAAGAAGATGATGGAGAAATTTTTTTGTGTGGATTATGCACATACCCTATACAGAAGATTCCAAAATTTGAGGCAAATGAATCACATTATATAGGCATATAAAAATGAGTTTTACAAGATTTCCATATAAGTGGATCATGATGAAATAATATAATAGATAGCCACAAGTTATGTAAATTATTTTAAGTTATCAATTTAAGATTAATTAAGAATGCATTGAATACTTTGCACATAAGAAGCTTATCAATTAGATATGAAGATAGAAGAAAAATAAAATAGATATAATTTCAAAAGAATCTCTATTGGGCCAAGAATATGAAAATTCCCTCCAATAAGGGGATGATTTGGATTTAATACAAATAAGGGTAGGTTTAATACTAATAGAGGATAATTATCACATGTTTTAGAAAGACAAGAAGATAATATAGAAGAATTTTAATACCAACAAAGAGGAAGAGGATTTCAAAGAGGATGAAGCTATGGTGTTAGTAGATGATGGTTTCAAAATCAATACATATATTATGTTTTTTTATAGATGTGGAGAAGACGTCCATAGAGAATTTGAGTGTCCACATTACCAAGATCAAGAAAGGAGCCAAGAGGATAACTCAAAAGTGAATTTGGTTTGATTTTAAATAGAAGAGCAAACTACTGAAGTTGCAGTAACACATACTGGAAAAACTCTCATGATGAGAAGAATGTAATGTTTGGCCCAAAGAAATAATATGTGTAGAATAAATAAGGTGGTGATGCATGGTTGTGATAAAATATCTTTAAAATAAGGTGTTCTTTATGAGGTAAGATATGAAAATTAATTATAGATGGTGGTGGCTATGAAAATATAGTTTCTAAAGAAATGTTTGAGAAACTAGATTTGCAATGTGAAAAAAATCCTAATCCTTATCAGATTTCATTGTTTAATAAAGTGAATTAATTTATATTAGATAAAAGGTTATTAATAAAGTATTCTATAGGTAAAACTTACAATGATGAAATATGGCGTGATGTTATACCAATAGATGCATGCAATGTTTTATTGATAAGGTTATGGTAGTTTGATAGAAAAGTAATTCATGATGGAACAAGGAACACATATAGTTTTTGTAAAGGTGGTATGAAGTTAGTTTTTTACCTCTCAAAGAAGAAGGGAAGGTTGAAACCATGCTGACTATAAAATAATTTATCAAAGACATGAAGATGATGGGTTGCTATATATTAGTAGTGATTAAATTCAACACAAAAGTGGTGTAAATACTAGTAAAAGCAATAGTAGTGTTAAAATAATATTCAAATATTATACCTGATGAGTTACTAGATAGATTACCACCAAAAAGAGATATCCAAAATCATATTAATTTTATTCTTGGATCAGCTCCACCCAATCAAGTGCCTTATAGGATGATTCCAACAGAACATGTTAAATTGAATAAACATGTTACTGAATTGGTGAGCAAGGGTGTAGTAAGGGAGAGCATGAGTACATGTGAAATACCAAAATGATAACTCCAATGAAATATGGAGAGTATAGGATGTGTGTGGATATTAGATCAATCAATACAATTACAATCAAGTATCAGTTTCCTATACCTTTTTTTTTGTTATATGATGTATTTTCTTGCAGGAGCAAAATATTTTAACAAAATTGATCTAAAGAGTGAATACAATCAAATTAGAATTTATGAAGGAGATGAACGGGAAACAAAATTTAGGACTAGAGATGGTTTGTATGAGTGGATGGTGATGATATTAAAATTATCTAATGCATCTGGCACATTTATGAGGGTGTTGAACATATTACCAAGAGAAAATAGTGGTAAGATTGTGGTAGCTTATTTTGATGATATTTGAATATTTAGTAACAATAAAAGGAGTACATACAACATTTGATAATGGTATTAGAATTTTTATGAAAAGAGAAGATCTATGTATGAATTTCAAGAAGTGTAGGTTTATGGAAAACAATTTTGTATTTTTAGGATTTGTAGTTTCAATAGATTGTGTAAGAATGGATGTAAAATAAGTGAAGGCAATTTTTTATTCACCTATCACAAAGATAATCATAGGGGTAATAAGTTTCCATGGTTTATCAAATTTTTAGAAAATGTTCATTAAAATATTTAGTAGTCTTGTTGCACCAATAATAAATTATATGAGAGTAAAAAAGTTGCATGAACAAGAGCAACAACATAAAGATTTTAGTTGTTGAAGAAGAAGATTAAAAGATATCCTCTTTTAGCATTACCAGATTTTAGTAAGTTGTTTGAAGTTGATTGTGATGCTTCATTTGTTGGAATTAGTGTTGTGTTGAGAAAATAACGAAAGACAATAACACATTCCAATAAGAAATTGAGTGGGGTAAGAAAAAAGTATCCTATGTATGATGTTGAATTTCATGCCATTGTACAAGCATTAAGACATTGGAAGCATTACCTAGTGCCTAAGGAGTTTATCTTATTTACTAATCATGATGATTTGAATTATGTGAACACTTAAAATAAGTTTAATAATAGGCATGTAAAGTGGGTGTCTTTCATCCAGCGTTATACTTTTGTGTTGAAACACAAATCAGGAAAATAAAATCATGTAGTTGATGCTTTCAGAACATGAGTGGTGATCATAACTACTATGGTGAGGGAATTAGTTAGATTATAATTTTATAAGGAAGTATATGATACCAATCCATAATTTTTAAAGATAGTTGAGTAATGCAAGAATCCATGAACAAGTGAGACACGTACTATTCATGATCAAGATCATATGAAGGATGTTTATCACTTTCAAGGAGAAAATTATATATTATATTTGGTTGTCTAATAGAAAATACTATAATAAAATTTCACAAAGGTGGTTTGGCTAGATATTTGGGTAAGAAAAGGATAATAGCTTTGGTGGAGGAGGAGTAGTTTTGGCCAAAGATGAAGATATATGTAACAATATATGTTTCAAGGTGTAAGTTATGTCCGCTGTTAAAATTACATGCATAAAATATAGGTTTGTAGATGCCATTTTCAGTTTCAAGAGGACCATGGACATATTTGAGTATGGATTTTATGTTGGGAATACCAAACACACAAAGAGGTAATGATTAAATTTTTGTTATTGTAGATAGGTTCTCTAAGATGGTTCTGTTGGTCCTCAAATATGCACTAGGTGTTTATGCCTCTTTCTAAAGAAAGAAGGCTTGGGAATTATAATCCAATGGGGAACTAATGCTAGAAATCCAATAGATAAAAAGCCATGTCATAAATAGATTGCGATGTGGATAGACAAAAAGAAATCATGTAAAAATAATACATTAAGCAAAGGGGATGCATGGTCATTGATAGACACTCTATCTTTGAATATATCTTTGATTGAGGGTAAAATTGCATTTGACACCATAAATTTTGGTTGGATTTTGAAGGAGTCAAACATAATTTGTAATAAAAGTGGGAGAAGTCCATGGGAAAATTGTGGTGGAAAAGCACCATGCTAAATTGCACTTGCTAAATTTCAAATTGTTTCTATATCTTCGGATCCCATGGAAGGAAGGAGAATGACAAAATGACATAAAAGGTAAGATGAAATGAAATTTTAAATAAGATAAATTGCAATTTATAGCTGAGCTTTTGGATCCCATGGGGAGAAGGGCATTGACTACATGCATCTTGGGAAAAGGATAGGTTTGAAAATTGTGACCCACATCATAGCATTTGTCAAGTGTATTTTTTATGTAGTGAAGTACAATGGAAATTGATGATTGGAATGCATTTGTGTGACCCTGAATCTTGAACAACATGGTTTCCTATAAAAAAATATGGTTTTATATAGGGAAAGAATAGTTCCACTACACTTGTAAAGTTTTATTGTGTTTGTCTCAAGAGAGCATGGATTGCATGCCTCTCAATTTAAACCTCACATGGTTAAAATTCAATTTTCAATACCATCTATAGATGAATGAGATGCATATTTTATGATAGTCATTCCTATTATTTGATTCATCATCAGAAAAATGTTATGAAAGTAAATAACTTACAAGTGGACATTTTTTGGGGTGTTTCTAGCTATTATTTTAGAAAAGCAAGGCAATTTATTGTCCTATTTCTATAGTAGAATTGTTTTGGGAAACCCATACATGTTTCCTCAGCATGTTCTTGAAAATTCATCCTTAATGGATCTCTTTATGTCTAGGGTTTTTACTGGTTTTGATATAGTTGATGGGAGTAGTGCTCTCAACATTACTACCCCTACTAGTTTTTTGGAGGATTTTTTCAAGGATTTTGAGGAGGATAGCTCCTATTTTGAAGCATCTTTATGATGATCTAATGTTGTCTATGTTCAAAGTGGCCTCACTTCTACAAAGTTGTCAGGTTCCTTTGGCAATCCTTAAAAGTATGATTGAAATTCTGATTTATGTGAAAGCTCTTGTGAATCAACGTTCGTGGATTCCAAGAGATGATCATGTGGATTGATGATTTATTGAAGTTAAATATTTATTGGGTCCCTTATTGCATGTTAGTGCTTTCCCTGATCATGTCATGCTTAGTAGAGAAGAGCAGGATGTTGGGAAATAATGATTTTCTAATGCAGACAGTTAGTATCCTACTGATTTAACTTCATCATTCACTAAAATTAAGATAGTTATGAATCTACCATAATGTTACTTTATTACCTGATCACATAGTTATGTTCCCTTCAAGATCATGTTGTAAATAATGGCTAGAGAAAATCTTGGTTTCTAAAAAGAGTTTATACATGGTACCTCATTAAAATAGGTAGTAGGAATAGAATTAGGTGAAAAATAAAATAATGACAAGTTTTAGAAGATGAAGATGAGGGTTTAAAAGTCAACAAGAGATTTTCATGGGAGAAGCAACATGTCAAATTAAAATTAAAAAAATGCAAATTGAAAAGTATGGTTAACTCTCCTAAATTAGTTGGTCAAAGCATATGGATAAAGTCAACTCAAGAGGAGCTTCATGAACAATTCAAGGAAGAATGTAATTTTACAATTTTGTAAATGTGTAAATTATAATTTACACTTTCATATCCCAAACCTGCCAGTCAATATCAGTCAACACAAGGTCCTAGTGCAAATGTGAAATTTTAAGGCCAATCGTAATTTTGCAATTTTGTAAATTATAAATTGTAGTTGGAATTCCTGTTTCCTTGAGGGTCCTATTGCAAATGAGAACTTTCAAGGCCAATTTTAATTTTTTAAATTTACAAATTAAAAATTGAAGTTGGAGTTCGCATTTCCCTGAGGGAACTTTTAAAGGCAATTACAACTAAAAATTGAAATTAACAAATTGTAGTTGGAGTTACCATTTCCCTAAAAGAAATTTTCATGAGAATTGTAGTTGGAGTTACTATTTCCATTCGACACTTGTTGAAAATTATTGATAATAAAGTTTTCTAGCATATGCCCATCTATTTTTGGTAGTTTGTATGTGAGTTAGTGCATTTATTTATTCCTTGTGATAACCCTTCCTAGGTGGAGTGAACAAGTTTGGTTATGACCTAGTCATATATGTGTTTTCTTGCACTAAAAATCCTCATGGAGACTAAATTCTAGAATCACTCCATGTGACTAAGTTACCCCATAGGTCCTCTCACCTTAGTTCAGGTAGAGCTAGAAGTAATAATGAGCTGACCAAACCCTTTGTTGGTACTTCTTAGTCATTTTCTACGTCTAGTCCATCTGGGTGATTAACCCTTCCCTGGATATAATGACATATCAGTGGGTTTATCATCCACATCTGCCATTTTCCTCAAGTGTGGAAGGCTAAGAAAAAGAGGTATAAAAATATCAATCAACACTCTACTGACACTTTTCTGACAACTAAATTGAAATCTTGGTTACTTATGTTGACAGGAACTCTTGGAAAGAGTTGTTTGTAAGTTTACATTTGAAAAAGTTCTTTGCCAATACTTAATGCAAATAATATCAGTTCCATTTTTAGACATTATTTATCCATATTATACCTTAAGTTTTAAATTTAAGGTTATTCAACCGTGACTTTGCTATCTTGGCCATCAAAAATGTCAACAATCTATTGAGGATGTGCCAGGAATTAAAAGATTTGATCAAATTGACACATGCTGAATTTGTTACAAACAAATGTAAATTTATCATACTTTCAAGAGGTTTCCATTTTTTGAATATCAGTCTAAAATTCCAAGTGTCCTTGCTTTCATACATCATCACTAATTTCATCAAGATATGGTTTTAGTATGTTTCATTAAAATTTTATAAACTGTTATATTATAGTATTTTCCTTCTAGTGGTAACTCCAAAAACCCATTTGGTTTCAAAGAAAGATCATTGTCTGCTTTGAATATCTTTAGCTCTGAGATTTATTTTACTTGAAAATATGGAAGGACTAAGATCATTCTTGAAAGGTGACTCATCAAAATAACTTATCTCACCCTTATGTATTAATCAAAGAAGGGGACATTTTTGGAGGTTGATTAAAGGGAAAAGTTCATTACTAAGTAGTGTTTAGACTATCAAGATTATGATAATCTTGAATTTTTTTCTAAAATTCCTATTATTGAATATTTTCATAGTTTTTATGACCACTCAAAATCATATAGTCTAATTTACTATCTAGCTCTTTCTCAACCAGTTGAATCTCCTCTTGAATTTGATTTGCCAAGTCCACCTCACTCACCCCTTCACAACCCTTTGCCATTTGTTCTTAAACACACTATTGAACCAATCATGAGGCATTGGGATAAATATGAGAATGAGCATCCTACATTCTAAATTCCTAGATTTAGACCAATTAATTTTTATTAAATAGAAGGTTATCCCAATGACGTCTCAAATAAAGTAAGGAATGTCCTTTCCATGTTTCAAGGGAACAATGCAGTGAGTGGTGATCAACACTTGAGATCATTCCACATTATAATTGAGGATTATGAGGTTGATCATGAGGATGTTTTCATTAAAATATTTTTGCACATGCTAAAATAAGATATATATGAATGTTTTAATTCCCTTCCCTATAGATACAATGAATCGTGAGAAGAAATAAAGAATGTTTTCAAAATTTAGTAAGGCGATAACATTGATACTAGATTTCTCTTGGCAGAGTTTGAAAACATCAAGAACCCTAATAAGTATGTGTAGGTTTTTAACATGGGGTTCAATAAGACTATGATTCAACTACCTTATAAAATTAGTCCTAGTAATACAATATGCTTGATTAAATATAGTGATTCCTGTGACAAGAAGGTTGCATGCCACTTGAGGGATAAGGCTCCCACTAACCTATGGTTGGCATTCAATATGGCCATCAAGCTTGAGAATAATATAAATGTTTTATGAAATTCCTTGAACAAGTGAACTGATGTAAAATTGGTTAACCCCAAAAAAATGCATTCCAAGAATGCCAACCTTGAAGAGATCATGAAAAATTTGGCCTTTTATATCAAAGAAATGTCCTACAATTTGCCTATAGCTAAGAAGGGACTGCCTCATGAATCTAAAAGTTAGGAGAAGCTTTGAATCCAAATCAAGCACAAGGGAGTCTTGATTTTGACATTAGAGATAATGATAGAGGGAAGAAGCCTTTACGTGAAAATAAAATCAAAATAGAGGAGTGGGAAAGGAATTTCCCAATCCATTAAACACCAAGGTGAATGTTGTAAAGTATGATTTTTGTATTGATTGGTGTGAAAAGTGTTTCTTCCCACATCCCCCATGTGACACTATTGAACAAATTGATGAATATGCATATGATCCTAAGTTTGCATCTGATGATGATGAGATTTTGTTTGTTGATTGTTAAGTCTCCCAATGTTAAATGTCTATCTCCACATAATTACTAATTGATAGTATTGTTGATCAATTATGGAGTGTGATCAAGAAGGTACGTGTCCCAACTCCAGAATTTGCTTGTGATTTTAATATGGCACAAGCATATGAACTAACCAATCATGACGTAATTGAAGATCTGAAGTGTGTTCTAAATTAGGTATTGTGCATAGATGTGGAATTAGGCATCTTCATTGATAATGTGGATGTTGTTGAACAACCAGTGATTTTTTATGTTGGGTTTGAAAACAAAGGAGATATTGTTTAGAGAATGTCATTAAATGGAGCTAGGGTTATCTTTTATGCCCCTAATGATGAATATTTTAATTTCCATTTTAATCATTACTTCAAATGCATGAATGTCATTATGGATCATGAGGCACTCTTGCTTGGTACTCATATGAATGCAACTAAGAAACAAGTTTATTTACAACTACTAAAGAAGTAGAAAGAAATTTTCCCTTGGGCTTATCCATATTTGGAAATGTATGTGATGAATTTGTTTTAATATATCATAACATTACAATGTAGTATCAATACCTTCAAGCATGTGTAGAGATTGATTTACCTCATCTTGGCCACCAAGCTACTAAAAATTTTAAAGAAATTAAGGGATAATGAGATAGTAGAGCCTCCAGTTAATGGCAAACATCTGAGACATTTCCTAGACTGAGTCCATGACTGTGTATAGTATCATATAGTATATAGTCTTGCTACTTTGTTATTTCTATCCACCCTTTATTTTGAGACTTGTTTGTATAATTTCATCCTTTTAATTATGTGTTAATTTTCACATCCCCCTGATTTGTTTTTGTCAATTTGTCTTGTTATGTTTAGATTTTATGGGTGTTTTTTATGATTTTATAAAGTTTTGACTTTGTATCCCAATGGATTGGTACTTGGTCTTATTTTTTGGGGTTCTATGCACACCCATAAGGGGTATACATCCCCGAGTGAGAGCCAATGTTGGTGCTCAAATATGAACCAAGTGTTTATGCCTCTTTATAAAGAAAGAAGGATTGGGAGTTATTATCACATGTGGCACCAATGATAGAAATGTAGAAAATAAAAAGCCACATCATAAATAGCTTTTCATGTGGATAAACAAAAACACATCTCATAAAAATAATATGTGGAACAAAGGGAATGTGTGGTAATTGGTGGACAGTCTAGCATTGACTGTAGTTTTAATCAAGGGGAAAATTGCATTTGACACTATAAAGTTCCACCAAGGTTTCAAGTAGCCAAACACAATTTACAAAAGAGGTGGGAGAAGTTATTGGAAAAATTATGTTGGAAAATCACCATGATAAATGTACTTGCCAAATTACAAATTATTTATATATCTCTAGATCATACATAAGGAAGGAGAATGAGATCATGACAGAAAAGGGAAGATGAAAAGCACAATCTATAGTTTCCTAAAGTGTAAAATTCAATCAAACTTACAAATGTCATGGTGAGAAAGGCATTAATTATGTGCATGTTAGGAAAAGGATAGGTTTGAAAACTCCTACCCATAACATAACATTTAGCGGGTGTCATTTTTATGCAATGAGGTACAATGGAAAATGACACTTGGAATGAATTTGCATGTCTTTGATGCTTAGACAATAGGATTTATTTGAAAAAATGTGGTCTTGTAAATGCAAAGAGTGGCTCAACTACACTTGTAATTTTTTATGGTGTTATTTTTTAAGTGAGCATGGATTGTATGCCTCTCAATGAATACCTCATTCGGTATAAGTTTCCAATACCATCTATAGTTGCATGAGATGTAGATTTTATGTCCATCATTATTATTATGGGATTCATCATTAGAAAATTTTTGCTAAAGTAGACAAGTTATAGGTTGATATTTTTAAGTGTTTCTAGCTATTATTTGACAAATGCAGATGAACTTATAGGCCATTAAGTTATTCATGACATTGTTGTCACAAAAAACTCTACTACTAGTGTAGGATTTATTAGTCCCCTCTACATCATTATATTTATTACAATGAAGATCTTGTAGGGCTTATATACGACATTAAGAATTCAAAACCAACACTCTACTGGCATCATTATCAGGGACTAAATTGAAATTCTGGTTACTTATGTTGTTAAAGACTCTTGTGGAGAGATTTTTGTAAGTTTAGGTTTTAAAACGTTCTCTACCAATCTTTCATGAAAATAATTTCATCTATATTTTCAGACACTATTTATCAATATTATCCCATAAATTTGAAACTTGAGGTTATTTGAGTGTGCTTTTGTTATCTTGTCTGTTAACAAGTTCAACACTCCACTAGGGATGTGCCAAGAATTGAGAGCTTTGATCAAATTGACATATTATAATTTTTTAGTAAAGAGATATAAATGTGTCATGTTTTGAGGAGGTTTCCCATTTTTGAATACAAATTTGAAATTTCTAGTGTCCTTGGTTTCATACATCATCACTAATTTCAATAAGATATGGTTTTAGTATGTATCACTGCAAGTTTGTAAATTGTTATATTCTAAAATCTTGATTCTAATGGTGAATCCAAAACATCTTCTTGTTTCAATGAAAGATTAGTGTCCACTTCAAATATATTTAGCTTTGAGAGTTATTTTTCTTGCAAAGCTAGGACTGAGATCATCCTTTAAATGTGACCATCAAAACAACTTGTCTTGTCCTTAAGTATTCATCAAAGAAGAAGGAGACAAGTTTAGAGGCCAATTGAAGGGAAAAGTTCAACTACTAAAGAGTGTTGTAATCAGAATCATAGAGTCCAATTACTATCCAACTACTTCTCAACCAACTAAATCTCCTCCTAAATTTGGTACCCCAAGTCCACCTCACTCACCCCCTCACATCCCTTTGCCATTTTTTCTTAAACCCACCATTGAACCAATCATGAGGCATAGGGATCAAGATGATAACGAGCTTCCTACATTTAGAATTTATTATATTTGGACTATTTAATTTTGATGAAATGGAAGGTTATCCTGACAATGTCTTGAACAAAGTAAAGAACCACCTTCCCAAGATTAAGGGAATAATGTAATGAGTGGTGATCATCATTTGAGATATTTCTACATTATCACTGAGTGTTATAAGGTTGAGAATAGGTATGTTTTCATTAAACTAGTTATGCACATACTGGAAGAAGATGATCATGAGTGGTTTAATCCCATTTATAATGGATGCATTGATTCATGAGAATAAATGAAGAATGTTTTCAAATTCTAGTATGGTGATAGGATTTATCCTAGTTTTCTCTTGATATAATTTTAAAATATCAAGAACCCTAATGAGTGTGTGTAGTATTTTAACATGAAGTTAAATAAGACTATGATGTGACTACCTAATAATATTAGACCTTGTGTTACAACATGATTGAATAAATATTGTGATGCCTTTGATAAGAAGGTCGCATACTATTGAGCGACAACGCTCCCACTAACCTAGGCTTGGAAATCAATATGGCCATCTAAATAGAGAAAATTTTAAAGGTTGTGGGAAATCCCTTGATGAAGTATACTGATGTAAAATTGGTTAATCTAGAAAAAATGTAGTCCAAGAATGCCAACTTTGAAGAGACCATGAAAAATTTAGCCTCTATTGTCAAAGAAATGTTCTATAAGTTGGTTAGAGCTGAGAAGGGTTTATCCCATGGGTCTACAAGTCAAGAGGGAGATCCGAATTTGAATCAATCATAAGGGTGCCCTACTTTCCATATTAGAGGTAGAGATAGAGGGAAGATAACTGCATATGATGATAGAATTTAGAATAGAGTGGGAAAGGAACTACCTGATCCATTAAAAAGTAAGGTGAATGCAACAAATTATGATTTTGACATTGATTGGTATGATAAGGGATTCCTCCCACACCCCCCATGTGATACTGCTAAACAACATGATGAAGATGTGGATGCTCTTGAGTCTACATGTGATGATGATGGGATTTTTATGGTTGATTGTCAAGTCTCCCAAAGTATAATGTCTACCTCCATAGAATTTTCAAGTGTTACTACTGTTGATAAATTTTGGAGTGTGATCAAGAAGGTATGTGTCACAAATCCCAAATTTTCTTATGACGTTAATATGACATAAGTATATGAATTACCTAATCATGATGTTATTTAATATCTAAAGTGTTCTCTAAATGAATTGTTATGTAGGGATGTGGAATTGGGTAACTTCATTGGGAATGTGGATATTGTTGAACAAAAAGTTGCTCTAGATGTTGGGTTTGATAACAAAGGGTTTTTTTAGATAATGTCATTAGATGGAGGTAGCGTTATCTTTTATGCCCCTAATGATGAATATTTAAAGTTATTTTTCAATTTGTACTTTGAGTGAATGAATGACATTATGGATCATGAGGCACTATTGCTTGGTACTCATGAAAATGCAACTGAGAAACAAGTTTATTTACAATTATTGAAGAAGTAGCAAGATATTTTGGTTTGGTCTTATCCAAATTTGAAAACATACACAAAGGATTTGTTTCAATATGTCATCCTATTATAGCCTATAAGTAATACCTTAATGGATGTGTAAATATTGATTTAACTCATCTTAGCCACCGAGTTAATAGAAAATTTAAAGAAATTAAGGGATGATGAGATACCAGAGCTACTAATTAATGGCAGACATCTAAAATATTGCCTAGACTAAGTCTATGACTATGCATAGTATTAGATAGTAAATAGTCCTTTTGCTTTGTTATTTCTATTCTCCCTCTGCTTTGGGCCTTATTTGTAACATTCCTTTCTTTGTTTTAATTATGCACTTATTTTCTAATCCTCCTGATCTATTTTTATTGATCTACCTTGTTTTGTTGAGATTCCATCATTGTTTGATATGAATTGCTTACGATTTAACTCCATGGCCCATTGTATTGGCACCTGGTCTTATTTTATAGGGTTCTTTGCACACCCATAGTGGGTATACATCCCTAGGCAAGAGCTAGTGTTGGTGCTCCAATTTGCACAAAGTGTTTATGCCTCTTTCTGAAGAAAGAAGGCATGGGAATTATAATCAAATGTGGCACCAATGCTAGAAACCCAATAGATAAAAATCAACATCATAAATAAATTATCACATTAAAAAACAAATACACGTCCCATAAAAATAATGCATGGAATAAATGGGTCATGTGGTAGCTGGTGGACATGCTAGCATTGACTGTAGCTTTGACTAAGGGGAAAATTACATTTGACACCATAAACTTATGTCAGGGCTTCAATGGGTCAAACATAATTTGAAAATGATGTGGGATAAGTCCACACAAAAATCGTGGTAGAGAAGCACATTGCTAAACATACTTGTCGAATTGTAGATTATTTCTAGATCTATGGATCCCATGGAAGGAAGGAGAATGAGAGAAAAGAGGAAAAGGGAAGATGAAACACAATTTGCAATAAGAGAAATTGTAATTTATAGATGAGTTTCTAGATCCAGTGGGGAGAAAAGTGTTGACTACTTATATATTAGAGAAAGGATAGGTTTGAAAACTCTTGCCCACAACATAACATTCACTCGGTGTCATTTTTATACAATGAGGTACAAGAGAAATTGATAGTTGGAATGAATTTATGTGACCTTAATGCTTAGACAATAGGGTTTTGTGTAAAAAACCATGGTTTTGTATATGGAAAGAGAAGCTTGACTACACTTGTAAGGTTTTAAGGTGCTGGTCTCAACTGAGCATGGATTGTATACATCTCAATATAGACCTTGTTCATTGAAAATTTAGTTTCCAATATTGTATATATATGAATGAGCTATGGATTTTATGAATATGATTCATGTTATGGGATTCATCATCAAAATAATGCTATTAAAGTAGACAAGTTGTAGGTGGAGATTTTTTTTGGTGTTTCTAGCTATTATTTGACAAAAGGAGGGAAAGATATTGGCATAATCTTATAGTAGAATTGTTAGAAGAAACTGATATATATTTTGTTAGACTATTATTCAAAAGTCATCCCTATTGGATATCTTTATGTCTAAGTTTTCTACTAGTTTTGATACAGTTGGTAGGAGCAGTAATCTCTACATTAATGCCCCTAGTTTTCTGGAGGAGTTTTTAAAGGATTTTGAGGAGGGTAAATTAGATATTATTTTGAAGTAACTTTATGATGATTTTGATTTAGCTATGCAAAAGGTGGCCTCGCCTTTGGCAGTTTCTCATGTTCCTTTGGTAGTCCCTAAAATTTTGATTAAAATTCTTTTTTATGTGAAAACTCTTATGAATCACCCTTTCTAGATTCCCATAGGTGATAGCATGGATGGATGATTTATTGAAGTTGAATGTATACTGGATCCCTTCTTCCATGTCAGTGATTTACCTGATCATGTCATCTTCACTAGAGAAGAGTAGGATGTTGGGTAGTAATGCTTTTCTAATGCAAACACTATGTGTCTCACTAATTTATCTTTATTATTCAGTATAATTAAGATAATTATGGATCAGATATAAAAGACTATCATGTTCCTTTATCTATAGATAATATATTTATATTCCCTTCAAGGTGGAGATGCAAATAATGTCTAAATAAAATATTGGCTTCTAGAAAGAGTTTATACAAGGTACCTTGGTGAACGAAGTAGCAAAAATAGAGTTGGCTACAAAATTAAAAAAATGGCATGTTTCAAAAGTTACAGATGAGGCTCTATAATTCCATGGGAGATTTGTGTGGGAGAAGAAACTTGGAAAACATAAATCTCAAAAATGCAATTTGTAAATTTCAATTAACTCTCCAAAATATTTTAGTCAAAGCAAATGGAGAAAGTCAACTCAAGAGGAGCTTCAGGGAGAATTCAAGGAGGAATGCAATTTTGAAAATTTTCAAATATGCAAATTACAAATTACACTTGGATGTCTAAAACCCACAAGTCGACGCCAGTCAACATGAGGTCCTAGTGCAAATGATAACTTTCAAGGCTAATTATAATTTTGGAATTTTGAAAATTACGTATTGTAGTTGGATTTCCCATTTCCCTAAGGGTCATAGTGTAAATGGGAACTTTCAAAGCTAGTTGTAATTTTATGAATTTGTAAATTGTTAATTTCAGTTGTAGTTTTAATTTATCTAAGGGAAATTTTGAGGGGAATTACAACTACAAATTACAATTTGAAATTTTTCAACTTGAAATTTGTAGTTGAAGTTCCCATTTCACTAAGGGAATGTTTCAAGGAAATTGTAACTGGAAGTTGTAATTTGTAAATTTCAGTTAGATTTACCATTCCCTTAACAAAACTTTTTAGGGGAACTACAATTATGAATTAAAATTTTGTAATTTGAATATTAAAAAACTACTACTGAGTTCTAGATTTCCCTCAAATAATGAAAAATCCAAAAATATGTAAAAATAAAATATGAAAAAAACAAAGTGTGGAAAATCAAGTTTGAGCCAAAAAGCAAAAAGGTAAAAATAACCTAAGATTTTCATTTTCCATGTTTTGGTTGTTCAAACACCTCCATGGGAAAAATAATATAGGTTTACAAAATCAAAGTGGTCCACTCCATAAAATATTTCTTAAGTAGACATGGGTCTAGTGTGTTTAAATGTCATCATTACAAGGCATGGTTCTCTTTCAGCATGCATAAGGGGAAGGGCAGCTGTCTAAGAGGTTCTAGTTGTGCAAATGAATGGGAAAAGTCATGTTCAGGAAGTTGCATAAGAAGGCAAAGAGTTTGTTTAGCTCCAAAGGAAAATATTATCCTTGAAGATCCTGTGAAATGCATTTCTTGCCAAGAAATCATTAGATTGCTCTAAATCTTCATCATTTCATGTAGAGGTAGTTACAATAATGATTTTTCTTGTAAAAGAATGGATACTCTAAGTGTGGTAAAGGGAATATACCATATATGATCATATTGTTTGAAATTTGAGATTTGCTTACAATTTTGCAATATTACAAATTTCAACCCATATTCTTAGATTGTAAAAAGTGATAAAAATGTATGAATAGAAGGCTTGTCTTATATTTTGTGGTTATTCTTGGTCTTTTTCTCTCTCCAAGTTCTATGCTCTTCAAAACTTGAGGATCTATTATTGTATGTATGTATTGTATCAATTGCTCAGGCGGTTACATTTGTACATTCATTTGCAATCTTTGAGAACATGTTTATATGTCCCTTATCAAAAGAGCAAACTAACCGTGCTTGTCCCCATGGTAGCATTCTATAAAAATGATGTATGTAAACTTTATTTTCAATGTTAATGAGAATACTTATGGTTTTTACTCTTTCCTTTTCATGAAGTGAAATAATATGGTTTACAAATATTGTTGATTAGATATTTGGTTCAATGGTTACTACTGGTTATTATTTTGAGCATAGATCCAGATTATAAACCCTTTCTATAGTTTGACTTGAAAATATGTTGTCAATAACTCTTTAGGGCACCCTAGGATTATGAATTCAATAAGAAAAAGTATATGAAATTCTAATTCTAGTGTATGTTCTAGGGTTTCAATAATAATTTGCATATTTGCATTTCTTTGGCACTAATAAACGAAAACCACTCCTATTATTTCTCTTAGATGCATCTAAGTTTTCTACATCTTTGGAAAGGAATACTATCATGAATATTGAAATAATTGATGGTATTTAAAAAACAATAGCACACCACTAATTTTGTATAACTATATCACTTGTACTACCTATCCTACCCTATATATAATACACCATTTTGGATATGTTAAGTGTTATTTGTCTGGATATGCATAAATATTACATGTATAAAATGTGTCTGCATTTTATGCTTTGAAACTAGCATTGTAATCTTTCATTTGACCCTTATTGTTGAAAATTATTTATAATATAGGTTGAAACCATATACCCATCTATCTTCAATAAGTTGTATGTAACTTAATGCATTTGTTCATTCCTTGTGACAACCCTTCCTGGGTGGAGTGAACAAGTTTGGTTATGCCCTAGTCATATTTTTATTTACTTATGTGAAAAATCCCCATGGATATTGAATTACATAATCACTCTATGTGAGTAAGTTATCCCTTAGGTCCTCTTATCTTGGTTTAGGCAAACCCTAAAGTAGTATGTAGGTAACCATACCCTCTATTGGTGTCTCCTAGTCATTGTTTACTCCTGATCCATCTATGTGCTAAACCCTTCCCCTATGATAATGACATATCAGTGGATTTATCATCCATTTTTTCTATTTTCCTCAAGTGTACAAGGCTAAGCAAAAGAGATGTACGAATGGGAACCAACAAGTTTAGTTTATTACATGTAAGAAAATTAATGACGCCACTAGAGTTGTAAAACTATTTTTTAAGGAGATTGTGAGATTTCATGATGTTTCAAAAACCATTACATCAAATATGAATAAAAAAGTTATAATTCATTTTTAGAGGATGTTATGGAAGAATATAGGAACCAAGCTATAATTTGGTAGTGTATGCCACCCATAAACATATGAACAAATAGAAGTTGTAAACATGAACTTGGAAAATTTGCTAAGATGTATAGTTGGAGAGAAGTCCAAGTAATGAGATTTGGTTTTACCACAAGCTGATTTTACATATAATTGTATATTAAATGGATTGATAAGAAAAACCTTAATTCAGATTGTTTATTTGAGAAATATTATGAGTTTTTTAGTTTTGGTACAATTATCAATTGTAAATTGAGTTAGTGATGATGTAGAAACATTTTCAAAATATATACAATAGATTTTACATGAAGAAGTAAGAATAAAGTTGTAAGAAAGTAATGAGAAATATAAAGCAACAACAAATATAAAAAAAAGGTTAGAAACATCTAAAGAAAGATATTTGGTGATGGTTTACTTGAGGAAATAGAGATTTTTGAAAGGCATATATAACATGTTGAATTACAATAAAATTGGACCATGCAGAATTATGAAGAAAATCAATGATAATGCTTATGAGGGAATTTTACCACACAATTTTGATATCTTTCTAGTATCTATTGTTTCAGATTTATATTATTTCCATGGAGAAATTGGTGAAGGTGAAGTAAATGAAGGAGTAGAATGGTAGGAATAGGTGCCAAAGAAGAAGTAATAAAAAATAGCCCAGGTTCTGAATAAGAAGACATTAAACATAATGAAAGGAACATATGAATTTTTTTTTGTACATTGGGAAGGATTACAATAGGAAGAAAACATGTGTATTATAGAATGGGAGCTTAAAAATACTGATAAGAACAAATGACAATAGTATAATTAAAGTAACTTACAAGAACTGAGTTGTTTTCAACTAGAGGAGAATGATGTAAAAAGGGACGCCAAACTTATGAAGGCCATAACTTTTGATCCATAGCACTGTTTGATACCTTATTCATGCCAAAACAACTATCTCCAAAATATTGGTTTAGACATTACCCACCCTATTTCCTTATGGGCATTTTCAATATTTTGTGGATACCATACATGACCACATGAATATATAAAAATGAAGGTTAATATTTTTTTCATGTTTTTCCTATTTATATAAATTATATATTTTTACAACCAAACATGAAATTTAGGTAAAATTCATCTTATAGGTTAATTTTAATATTTGGTTTATTTTTTCAGATTTTAAGAGCTTCATGCACTTGTATGCAAAAATTACTAAAAATAGTAGGTCGAGTTTTAATATTTTTAGAATTTAGAATTTTGTATGTCAACTCCAATTCTAAGTTGTGACTTATTTATGCATTGTTTTTAATTATTTGAATCATTCAATATGAATCAATGTAGGTTATTATTTCCAAAGCTATGCCTATTGGTATTTTATTATCTTGATAATATTTTGGTTCATTATTTTTTTATGAAAAGGAAAATAAAACATGTTAACAACAACATCGTACCCCTCCACTTGTAAATGTATTTTCTCATCTCATTTTCAAGGGTTCCCAGTTTTATACAAACTCTTTCCTCTAATATGTCTATTTTTGTAATATGTGATTTACAAGTGGTTACTTTATATACTTACCGAGAGATAAATTTATTCTTTTTATTTTCTAAGATAAACATTTATTCATTTGATGTTTTTATATACATAGTGGTTTCATGCCTTCAATCATCTTGTGATTATTTCTTCTATTAATTTTATAATAAAATTTTCTCAAAATCATTATTTGTATTTTGAATTACTATTATTCTTTTAAACCTTATATGCAAATTGAGGTTCATCCACTAAGGGGATAATATAAATATTTTAATGGCTAAAACTCTAAAAAAAATCATTCACAAATCTATTTATAATGAATCATAATTTTATTATTATGTAAAATAGGGTTAAAATAGACCCTCATCTAAATACATAAAATGAGGTATATTAACTAATATGTTGTAACCATGCCCTAAAAAAGAATAACATAGATATACTATGTTCCTTAGCAAGTGAAAATAAAAAATATAAAACTTATAGAGTCTAATTTTATACAATGAACAAGATCTAGAAAACTTCTAAACCAACTAGTTACTAAAACACATATGAAGACAAATCACTTGAAACCAAGAGTAGTTTTTGCGCAAAAACTAAAATGGATAGTTATTTATTTGATTAAATCTATTTCAAACTTTTGAGATAACTTGAATAAGTAGAAATGTAATGTATAAATTGTGTAAACCTTCAGTAAATTGTCTACCCATAGACATATAATTTTAAAAAGGCGTTGCACTATATATGAAAATAGAAACTACTTTGAGAGATTTTGTGTCCTATCACAAATACTTGAAACTAAATACTCTTACATGGAATTGAAGTATTACTTAAAAAAAAATTGTCTTTTTTAATAGGATGATGTAAATACAATTAAAATGATGGAATTGAATTCCTAACAAAATTTGGAAGATTCTCACATATAGAGTTGAATGTGCACACAAATAAATGAAATACACACATGAAATTAAATTTTAGTATCTTATATGAAATTTTAATACTAAATTAAATAGGTTTTACTAAATTTAATTTAATTTAAATGATCACACAACATAAAAACAAAATAATGGATGAGAAACTACACTGCAAAATTCTCACAAGTAGGCCCTAAGTTGGTTAAATTGAAGTCAAAACACCCTTATATTTAATAAATAATAAAATCAAATAAAATTATAATATTAATTAACTATATATAAAAATAAATAAACTTAGATATGTTCATTATAATCAAACTTATGAAACTTGCAATAATGATCTCTATATCTATATTCTTCAAAATTTAGATTATAAATTCTTCCTACAACATTCAACTTTTATTTATATAAAGGAGATGGGGGAATTATCAAATGATTCCTAAATCATAAAATTCAAAAAATAAATATCATTATAAGATAAACAAATGTAATTGACAAATGAATATAAATTTAGTTAAGAATAACACTTCCATATGCAATGTGAAGACAACTAATAGTTAGTCCAATGAGACTATCATGGATTGAAAATGATGTTTCAGCTTCGCACGTGATTATTAATTATTTATAAATAAAAAATTAGTTATAAATGACATTTTGTCTTAATAGATGATAAAAAAATAAACATGTGTGGTTACTACTTCTATAATCTAGCTCAAAAAATGCTTTGTGTGATATTTGTATGATCGACTTATGTTCAAAAACACAAAATAATTCAATCTTGCATTGTCTTCATCATGAATAATATAAATAAAATAAAATAATTAAATTAATATTAGAAAATATTTAATAGTATATTAAATAAAATTAAAAATTTCATATTAAATGTGCATATATTAATATATTATGTGTTTAGTGAATAATAATATGTAAAAAGGAATAATTATAATGAATATTGAATTTTAAGACGAGGAGTAGTTTTTGGTATCATCATGTCCTCAAACTTAAACCATTGTATATCCATGTGCAACCAAATTTAGGTTAGGCACATATGAATTAAGACATGAAATGAATGCAAATATATTGTAAGTCACATGGTGTATCATCTCCAATTGAACTCTTATGGAGGTATCTATATATTCTATTAAATTATCCAATTACTTAATCTATTTATATTGATTCATTAGTATATTACTTATGGTATATTAATTATGCATGCAGGAATATGATACCACCAAATCATGTTTCCAAAATCTGATCTCTATCCGTTTAAAATTATTTTTATTCATATGGATTTTTCTCTATTATAAATCTTTAAAATTATAGACATAATAAGATTCATTCTAGTATAAGAAATGATTAAGTTTCATCCATCTCTCTCAATAATTCTTAAAATACTCCTTCTAGATTTAGTTATACAAATATGAATTTACTTAAGATTTACATATATGGATATTTATACTACCCCATTGTATAAAGTAATCAAATTAATCAATTGTTTGTTAATTACATTGGTCTAAGGATGTTTTCTAAGACTTAAGCCTGGAAGATTGATTTTTTTATATATATATATATATTACCATATCCTTATTTTTTATTAGTTTATAATTTAAATAGTATCAATATACTCTTTATACAACATTCCCCACAAATTGAATTAGGGTTCCATGTATTATCCATGCTTACCACATAGTTAGGTTCCCACGTATCAAGTATCTAAAATCAATTTAACTTCACAAAAGAGAAGGTAAGATTTTTGAAGTCATTTTCCATCATAGTTATCTTCCTTATTTTAAATTAATAAATATTTATCATTAATATAATATAAAAATTGTAATGTATCTTGCCTTGTAACATTTACAGTAACAATTCATATATCCTATGAATTTTAAAAGCTATGAATCTCTGCTTCTAAGACAAAAATGATTTCTTTTTCTTTACTAATCTCTTCCATTTGATTTATCAAAACCTTTTTATCTTATACTAATTTATATTTTTTTTATTTAATTATATATTAAGCACAATTCTAGTTTAAAAATTAAAATACTACTTTTGTGTTCCTAATTAAAGATATGATCTATAGTAGGTTAAAAATGTCTTTGTGAAATTTCTGGTTTAACATCTTTAAAGACTTGAACATATTATTCCTTATTGGACATTAGATCCCTTAAAATTAATTTTGATATAACTTTATCCACATATATATTAGTTTGAGGATAGTAAATGACAAATCTATATGTTATAGGCTCATATTTTATGATTGTAATCATTCCAAGTGGAGAGCTTCTAGTGGATGCAGGTTTCCCTCTACTTTATGTCATTCATTGTTTCTTGCTACACCACTCTTTTTAGAGTATCCATCCCATTATCTTTGGATTATAGTTATTGAAATAATTCTTTAATTGATTTAATATACACTTTAATTTTTCAATCTTTAGTCTAGAGTTGTGCTCTACTAAAGGTGTTATTCTTACTTATTCCTTTTTCATGGGTTTAGAATCTTATTGTGATTATGTGGTGTCCACAATAGACCCATATCCACATTAATATTTATCTCCCTACTTTAATTATTATTCTAATTATTTACTTTACACCACATCCTATTCTAGGTTATCTTAATCATCTAAAATTTAGAACATCACTTCTGAAAATGGATAAATGATTTTATTCCTTATTTTTTTTAATATATGATATATTTTTTTAAATTATAAAAGAAACATTAGAAATATTTTGTATCTTATGAGGTAGAGAGAGGTATATAAAATGAAGTTGCACCTCTTTTCTGTGTTTCGTGGACAATAGGTATAAGTAAAAATTATTTTTGGTATGAATTTATTGCAATATGCGTTAGTGTAGACACTAGAAAATTGCACACTATGGTTCTCGATGTCGAACTAACCCTTAGACCATCTCGACACCACCTTCTGACTACTTCCTAACCAATAAACAACAAACCTAAGTGAACCTAACTAACACTAACCATTCTAACTTTATCTGATCGACCATCAATAGTCAACCCTTAATCGTTGATGGTTAGACTCAACCACCAAAGGTCATCCTTTAATTGTCTTAAGGGTTAACTCCAGCACAAATCCACCATGATTTTTTATTCTTATCCATATGCATAATTATACATGTTAAGGCTAAAATTATATGTATTTTTAAACACCTTGTGTTTAACCTATTGTTTCACCTTTCCCTTCCTTCTATAAAAAGAGAGGAGGGGGAGGTAAACGAGGGGTGATAAAATCATTAGTTTCTTGTGCTAGAGATCAGATCTTTGTATGTAGGTACTCTTCTCACTTTTGATGAATCCAAAAAATATTGAAATGAGCCTGACAAAGATCACAAGTGCAATAATTCATCAATTAGCAAGCCAAGGTATTGTCACTCTATCAGAATTGCTTTAGGCTCAACAACTAGTTTTTAGTTACTCTCAACGTTCTTTAGACCATTAAAAACTAAGTATTAATCTCTTGAAAAATATTGAAGTTTTAGTTTCTTTGTTGCATATTTTTGTAACCTTGTATGACCAAACTTATTGACCCAAATGAAATCCCATAGTAACCATATATGGTTACCCTAACCACCGATAGTCTTGCCCTAACCACCGATAGTTTCTTAACCACTAATGGTAACCTAATAGTCGATGGTCTCACCCAACCTTTGATAGTCATTGTTTTCCAATTCCAATAGCAACCTAATTCCACCTATTAGACCCTAACTAAACTCCACTTTCTATGTTTCTACCTGAGCACAGGACATCACCCTATTTTTTGAACCATGTCAGATTTATTTAGAATTAATATTTATTCATTTATTTCTATAATTATTTAAATCCATCTATTTTCAAGAACTTATTTTATTTAATTTTAGTATCTTCTATTATTTATGTAATTAATTCATCTTTCATGTTGAGAACTTAATTATTTAAATGTGTGGATTGACAGTCTCTAAGGAATCTTGTGCTTCTTAGATCTAGCTCATGCTAGGAAATCCACCCTACTATCCAATTAATCAACTATTTCTTTAGTGTTTCCTTATCTTCAAATCATTCCTCCCCAAATAAAGAGGATTATCTACAACTTTCTGGATCACAGAGCGCAAACCAATTCTAGATTTTACTAACCTTACACTTATTTCAATTTTTACAACTTTTTTCTTATAAAATAAAGAAAAATTTATGTGAAACATTTTGGCATGCCTATTGGGACCCTTAAATCTCTTATTGGGTTCATATTTTTACATCTAGGTGCTATCTTCTTATTTTATGCTCACTCAATGAAATCAAATTTCATTTTGGGCTTAAAATTGACTACTTACATTATTTAATTTATTATTGTATATCACATACCTTAATTAATCAAATGAAATAATTGTACCTTCACTCTTATCACACACACAAGACCAAACCACTTATACTTAATCAATCATAGAAACATTGACATAAGGCCTGACTGGGATTTCATCCCCTGGCAGTTACCTTTCCTCAACTATCCTACTTGGATTTCATCACCAAGGGGAGAACCAAATCAATACATTGGTTGATTATGATCTCTATCAACTCAGTATATCTTGGCTATGCACTTGACACCCTTATCACTATGGTGTGTGATGTGAGGGGGTAGGCCCTAATATCAAGCCACCTACCAAGTTCTAGTATATATTTTGAGAGCCTTTATCTACCTGAAACCATCCTAAGATATATTCTTTAAGTACCCTCTCTAGAAACTCAATTTTGTCTTCATCACTTCTTCAAAATACAGGCATAAGTCTAAATAAAGATAATAAAAGTATCCTAGTATTTTAATGCACATTAGTTTATGCATTTATTTCCTTGAGATATTTTTATTTTGGTTGCTTCTCTTTTGAGTTATGAGATTGATAGTATATTCCTCTTTCCCTTATATGTATTCTTTTAAATAAGAAATAACTAATAAATAAATCTAATAAAGATCTAGATCTAAATCACCCATCTTCCTCTTCTCCCTCATCCATATAGTATGTATCAAATATAAATAATTCTCCCCAAACTTCTAAAATTCCTAATATCCCTCAAATGGTTACCCAAGGTAATATAGATTTAGCCACCTTTCTATAAAATAACCCCATATCCCTCCAACATTACCTCAACACCATATCCCACCATAAACCTACTTTGGTTTTGCTTATTGAACAACCCTATAACATGCCATCCCACCTTATGGGCAACACTTTTCTTTTCACCATTTCAACCCAACCCTTGGTCACACAATCATCCTCTTCTACCAATACCACCATCCAAAACCAACCCACCCAACCAACCAGCACCCCAATACCTTCCACCCCATTCAAAAAATCTTCTAGTATAGGAGCAACCCAATTTTTGGGCACCATTACTCCACTTACTATGGATATATCTTTAACTAGTGTTACCATATTTACTCTCATTTCAAACCCACCTACCTCCACTCCATTCCAGAGCTTGGTGGTTCCCCTACCTTCAACCCCTCTACCCACCAGTACCAAAGTTGCCACCTATCCTCTACCTAACAACCCAACCATACCTCCATCTCAACCTACATTAATCCCTTAGCATGTGCCCATTATAACAAACTTGAGCTACATCCCTAACCCACTAGGGTATATGCCTCTACCTTCTACACAACCACTAATATTCATGTATGCATATGTGGCATCATCCCAACCAACTATGTGTGGTAGTTTCGCAACCTCCAACAAGCTATCCATATGTTGCACATACCCAACCTTAGCAAAATGCACCAACACTAACACCAACACCAAGAACAAAGGACCATGAATGCAGTTATCCTTAAAACTATTCCTCCATCAGTTGTTAATTAACCCAACTCTTCCAATCTTATAATCAAAACACTATTAACAAAAAATGCAACAACCAATAGTAATTTACTCTACTAAGGGATTCATAGTCTTTGGTCTTGGAAAATTTGATAAAATAAAATATCATACAACTCCCGTTGATCAAACCTCCACAATAATTTGATTCCTCTCATCATGTACCTAGTTGGTATAAGGAAAACAAATTGTGTGCCTTCCACTATGTCATTAGACATGACATTAGTAGGTGAAATACTTTCAAAAATATTTTCCGAAGTTTTATTGATAAGGGGGAAATTGTGTTGGATAACCCCAACACACCCCCAAATCAATTACTTAACATCATTTAAAAACCATGCCATTTCTATGAATAATGAAAAAAATAAAGTAGAATCCTCTCACAACCATGAGGTCCATACCATTAATTCAGTTCTTAGTGAGCTCATTACTAAGGAAACCATATCCTAAACCACCTTTCCTTCCACTCCACTTATTGAGGTAGTGGAGTCAACTTATATTCCTTTGGAAACTGAGAACAAGGAAACAACCACTCTCCTTTATCCACATGTCAAGGTAGTGGAGTTACCCACCTCTTTTTTGGAAGAATACTAAAAGAAGAAACCATTACCATTGCATCCTTATCTTTCATCGTACAACAATACACTCTTCCTTTGGAAACTATTCCTAAGGAAGAGATCAGTTTACCTACCTCTCTTATAGGAGACTCATCTTCCAAACCCTTGGAATCTTTGATTGAGGAAAAGGATGAGGTCACCACTCCTCTCTCTCCACCCATGGTTTTGTCCTTTTAGACCAATACTGAAGGGATATGACCTGTCTATAAGTCCTCTATAGTGGTTCAAAAATTGGAGTATTTATCCCAACCCAATGCAGATCATGCCATATTCTGGCATCATCTCAGGCTTCTTTACCCAACCAATTAAGATATTCTAACCATACCACTATCATCCCAACCTTTTGTTTCTACTATCCAACCCACCATAACCCTGACCAAACCTTTAGAAACCTTTACCCCTCAAGCTGTAGTTGAACTCAACAAACCAACTCCACATGAAATAACCCAATTAGCTTTCCCCATCACAATGAAAGTTATCAAAAACCTTCGCATGATTCCTAATCAGGGCCTTACTCACACTTCTCTAAAGGTGGATTTAGCACCACCTAACCCACTAAAATTTAAGCCAACCAAGAAGGAGGAAAGACCTAGGATGCTAAAAATAAAATCCTTACCACCTATTTAAATCTTGGATTCCATATTAGGGCCATAACCTTCTTCAATCATAGGACCTCATCCTTTGATTAAGAAAATGAGTCTCCTAAAGACAACTCAAACCCAACCCCCTCTTTTAGCTATGCCCCTACCTATCCTCTTCATGACCTCAACCTCTAAATCCTCCACTACCGTGCCTACTACTTCTAAAATTTCTACCTCCAAAACATCAACCATAAAGAACACTTTACCTCCCAAAACTCCCACTTCTAAACTTACTCCTAAGAAAGCTTCCATCCCTATAATCAAAACCATAACTCCAACATCCTTTCCACCTTTACCCATGTCTTATTCAACCATCTTGAGAAGGTTATTACAAACATCTTGCTTAACCTTGCTACCTAGCAAACCATTTGACCCACATAGTCCCAAACCATTGTGGTATAATGAAAAATTAGTATGATCATACCATAAAACACCTAAGAACTTTATAGATAACTATAAAGCTATCAAAGTATTAATCCATCAACTATATCACAAGGATGACTTATTGTAAGATGAGCCTCTTATGAGCCCATCATAGATTCAAGAACCATGAGCCATCAACTAATACTTACCTGATCCCACACTCTCATCCAAGAGTGAGGAAGAAATGATGTATTCCTCTAACCCAATGCCTCCCCAAATGCATACCATCTATGTGGTCACACGATCACAAGCTTAACAAAAGGATAAGGGAAACACAAAGGTGTCTATTCCATGGACATATCCCTATTTAACCAACCAATCACTGAACCAAAACCAAACACCTTTACCTTCTCCCAAATCTAATATATCCATCTTGTGTCCCTCTCAATCCAATCCTTTTAAATCAATCCAAAGATTAGTTATAAAATAGCTTCACCAAACATTAGTGAACATGAGTTTGTATGAACTGATCACCATCAGTACCAAGCAATGGTAGAGTAGTTTTAATCTTTAGAGGTTAAAATAAAAGACACATAACCTCTAGAAGACTTTTTTATAGTTATTTGTCTTTCTAACCTTATTACTTTTAAGGATTAAAAAATACCTTCCATCTATCTAGATGATCCATATCCTCCCCTCTTCATTACTGCATACATCAACCAACCCTGTCAAGAGGGTTATGATTGATGGGAGATATAGAATCAACATTATCTCCTATCATGCATACAAAAAACTTAACCTATGGAAGAATATTATCCTAGAAACCTTGGTAGTGCTCTGATCATTCAATGACACCATGACTACAACTTTAGGAAATGTTGACCTTCACATTCTTCTAGGACCCTACATGCTTCCTAAGCTCATCTATATAGTAGAAGGCGATCTTTAGTATAATTTTTTTTTGGGATTCATTTGGATTCATTCCATGGCATGTGTCTAATCCATCCTATACTAATGCATCAAATTTAAACGTGAAGGTTAAGTTGTTACCATACAAGCTGACCCGAGACCTTTTACGTCATGCAATATGATGATCGACCCAATGATATTCTCCTTAATTCATCAAAAAAAACATTCATAAATAAAAGATGAAGTCCTATCTTCTTCTACCAATGAAGTATCTACCAGTTCATTAGTCCCTTCCACCCATATCCCCATAATGAACCCTTTGGAATCAACCTTACAATATCTTTTGTTGGGGGAGTATTGCCTTTTGACACTAGACACTCTTCCTACTCACCAAGAATATGGGAATATTGACCAACAACTTGGTTATGACCCAAATATTTGAGCCACTTTTCCTTTTGGGCCCTTAACTTGTCAAACCAATTTCATCTATAGGGGACTTGATAAACCCCTTGACAATTACACAACCTCTTTTTCACCTCGACCTTTCACTTCTAGTTTTCCCTATCTAAATAAACTAAAATTTTCCATGACATATCTCTATAGGTGTGCTAGGAAGGGATTTGGTCTAAGTCAGTATAAACATGGACCACATGAGCTAATTCCAATCAAGACTCAAAAACCTCAAAAAAATCATGGCCTCAATTTCATTCCACCTAAAAAGTAAACCAACCTACCTCTCATTACCATCATTGATGAGGAAATCCCATCCTCACTTTCTACTCCACCATTGACATTTGAGGATTTTGAGATCATCTCACCTAATTTTTTTTTAAAATAAACTTGATCAACCTTGGATGTTTGACTTATCAAAAGGATGGGGAAACCATGACTATTACTCTAACTCATCTTAAGATGGTAGGAGATGCTTCTCCTACCATTAATACCATTTTTTGTCAAGATGATGACTCCATTATTAGCTATCTAGGTACATAAGATTCCTTTTTCCAAAAGTCTATTCCTCTTGAAGCTTAAACCATGTTGAATGAATCCAACATGGATATTAACTTGCATACTCTGGCTAACCCATACATCATCAAAATTGGCCAATCTTTAAATTCGAAAGAGATTTAGGATTTCCCCTCCTTCCGAAAATAATATAAGATAACAATCACTTGGTCTTATAATGACATACAAGGAATCAACCCCTCCATAACTACCTATAATATAGTCAACAAACATGATGCCAATCTAGTTCAAAAAAACATCATCAGATGCATCTGCACATATCCCTTAAGAAGAACTTCAACACCTCTTATCTGTAAACTTCATTCAACCCATTGATTATCCCCAATGGGTCTTAAACATCATCCTTATCACCAAAGATATAGAAGGACTTCACATTTGTATATACTTTCATAACCGTAACCTTGATTTCCCAAAGGATGACATTTTTTTGCCTAGCATTGACCATATAGCCAACTATGAGATGTTATCTCTTATGGATGGGTTCTTAGGTTACAATCAGATCATAATTGTCCTTAAAGATGAACGCAAAATTACCTTTATCACCCCATGGGAAACTTTATACTATAGGGTCATGGATTTTGGTCTAAAAAATTCTAGTGTAACCTACCATCATGAAATGACCTACATCTTGCATGACCTTATTCACAAAATTGTGGAAGAGTATTTCGATGACTTCTTTGAGAAATCTAAAAGTCATATAAATCATTTAGTCTTTATTAAGATTATCTTCAAATGCCACATTCATTATCATGTACACCTTAATCCCAAGAAGTGTATCTTTAGGGTCTTGTCAAGCAAGCTTCTTGGATCTATTGTCTCTCTTCATAGAATCAAAGTTGATCCTGCCAATATGAAAGTAATCCTTAGCATGATAGCTCGTACCCACTACAAGCAACTCTATAGTTTGTAGGGAAATCTCCAATCCATTCATCACTTTATTTATCAACTCTCTGATCGATGCCAACCTTTCCACCACCTTCTAAATAAGGATGTATCTTTTAAGTAGAATAAAATTTGTCAAAAGGCCTTTGATTCACTTTAAGAGTACCTTTTATCGCCACCAATCCTCATTCTTCCCAATGAAGATCAACCTTTATATCTTTATATTTTCACCATGAACCACTCCTTAGGGGCAGTGTTGGATCATCGAGATGAGAAACATAAACATCAAGTCATCTACTACATAATCCATATGTTTATAGACTATAAAACTTGGTAGACCTATATCAAAAAAATTGTCTTCCCTTGGTCTTTGTGGCCACCAAACTTTGGCATTACCTTCTAAACCACAAGACCTTTTTCATCACCAATACCAACCCTCTCAAGTATATGCACTCCAAGCCATACCAAAATCAACATATGGCTAAGTGGATTATGCTATTAGCTAAGTTTGACCTTGAATTACTCTAACATAGGTCAATTAAAAGGCAAGTCATTATCGACCAACTAGCCAAAGTACTATTAGTGGACAATCAACTTCCTACTTGCAAGTTTCCAAATGAGTCCATTGCTACCCTTTCTCAAGCAAACTTTACCTATCAAGTGACCATGTTCTTCAATGGATCAAAGTGTAAACATGGTGGGGGAACTGGAATCATATTTATCCCCATTCATGGTGAACCTCTTCCTTTATATTTTAAGATAGATTTCAAATGTACCAACAATATGGGTGAGTACAAAGCCCTAATGATTAGTCTCCAAACCGCTTTAGCCTTAGGAGCCAAAACAATCAATATTTTTAGTGACTCCCAACTTGTGGTCAATCAAATCAATATCTCTTAACTATATAAGAATGTTATTTTACAATAGTAAAAACTAGTCGATGTACTCTTAACATCATATTAACACTACCTTATCCAAGCCACTACATGATCTATGAACAAGTTTGCTGACATAATGGCCTTCCTCACTTCTCAAATCTCATCTAAACCTTATAACTCTAATATGTCTATCATTATCCATCATCTTACCAAGCCTTATTATATCAAATAAGACTCTCTTACCATCTTTAATGTGGAGGAAACCCAACCTGACCTTTGACTATCTCAAACTTGCCATTGTCCCTTCCAACCTTTCTAGGAATGCTTGAAGAGCATTTATTTAGAGCACCTCACATTATAACATACTTGGGAAAATATTTATAAACATAACTTCAATGGTCTCCTCCTACATTGCCCACATAGTCATGAAGCCTCTCATGTTATCAGGGAAATAAATGGTGGAATTTGAGGGGGACACTTTACTGGTCTATCCATCATTAAATGCATCCTTCACCTTGGCCATTTATTAGGCCACCCTTAACCAATATTATTATGATTATGTGAATAAATGTGTTAAATGTCAATGAATTGGCAATTTACATCACACCACTAGCCATAGTCTCCATGTTTCTAAGGATTTCTATCCCTTCTAGCAATGGGATCTAGATCTTATTAGTGAAATTAACCCTCATTCTTTATAGAGACATCATTATATCATCACTGTAATAGAATATTTCACCAAATGGGTAGAGGCTATTCATTTCATCTCAACCTAGGCTTAAATGATTATTGATTTTATCAACCATCGCATTATCTATCATTTCAGTGTTCCTCAAAAGATAATCACTAATAATGGTAAATATTTTTAAAACAAACAAGTCCAAGGTCTTTGTGATGCATTCAATATCAAGTTAAGTTTATCCTCTCTGTATCATCCACAAGCAAATGGATAGGATAAATCTTCTAACAAAACTCTCAACAACATGTTAACTAAATTGGTTAATGCATCTAGTCTAGATTGACATTTGCATATCCCCTTCACCTTATGGGCATATTGTACTAGAATTTGAACTGTTATAGGTGCTACCCTTTTCTCTCTTGTGTTTAGAGAAAAGACTATTTTTCCTCCTGAAGACCAAATTCTCTCTCTTCACATATCCCTGTAAGATCTCATTTCTAATAGTGATTATCATCAAGAGAGTTTAGCCTAGCTTGAGCTACTTGATGAGCATTGTTTAGTCATACATAACCATCTCATTTATATCAATAATGAATCAAAAAAACTTATAACAAACACCTCAAAGTGTGATATTTTAATAGCGGATACCTTATCCTAAAGGAAAATCAACACGTCACCAATATGGAAAAGAAAGGGGGGGCAAGTTTTCTTTCAATTAGCTTGGACCTTATATCATAACACCAGAGTAAGAATTTGGAGCTTATTGGTTGTCCTCTCTTGAATGAAAATTGGAACCTAAGCCCCTCAATGCTTCACATCTGTCTCCTTTCTTTTGTTAAATAGAATTGAACTCACCTTTTCTCTAACTTAAGCTCATCCCTTTATTTTCACTCACATGCATCCCCTTATTTTAAGAAACCTAAATAAAGTTGAATTATGTAATTATCCATTATAGCCTTCACCTAATCTTAAACATGGATATCATGGCTCTACCCATAGCATGGTTCTCATGGTACTTTCCATCCTTTTATAGGACAAATTCCCATGTTTATTATTGCTTAAACCTCTTTTACCCATTCTCAACCTTATTTTTCTCTAGTGTTGCCTTCCTAAATGTGAGCCTTTTAAGTCCATATAATCAAATCCATGTCAATATAAAAAAAAATTCAATAAAAAATTCACAAAAAAATAAAAACTCATGTGGGTCATTCCAATCACTCATAGGCTGCTCCCGTTAATGACAACTACCAAAATCAATATAAGGTAAAATGGTACTTTGAAAGACATCTATAAAAAATCCTAAATTAAATTTCATAAACATAGAGCACTCCCTTGAAGGATGGTTGAGTAAAGCATTTGTCCAAGCAAAGAAATTCATTGAAAGCTTCTCCCAAGAATTAGCTTCCCGATTAAAAGAACCGCAATCAAAGTCAGGAAAAATAAAAAAATAATTTTAAAATCCATAATCAAATTTCATAAGTAGACTTCCCACATCAATCAGACTACACCTTATATGACATGGACTTGTTTATATTGGCTCTTTGACAACCTACAGATGAGGCATACTAGTTTCACAAAAAGGTTCCATCATCATCCATCTTCCCTTTATGCCCTCTATATGAAACGTATTTTTCACCTTACTTGACACTACGTGGTCAATAAATTTTTTAACTGACTAATGAAGTCTAATGCGAATCATTAAAAGGGCTTATGTTCATAAGTCGATCTACCTTCAGTTTGTCACAGTCCTTCCCAGTGAGGAAGCATCATGCCTTCTTATTTTTCTCATACCTACTTGTTGATACATTCATTAAAACATTTTTCTTTTGAGTATCTTATTTTTTATCACATTTAGATTCATTATATAATTTACATTTTGTGTTTTAAGATTACTTCACCTTCATCTAAACAAATTCAATTTATTTAAAACATTGAACGCTCAACCATGTGCTTTATTTAGTGAGGGTCTTCTTACCTTATTTAATTTTTTTAAATCATAATAACATTTTAAATAACTTACATAAAACATCATCTAGTGATCAATCACATCAACTAACCATCTATCATATTTACTTTAATTTAATCATACATCAAAATTGAATGAGTCATTCCCATATGTTATCCACCACATGTCTAATATAGACTCATTAATTCAAAGATTGAGCATAATCATCATGAACATAATCATCTCAACATCATAACACCGTAATAATAACCACAACATGAACATAGTCATCCATAACCATGGCAATAATCATAAACATCATGGCCATGTCCAACAAAACATGACATGTTAATCATCACCACGTAAACAACATCCAACAAATATCAACATCATCATGAGAATACATCATAAGCATAGTCACCAATAAACCATAACCATATCATAATCATCATCATATCATAAACAATATCCATCAATATCGAATATCATCATAAGCATAAATTAAATTACCTCATCATCACATGCCTAGCTAGGTGAGTACACATAAACCATAACATCATAACCTTCATAACATAAACATCACATTCATAACCATTAACACAAACCATAAACCATGATCACATCTATATATCGTGAGCTCATAATTAAAATAATGGTCATATATATAAAAATGTAAATGTTTCTCAATGGATATATACATCTCTCTATATTAGCTCATAGGGCAGTATGAAAATCACATTATACATCAAAAGTAAAATGTCTCATAATAGTCGAAGACCCTAGACCACCACTACCTTTTGGAGGCTATCCACCTCCTGAGCCTACCTATCCACCTACATATGTGGCCCACTAACCTAGTGTCACACTATAGGGCCCTTCAATTATCATTGCTCTATACTCATCCCATCTAAGATCATCTAGAAGATGTGTGAAAACTAAATCCTCATAATACTTCATCTCCTTCATTGTCACAACATATCTCACCATGGAGATAGTACTTGGTGGTTCTACAGGTGTTGGTACTCACCCTCTTCCCTACTTAAGAGAATCCCTCTCTTATGTAATATCAACTAGTTGATCCCTAGCCTATCCCTCTTTCTATTAAGAGTGTCCACTTGGCCTTTTTCTGCATCCCTCTCTTGTGTTACTTATGCTAATAATGCTTGTGTTGTGTCTAGTGCAAATCATGCCTGATCCCTCTCAGCAATTAGTGCCTATCTATCTAGGGCATCCTCACCTATCTGATCACCAACCCCACCTCTACATCTACCTTTATATCCTAGTGCCTATCCTCTTCTCAAAAAAATTTGGCATCATAATATGCCCAAAACCATGCAGAGTACCCACCAGTGATACCTACATCATTGATATCAACCCTCATTGAAAGCACCTTATGATCAATGAATACATCCTGTAGATTAGTTATAGGTAATGGGAACTCTATATCCTCCCTCCTATATCTCAAGAACTCACATGGAATATCTTAGACAAGTTTGAATTTCCTCCTCTCTATATCAAATAGGATAAGCTCAACTTCATGGTCACACCTCCTAAAAATCCATTGATAGATATAAAATGATAGTGTACATTTGACATAACCCACACATGCTAGAAATATAACATATGGGCACCAAATTACCTCACCCTTAACCAGATCCTCTAAACTATCTCTGTACCAATCTAGGGTCCTCTTCCTTCTAGTCCTGTGAGAGTGTAGTCATATCTCCACTTCATATAGCTGACTCTAAAATCCATATGAACAAAACCATGTCATGGTAGTCCCCTCAATTTTAGTACTAAAATATGCTCATATGCCCAAAAATGTAAAATGAAACCAAATTTGATCCCATATCTATGATGGGCACAGTATCCCCACATCTCTTGATAGATCTAAACTAGTAAAAAGGCACTTAGGTAAATATCATATGATCCAACCACATCTCCATGATAACCCCTAGCAAAAATTATGGAAATGTCCGACTGCTAGAGTCTAGTAAGGAATAACATGAGATAGTTATCATCATCATTGTGAATAGCCATCTCACATCCATATCCTTCTAAAATAAAGGTGTCTAGTGTAATCCTCTTGAATGCCACCTCATGAGCACAAGGTCCTCTCTGTATAGGTGATACATATGATTATGTCTCTCATCATTATTGATATGGCATATCAGTTCACCCCATATGGGTAACTATAATATCTAATGGATCTCCTCCATCAGAATAGTAATCTCACCAATCAGAACCAAAAAGGTGTTAGTGGTAGGGTCCCATATCTCAATGAGTGCCACTATCATGGTTACATCCTAAATCATGTGTTGATAGTACCTCATGCCTCTTAGGCTCACCTTGGTCATATGATCACAATCTACATCGATCATACCTTGATGTACCTCAGTGAGTATTGGGGTAGTCTATTGTGCATCAATAACTATTCCTTTACCTGCATGTTTTGATAAAAATACCTTAGTTCACCTATTATGACATACTTTACCTATGAACTCTACCAATTACTCCTACCTACTACATTAAACTTGCTCATCTCGATACCCAAAAACTATGTGTAATTTGACTTATAGCCAATACTTATATTTAAATTCACCTATTCTACCTTGTCTCATGTACGTAACTACTACCCTTACCTTAAAACTTTAACCACTAACCTTACCCTAAACCCTTAACCCTAACACAAAGCCTAAACCCTTAACCATTACCCTTACCCTAAACCCTTGAATTGAACCTTCTACCCCAACTTTCCCCTTTTCTAAACCTTCTTACAACCATTGATGGTTGAGGGTAGACCAATGATGGTTCTTTTTTGAACCATCACCAATCAACCCTCGACCACTGATGGTCAGGTGGTCAATTACCACTGGTCTAAATAATGACCAATTGGTGGTCACCTATCGATCATCATCAGTCAATAACAACCATCAATGGTTACTATGTAGTGACAACTAATGATCCATAAGCATTAGAGCTTGGTAAACTCCTTCCAAATATCAAACAAAAAAACACAATAGATAAGAGATATAACAATTTCTAATCCCACTTATATACCCAATTTGAAAAAATAACAACAAACCCTAACCCTAGATGTTAACTATCCATATCTCTAACCAACAAAACAAAAAATAAACTCAAGTCTGAAAACCACCAAATATAAGTGCACTACCTACCTCATTTTTTGATCATCATCATAGAGGAGGTTTGGGAACTACTATTGGCTAACCTTGCACTCTCCCTCATCCTCATTGCATCTTATTTGGTCAACACCTCCAACCAATCAACCGTAATCAACACCCAATCACAAATCTCTCAACATGTCATTCAACTCACTCAGCTTAATGAAGGATCTTAACAATCACATTTTTTTCAAACACACCAGTAGTTAAGCATTGTGGGTTAAGTTTGAAAAATAATCAGCTAAAAACCTCGATAGCCTTTTTTACCATCACCTTTTTAGGGCTGATGTATGACCACTAATGCTCACTTGGTGACCACTGATGGTCGACCTCATCCATCGATGGTCAACCACTTTTGGATTTTCTACTCCCACCCACCATTTTCCAAATAAATTCTCATCATAAAAAGAATTCCACTACAAACCATTTGAATGCCTATTCTTCACCAACCAATCAACCAACTTGGTAACCTTGACATTAGTTAGTTTGGCCCAAATTTTATGTGTTTTGCAATGACCTTGTTTTGGTCATTGTGACTACTACAACTACATTTTCATTTTGACCATTTTGAAATCATACTACTTTTGTGTACAAGCTACATGTGTCTTCTTGAGATCACTTCCTACCTTGGATACCTACAGATACACTCACCTTGCCTAGATACTTGCATTTAAAAGTGCAACCTAACTGCCACACCTAAATATGGTCACTTGGTCCACTTATCATTTATCCTTTTAATATCACCTATTTTACTAACTACCTCAACTATGGCAACCTAGTCAATGCACGATCTGGGCTATCACACTTAGTCACACTTTGTACATGTATTTTCACTTAAGTGCCTAACCAATCACCAAATTTATCATCCACTTTCCCATTTATAAATCATTTATTTGATTCTATTTTACCTCATCGATTCTTGGTTTGAGGGGGAACACCTCCTCCCATACTCAGAGCAGCTGAACCTTCAACCCACCATCTTTTTTTGTTTTGCAGTTTGTTAATACAAACTACATAACAAAAAAGGAGAAAAATGTAGACACTAGAAAACCACACACTATGTTTCTAAATGTCAAACTAAGCCTCAGACCATGTCAAGACCACCTTGGGACCACTTATTGACCATTATCCCAGAAACCTAAGTCAACTTGATTAACTCTGACCATTCTACCTTTCTCCTATCGATCACTGACAATGGACCCTTAACCATTGACAGTTAGAGTTTACCACTGACGGTAAACCTTTAAATGCCTTAAGGGATAACTCCAGTTCAAATCCACCTTTCTTTTTTATTCTTAACCACTTGCATAATTTTCCATGTTAAAGATAAAAATGTATAGCTTGTTGAACACCTTGTTTGAACCTATTGCTTCCCCTCTCCCTTCTTTCTATAAAAAGAGAGGAGGAGGCGGTGAAAAGGGATGAGAAAATCATTAGCTTCTTATGCCAGAGATTAGAGATTTATGTTTAGTTACTCTTATCACTTTCAATGAATCTAAGAAAGCTTCCAATGAGTGTGACAAATATCACAAGTACATTAATTTATCAATTAGCAAGCCAAGGTACTGTCACTCTATCAAAATTGTTCTAGGCTCCACAACTAATTTTTAGCCACTCTCAATGTTCTTCAAACAAACAAAAGATAAGTATTTTTCTCTTGTTAAAGATTTAGGATTTAGTTTTTTTATTGCATCTTTCTGCAACCTTTTTTGACCAAAATTCTTGACCCAAACCAAATCCCATAGTAAACATCGATGGTCACCCTAAACACTAATGGTCTAGCCCTAACCACTGACGATTTCTTAACCACCAACAATCACCCAACCACTGACGGTCTCACCCAATCATCGATAGTCACTGTGTGCAAATTCCAACAACAAGCAAATTCCACCTATCAGACCGTAACCAAACCCCACTTTTTGAGTTTCTACCTGATCACAAGGCATTACCCTATTTTCTAAACCATGTCAGATTTATTTAGCATTAATATTTAGTTTTTTATTGACATAATTAGTCAAGTTCATCTCTTTTCAATCACTTCTTGTATTTGATTTTAGTATCTTTTGTTATTTATGCAATAAATTTATCTTTCATTTTTAGAACTTAACTATTTAAAAGTGTAGATTGATAGCCTCCAAGGAAGCTTGTGTTTATTAGATCTAACTCCTGTTAAGCAATCTACCCTACTATCCAACTAATTAACCATTTATTTAGTGCTTTCTTATCTGCAGATCATTCCTCCTCAAACAAAGATCAATATCTACAACCATCTAGATCATGAAATGCAAACCAAATCTAGGCTCTGCTAACCTCACCTTTCTTATACATTTTACAAATTTTTTTTAGGGAAAAAAAAAAAAAATTACATATAACTGTTAAATCAATTGTCAACTAAAAATATATTTATTATGAAAGTTATAAGGAAATTCTAAGATAAATCTCTTTCCTTTGATTTATGATGTTCTATCTATATTCTTCTTTTTTAAAAAAAAAACAAAAATTAACAAGTAATTACGTACATTCAGAATAATATTATGCACGAGATTAATTAAAATATTAAGAAGTTTATTTTATTTTAAGGGCTACCTACCTTCAAAGGGAACGAATTTGGTGATTAAGGTGGCCACTTATGTCCTTGGTGAATGTAGCGATATCCTTTTGGTTCCCTATGAGTCAAACGAAACATTGTCTCGTATATTACAAAACGTTTCCTCAACTATAATTGTTATGTTCGTTTCGGGCCACCTCTTCCCTATTGCTGGTACCCAATACTTCAATCAATAGTTCTTCTGTCACGGCCAACTTAATTAGTCTCACATTAGAAATATTATGACACAATGTTGTGAAAACATTGACAATTTTTAAATCAATCCTTTAAACTTATATATTAATATATTTAACTCTGCATTTTAAAATATAACCGCAATATGACTTTTTTTATTAATAATATATAGTCATATGGCTCCACTCTAATCACAGATCCTCTCATTTTTAATTTCTTTAGTAGTCTTAAATTTTTCATAGCTTAGTAGTGTTCTAATGGATTTAAAAAAAAATATATAGTCACTATTAAGTGAAGTAGAGGAACAATGATGATAAGGATGTAATTATGGGTTAATAAAATTTTCATTTACATTGTGTTTTATAGAATGAAGTAGGAAACTGATGATGATAAGGATAGAATTATGGGATAATAAAAATTATATTTACATTTTGTTTTAAGAATAATTTTTTTTTTCCTCATAAAATATTTCATACATGTCTTCTCACTTTTTATGAGGGGATTTTTTTAATTTATTCACACAGATTCAATGTTTTACGGCTATAAATCCAAAGAAATGAGTGAAATGGGACTCTTTACTCTTGCAAAACATAATTGTTAAAATTATCATTAATTTTGAAGTGTCTAATTATATTTTTGGGTGGATTTGTGACACAACCATTTGATATGTGACAATCATAAGTTTTGAAATGAAAATGTAAAGGGTCATGGCATGACATCATAACGGAAACAACTCATGATGTGGAAGTCGATTTGGACGAATTGGTTCCCATAAATAACACAAAAATGATAGAGTAGTAGTATATAAAATATAAATATGATATTTACTAAGACTAGAATAAATATAATTTTTTAATATAACTTATATAATTATTTAGTTTTATGCATTATCTTACCAATTTCTTCGAAGTTGAAGGCATGCACAATTTTATGTGGATAGAATCAAATCATAAAATTAATTATGTATTGATGATAATATTTAACTTGGAAATCCATATACAATGATGTATATAATTTAGAGTAAATACAAAAATTATTATAATAAAATTATTTTTTATAATATCAATTACTAATTTTAATTTTACTATAATTTTTAATATAAATTTTATATTAATTTTGGATTAAACATTTGATAATGACATTCCAACTATAAAATAATTAATTTTAAAAATACTTTACCAAAAATAAGTTTTATATATATTCAAAATTTTGAACAAAGATAATGAATCTATGTCAAAGAAGCAAAAATATTATAACAAACTAGTTATAATGATTAAGGCTAAACACTCAAGGTGGTTTCTTTGAGATGAAAATAGGTAGTAGTGGCTACATTTGCATATTTAAGACCTATAGTTACTATGATAAAAGAATGCATAGACATAAATTAAGTGAAATTAAAGTTCTAAAACACTAAGAGTCAATGGACTAAATCTTTAGTAGTGTACATTGGAGCCTAAAAATGTAGCAACTAGAGTTATATTTTATGATACTAGATATATAGTGATAACTATATTGTTTTAGATGTTTCACGTCAAACCTTGTATTAATGTAAGGTTTCCATAGTATTAGTATAGATATTTGTATCTTTTTATAATAAAAGGAACAATTACATGGTAATATATGTGTAACAAAAATAAGAAATATAAATGAATTTTAATTTGATTAATTTAATTTATTTTTATTTTTTTAGTGGTTAGTAAATTTATGTTTTATTTTTGATTATCTTTATTTAATATTTTTGTATTTTTAATTAAGTTTTTCATTATATTTGAGGTTTTATTATTATATTTTTATAAAATGTTTTTAAGGACGAAATTGTGAATATTCTAACATAAATTGTATCATAATCTTAATAGCTTTCATCTTATCTCTCTCTCTTTTTCACACACAATTATAATTTAAAAATATATTACATATAATTAATGTGGGCCATACTTTTTTCAAAAAGAAAAAAGTTTTGATACATAATAAAAATTTGTTACTACATTTTATTTGTATGTCTTTTAGTAATATTAATTGTAAATTTTTGTTTGTTAAATCTTAAAAAACTATTGTCAAATTTTGTGTTATTTAAGATTTTAAATTCAACCCTAAAAGTTGGAAAGTTTTCATAGAACATTATTCCCAAGAGAATCCAAAAGCAAACCTGAGAAACAGAACTATTTCTGAAAGAGTAGGTTATCAAGGGGTATATGTATGAATTCTATCCTCCTCTCTTAAAACAAATATGCATAGGTTTTATGCTTCAAACCCTAGGAAGAGATGTGAAAATATTTGGCTGAGTGTAGGAAGTTGAAAACTGACTCCCTTCCATTTATCAAATTATGAAAAAAAATAAAGCACGGATCAAATAGAAAATAAAGTGAACAACTGCAGGCGGAGCAGTAGGCCCTAGAGTAATCTTCTTGATTTATCTTATAATTTATTTTTTATACAAAAATCCTGGATTTACAATTAAATATCATAGTTACGAAAATATAATCCAATTAAATATAATTGCTTGTGTGTACCTTGGATTATGTGATCGGTAAAATTCACATGTTGATATGACCATATCTTGGATTTATTTGTTTCTATTATTTATTATTTTATATTTTTAATCTTGTGGCTGTTTTAATTGGTGTATTTATTATATATGTGATAGGTAATTGTTGGAGAAAAAAGGAGCAAAGGAGATTGATCGTAGATCCAATGAAAAGTAATACATAAAATAATATTAAATTTTTGTGTTGTAAACATTGAACAATGAAAATGGTTATATTTTGTTTTGATTTGAATATTGAAAAAATGGAAAAATATTTATTTATATAATATTCAGAATATGATTGAAAAATATTAAAGTTTTTATTTTTTATTTTTTATGAAATATTTTTTTTATCTTAAAATATTTTAATGTAAATTATTGTTTGCGTATGTATTGTTAAATTTAGTTGGATGAGTTATTATTTTAGGTTTGTAAATTTTTAAAATCATTAAATTATGATGTAACATTAAAAATTAAAGAAAAAATAAATTATAATTAACGTTATTCTGGGTTAGATGTGTTATTAACTAAACTTATAAAATTGATTAATGTTTAATAATATTTAAAATTTCATTTTATTGTTTATTTGGAATTGATTCATTTTCTTATAATTTATAAATGTGAATTAATTTACTCAGTACCTAAAATTCTTATATTGTTTGTTTATTTAAATGATATTACTTACGTTCCATGCTATATATATATATATATATATATATAATAAAATTTTGATACATCTATAATTAAAAATAATAATATTTATAAATATAATCTATATAAATTATGTGCTCATAATAAAACAGAATGTTTTAAAAAATATATACTAATAAAATATTAATCTAAAGGAATATAAAATAACAATTTATTTTACTTACCTTACTAAAAAAACCTACCTACCAATTAATATATATATATATATATATATATATATATATATATATATATATATATATATATATATATATATATATATATATATATATATATATATATATATATGAAAAGACACCACCACCTCCAAACCCATCCATCAAATACTACAACATTGAAGATGACATTTTTGTCTTCCAACTATGTTTTGGGTGGTAGGAATACCACCCATAAAATTTTATAGAAAACCATTTTAGTCAAAATTTCAACTCCCAATTGGAATCAAAACATAAATGGACTTAGTTTCCAAAGCATCAAAACTATTTGGACTTATCCATTTTGATCATGTCACTTTTCTTGTATAACCCAAAAAAAAGAGAGGCGATGAAAAGACACCACCACCTCCAAACCCATCCATCAAATACTACAACATTGAAGATGACATTTTTGTCTTCCAACTATGTTTTGGGTGGTAGGAATACCACCCATAAAATTTTATAGAAAACCATTTTAGTCAAAATTTCAACTCCCAATTGGAATCAAAACATAAATGGACTTAGTTTCCAAAGCATCAAAACTATTTGGACTTATCCATTTCGATCATGTCACTTTTCTTGTATAACCCAAAAAAAAGAGAGGAGATGATGATGATGATGATGATGATGATGATGATGATGATGATGATGATGATGATGATGATGATGATGATGACGACGACGACGATGATGACATTCCATTTTATATTTAATCACTTTTAATTATGAGTGGTGGATTGAAAATTCAATTACTGAAAAATATTATATATACATTTATATGTATGTGTGTGTTATATGTATGTATATGCATATCTGTATGTGTGAAAGAGAGTGAGAGAGATATTCATACTTAAGTCACAAAATTAATTAAATATATATTAAAATATTAACTTTATTCAAAAATGAAAGTGTGATAAAAAAAGAATGTGAAAATAGAATTATTCAACAATGGAAGTGTGATTAGATTCCATCTTACTTAATTTTAAAAAAAACAACAACTAACATAAATATTCTTAAAAAGTAATATAAGAGAAGAAAATTAAAATTTAAAAATAGTAGATCTATAAATTTTCTAGGCTTTAAAAAATAAATTATAATATTCTTATGTAAAGATTAAAGTTATTTTAATTTTAAAGTTAAAATCATACCCTTCCATTTAAACATTTTAATTTTTTTAGTAATTTTTTTATTAAATTATTTAAATTTATTTCATAAATAAATTTAGTAAATATTTTTTCATTTATTTTAATTAATTATAAATAATATTTAAAAATTTAAACCCATTTAATACTTATTTTTCACCCATTTAATATAATATAATTTTAACCCATATAATTTTAGTAAATTTAAAAAAAATAATAATAATTTAATTTATAAATTAAATTTTTAAAATCTATAAATTTCTACAATAGTTAAAACATTTATAAAACTATATGAGATAAATGAATGAGCTAATGGGTTATGCATTTTTAGTGTCTTATTAATGGTACTTAATTTGAGAATATAACTTAAATTTCTTAATCCATTTTATTAAGATTTAAACATTATCCATTGGCCACTAATTAGTATTGTGGTTACTATGGCATAGAACTTTGTACATAAATTCATTTCAGATTGTAAACAAAGTTTGTAACTTTTAAAAATATTTTTTTTATCTTGATTGAACAATGTGTTTTGAATGAGTGTTGAGATAAATGAATGAGCTAATGGGTTATCAATTTTTAGTGTTTTATTAATGGTACTAAATTTGAGAATATAACTTAAATTTCGTAATCCTTTTTATTAAGACTTAAACATTATCCATTGGCCACTAACTAGTATTGTGGCTACCATGGCATAGAACTTTGTACACAAATTCATTTGAGATTGTAAACAAAGTTTGTAGCTTTTAAAAAATATTTGTTTTATCTTGATTGAACAATGTGTTTTGAATGAGTGTTATATTTGATACCAGAGCCTAGGATGTAAAATTATGAATTTTAAGATGTAAGTTGCTTATGTTTTTGTTGAACTTATATATATTAATTATTTAATATGTAATATTATATATATATATATATATATATATATATATATATATATATATATATTTTTCAATTTATCTAGGGTTTTAAATATTTTATATTTATCATTTCCGTAATCATTTAATATCATAATAATATTATCTCATGTGTTAAAAATTATTTATAAAAAATATAAAATTAATTAAATTATACATTTTTTGAGTATTTTTTATTTCTGTTTAATGATGATTAATATTGAATAAAATTCTTATAATAATAGATGTATTCTCTAGATTTAAATGAACTAAAATACTTGTATATCTATATACAATTGAGTTAAAAATTATGTATTTTTTCATATACCAAATAAAATTAAAATTAAGAGAAATTATAATACAACTCAAAAAAAAAATCCAATAAAATAATTCATATTTCTCATATGAAAATCAAGACACATAATTACAATGTAATGGAAATAAAATAAATATTAAAAAAAAATTTAAAAAAATTACAAAAAAAATTCAAAAAAATAATTTAAACCAATGAAAATCTTAAAAGCACACAAATTTACAATAACTAAATACAATGAGATGGTTTTTAGGTACCCATATTATCCCCCACTTAAATACATGTGTATCTACCCATATGAAATTATAAATTAATACCTTTAATGGATTTAAAATATTATGTCCCTAAATCTCCAGAACATAATTGAGTTCACATTATCTATTTAATGAAAATGTTCTTTTATTCATATACCTATGTGAATCACAGTTAAAATTAATCCATTAAAATATAAAAAATAAGGAAAATGGAATAATTCATTCTACTAAATTTTTTTTTTATGAATCTAATTACACTATTAAAATTAGACCTCCGAACCTTTTAAAACACTTAAATGATATTATGAGTATAATATATATTAATGTCTTAAATAAAATATGAATATAATGTTTAATATTATAAATATTACATAATTAAAATAGAATGATATTATAAATACATCTTCAATACAAATAAATGAAATTAATATTTTAATAAATGAAAATTTAATTAAACTTATATAAAATATATGATCTCATTTCTCAATAAAATATTTATATATAATTCATTATAATATACAATAATAAAATAGAAATGTTAACCTTAAATGTCATCGTTATGACCGGAAACGTTAACCTTGCGGTGGCGGTAGTAGAGGCTTTGAGCATCGGAGTTGCAGATTGGGCATCATCGGGGTTTGTTTTGAAAGATGCATCAGATGGCAGTGGCGGGACTGTTTGTTTGGAGGGTGAAAGACGAAATCCGAATGGAGAGAGCTTTGCGCTCGGCGGAGGTCAAACCCATGCTAGCACTAGTCAAAAGCAGACACGTCCAGTTCTACCTGTGCTTGGGATAATAGGGAATGGTAAATAGGGGAGGATAGACCCTATGCATCTGGAGGCAGGAACGCAGTCCAGATTAGGGGGTAGATCTTTTGTTAAAGCTATGGGTGGACGCAAAAGCTCCCCTGTGGTGCCAACCAAAGAAACCCCAGTTGTTTTATTTGCCAACTCTGAAATGGAAATCGGTGCTGAGAGGGAGGAATGGCTCACCAGTCAGGGACTGATCTGTAAATTTGATGGTTTTTGACCGACTCTCAAAGCTTTACATGAATGGATTTCATCAAATGGCATCATTTGGTGGAAGGTAAGATTTAGATCTGCCCCTATCCTAGAGGCTTTTTCATTCTAATATTTAAATCAGTAGAAGATATAGAGTCTATTTTCAAAGATAATATGTGGAACTGGGACAAACACACTTTATTGGTTAAGCCCTAGCATCTAGATGTTAATGCCCAAATTGAAACTTTCATGTTAAACTGATTTGGGTGAGACTCCCATATCTGCCATATCAGTTTTGGGATGAAATGGCTTATACAACTATTGGAAATACTATAGGTAAATGCTGGGTTGTTGATAAAATGATAGAGGATGAGGGACACACCATTTTCACCCGTATTTTAATTTAAGTTGATTCTACGAAAGATTTACCTACCCAAATTGAACTGAGGGTAGGTGATAAAAATTGGATGCAACCTTTAGATAATGAAGGGATCTCATTTAGATGTTTCAAAACAGGGCACCTTATTAATGATTGCTTTAGCCTCAAATACAAGAATGTGGTTTCATAGTGGAATAACGTAGAAATTGAGTATATTACGGTTCTATCTATGAATGATAATGGATGTGAGAATGAGGGTTCAAAATTAGTGAACCCATTGGAAGCAAAGGAGCATAATCATATTAAGAAGACACTTGATTGTGAGAAAAAGTCCATGGAAGAGAGGGTTACGGAGGTACAGGGGAAGACTAATGGAAATGAACACATCATTTCAAATCTAGCAGCCCAAACTCTGGTTGAAAGATCATGGGTGTTTGATTTAGAGCAAACAGTGAATCAAGAGAAATCTTTAGAAATCTTTATCCCCATATTGCCAAATCTTGAAGCGGGAGGAGATGAAAAACCATTAGCAACAGAAAGAAACGCAAAGGTGATCTAGGTTTGAAACCTATTATAATGTCTCTCAGATCCAACAAAGAAAATTCTAAGAGAGATGCCTAGTTAGTTTCTTTTTTATTTTCATTTTAGGTAGCAATTTTTACTGTAAATGTTAGTTGTTACGACTATTTTGTCCTTCTTTCTTGTTGTTCTTTGACTTCTTTTCACCAAACTTTTATTTTAATGCCGAATACTGTGTGACCTCGATTTTCTACCTTTTTTAAAAATATAAATCCTTAGCTCAAAACAAACCCACCCCTTATCATTAATTAAAAAAATACAATAACAAAATAACACTTTCATTCCTATTTAATTTCATACATCATATGTATCCCAAATAAAGCACTTACTTTTCCATATGAACCATAAATAAACCACTTATTTATATACAAAAGTGGTTAATCTTATGTATATCCGAATATATTAGAGTGACCACTTAGACATCATTAAATAATGTTACCTTAGCGTTCGTGTGTCACAATTGCCACCAATTTCCTTAAAAGCATATTATAAGAAAAATTTGGTTCTATAATATCATGCATACATGGACATACCAAAGTAACTGTAACTTGTGGTTGCAGCATTTGTCCTCAATGAAAGACATTAGGGACAACAGTTTTTTTCCAAACGTCAACTTAGCCTCACTTTTCCTTTATACCGTCAAGTATTATTTCCTTTACACGTGGCCATCACAACAACCTACGACTTCTACTATAATTTAAAAAATTATTGATCAGTTTGGTCTTGTATAGACCAACCGTGGCCATGGGTTCGTCCTATCATGCACATAAGGAATGTCCCAACTCAATTACATGAATTTGGGGTCCGCTGAGCATGACATCTGTTATGATCATAATGGTTTATGATCCACGTGGACTCTAAGCACTTTTAAGTGTTTCAAGTCTTAAATCAGAAAAGTGTCAAATTTAATACCCCTGAGGTTATGGATCACAAGGTTTACATAATTAAATTATATTTGAAATTCTATAGGTGGTGATTTGGATGGCCTCATCACACGAAGTGAATTGTTTTTAAGAGAAAAATATATAAATATTTTATAGAAATGTACAATATATATTTTAATAATATTTTTAATTATTGTAGTTTAATTTAAAAAAATAGTTAAAAATAATATAATATTATAGATGTGTTTTCATATAAATTGACTACAACAAAAAGTTAAGAGGATATTCACTTAAATAATTTATTAATAATGTAAAATATTATACTCATTTTTTTACACCAAGGCTTGATGTAAAAGGAATTGATGTGTGTTTCTATAATTATGACCCCTATTTTTATTGTTTTTTATTGGGCATATTAAATTGTGTTGATTATGTTTGACCATCAATCAGACATTGTTGTTGGATGTAGAAGGAATTTATTTCCCAATGTTTTGAGGACGTTTTCAATAATTTATTATTTTCTTAGTTTTTGTTAATAAAAGAATAATTGTTTGGGGAAAAAAAAATCAAATGCCATAAAATAAATACTTACCTAGGGCAATCACCATATCAAATGAAAATGTTTAACAGGGGCTGCAGAGGCAACAAATACTACAGAGGCAAGTTTAGTGTAGATGTCACTGTCCTTGATACAGTAAAGCCACTTGTTTCAGCATAGGGAAGCCAACAAGGTGCAAATTTTCTACTCATCACTATTTCTTTCAATGTTTGCTACAACTAATGATGGTTGTGTTTTTTGTTTGCTTTTTGGGTGTTCAAGAACAAGTGGTGCCAATCTAGTATGAGGATGGAAAATTAGTTATTGATTCATCAAAATTAAATGGAAAGCAACTGTAATTTTTAGGTTTTCATATATTGTATTTTAGATTAGACTCTCTTGCTTATGCTAAAACCCTAGTCACTGCAAATTTGCATGTGGTCTGATAGTTTTTCACCCATGGTGGAGATGGCTTCTCGTCTTCATCATATAGTTGCTTTTGCGAGGTTTTTTCCATCACATCATTATGTTTGTCAACATGGTCCTCTATGTCTGCTTTGGTTGAAAAAATGTTGTCATCTAGCCATTTGAATCAGCAGCTTGTTCTACCATTTTGTTTCATGGGTGATTGTTTTTCAGTGATCTAGATTTTGGATTGGATGGTTAAAATCACTAGCTCATTACCATAAAGTTTTAAGATCCACAATCCACCAAAGAAGAGAAGATGGCGAATGTTGTTGGCATGTAAGTCATTCAAACCCTTAATGTGTTTATTTATTTCTTTTCAATTTACTATACAAATATAAATATTACTTATTAAATCCATATTAAATTTTTTTTTTTTTCAAAAATACAAACTTTATTTTAAATTTTTTCTGTAATCTTTCATGCAAGGTAACAAGGTATAACAAAGCATCTATTACAATTGTTGCATCCTTTCACCTCCACTTCCAATTATGCAAAGCAGGTACTAGAGCTATAACGTAGCCCTTTTTGATTAATGGAGTCAAAAACTCCATGAAATCCCAAGGTTCAAAGGACATAGGAACAATGCCATGCCTTGCCTTGTAATTCAAGCCTTTTTGTAGGATATTATTATTATTATTATTATTATTATTATTATTATTATTATTATTATTATTATTATTATTATTATTATTATTATTATTATTATTATTATTATTATTATTATTATCAACTTGGTTGCTTTTGTATGTGTGTACAATTTGATGTATTCCTTATATTCCTTGTGAATCCAATTTGTTCTATTCGGGACATATATTGTTAAGTAATTTGTATGAGTCATTCCTATTCCTTTCAGGGTAATATAGAATTAGGCTGACACACCCTACCCTTTAGAACTAGCAGGGGATAGAATAAATCTATCTAGAGAATCATAATTATGTTTTGTCTAATCGGTGATCCTAGCGTTAACTACATCATCGATAATATTCATAGGCAACAATGGTCATTCAAATAATTTTCTTGTTGTCTTAACCACAACATATTAGAAGACCGAATACATATTAATATACAATTGTGGCACTGAATTATTAATCGTTAAGTGGCTTAAATAATATTATAAATTAAAAATTGACAAAAATTAGAAATAATTTATTAAATGATATCAACCTTCTTACCATAAAACTCCTATTATAAATTGCCAACTCCTAAACTTGATTAATTGAATATCCATAAATGAAAATGCATGTCAAAAAAATATAATAATAAATAGATAAATAAATAATAATAATCACTTAAAAAAAATTACTTTTGAATAATAAAATATGAAAAATGTTTAAAAAAGTATTAATTATTAGGAGAATCTAATATATTTATTATGATACTTATGTCTTGTACAAATATATTTTCATATTATAATATTTTTAAGCTTTATTAATATGGTAAATAATTATTCTCTAAAAATGAATAAAAACTCATAAATAATTATTAAAAATATATATATTGGTGATACAAATATAAATATTTATATGAACATAAAAGATATGATAGAAAAATAATATTAATCTTTTGTAAAAAATAAAAAATAAAATAAAACAATAATCGCCTAACTCTTAGTAAAATAAGAAAATAAATATCCATAAAAGTTTTAAATTTACAATTAATTGGTCCCATTTTATAAACCCATGGAAATAACATTATAAGCGGTGATTGACGTGCAACATAATTTAATTGTTTGCCCTTCTAAAATCTGAAGTGCAATGCACCCACGTCCACATGAGGCGGTGTCAATAAACAGAAGAATTAATAAATTGTTGAGACGGTGGAGTCCGCACGGCATCGTAAACTGGGATATATTTTATCTAAATTTGTTAGTTGAAGGAAATTTTTTAAATCAATTCCAACCTCCTTTAATTGTACAATAAAGCCCCGCTTGACAAATGCACAAATCCATGAAAATACAAACCAGATTTGATCCATGGTGTATACTTAACTGTCTTTGTGTTAAACTGGAAATACTTCATACTACTTACTAGTTTAGTGGTTGGATTTCCAAATATGTCCCGAAAGATTTAAACACCATACAGCGATATGTTTACAACAACAACAATACATTATGATTACAAATGAATACTTGCACTTAAGAAGCTGCATAAATAGTTGAATTCCAGCGTTTGCAGGCTGTAGATTTCTTTTATTTCAGAGCATTTTTCAAACTGCAAAGACATATTAATAAGCCATTAAGGGGATGTAATTGTTGAGTAAATAACTAGGTAACGGTAAATGATGATTATAACATTTAGAGATGGTGCCTAAAGGAAGGAGCAAACGAAAATTTAGGAACGTGGATTTATTTCATTTTAAATTTTAGAAGTAGTGCTGGAAATGCCGCATTACTCTCGCGCATACAAGTCACATAAATATTTCTCGTTGGTAGATATCCTTTTTAAGGAAGTTTTTTATTTAAAATGAAAGCGATTATGGTAAATATACAAAAAATAGTTCTTTACCATGGCAACTTTCGCCATGTCGCTGACAGCGGTTTAAATTGCCTATTTTTAATGGCTTTGCAAAATAATTGCCCGAAGTTCTAGATATCAGTTAAGACTGTTTTGAAGTCCCTATGTGGTTGGGGGTATGATCTGCCTTCTTAATCCCTGGATGATGATAGATGAAAAAAGTCATGTTAAAAATTTATGAGAAAAGTTGAAGTGTTATAAAATTATTTTGTATAATTTTTTATTTTTTATTTTTTTGGTATAGTATAATAATTATATCAAAAATTCAGTATTAATTGTTCCAAATTTTTAGATTGATGGAACAGATGTCATTGATTATATTTATATATATATATATATATATATGATGATGATGATGATGATGATGATGATGATGATGATGATGATGATGAGTTGTTTAATTTTATTTCCATTTTTTAAACATAAAATAAGGAGCACAAGTGCCAATTTTCTTGAAAAAAGATGTACATTTGTTTTTAAATTGCATTGATTTATAAATATATGTACACATATCTCTTTAAAAGATATTGTTTTAAAGTTTTAAAAAAATTACATTGCAAGAACATGAAAATATTGTAGTATAGCTAATAAATTGAGAAATAATTAGTTTTGATAATTTTGTTTAAAGTTAAAAATTTGTTAAAATTGAATAACAATTTTATAAATATAATTTTTTTAAAAATTTTATTGACTCATTTTGTAATAATTATTGTCTCAATCAATTTTATAATTCCCACGCAGAGACTAATAATATATAAAAATTAATATTTTATTTGTTTAATTTTATTTAATTAAATTTAAGAAGTAAAATTCATTTACTATTTATTTATTTTATTTTTTTGAAATACTTTTGGTTTTAAGGTTCAATGTTTATTTTTATAAATAACAGTACTGTTAGGAGCAAGGGTTTTTGTTTAAATAAAAATAATACTATTTTATGCAAACCAGATTTTTTGGCCGCTGCCACAATAAGCGAAGAGAAACTAACAGAATATGTATTACATAAATAATATCGGCAGTCAGACTTGAAAATATAATAACATCATAGCCAATAAAAAGTATATCGTGGTACTTTCAAATATTCAACTTAAAATATTAGCTCAGGGAAACGTTACTTGCCGTGTCATGTGACCGCCTGCTGCTGCTGTTATTGACAACCTTTGAACACACTTTTTGTATGTGTTCCTGCTTTCCGGTGAGCACGTTCAAGTTACACAGCATTATCATGGCATAAATAGTATATTTTATTAGAATATATGGTGAAATATTTTTTAATATTTAGTGTTAACTTTTAGAATATATAAAGTATTATATTATTTCAATATTTCTTATGAGAATAACAAAATTATTTGTTCAATTGATCCCTATAATATTTTACAAAGCAGGGACTAATAAATAATTATAAAAATGAATAACAATATAAAAACGGACACATCTAAGATATCGGCCAATCTCACTACTATGAATTTGAATTCTGGGTTGCATCGTCCATGGGTTGGAAGGGAAACATAAATGGATGGAATACTATAAATAAATATGACTTGTGATTTGTTTCAACAGGTGGTAAACATATAGAAGACAAATCCCATAGAGGGAGGGTTAAGTTTTAATTTTAAACTCGTTGGGTTCTCTATTTCGAGAAGTGTAATGACTAAGGTGGAGGAGCACCGTCCAATGAAAGACATCTCAATCATTTCCATTTAATTATGAATTCCAGTCGCCTCTTTCGCTATTTATTTGTCCTTCCAGCACGCTGGCTTAGCATGTGCGTTTCACAGGACACTTGCCCATCTCAACTCCATGTAAATTACCTTGGTTAGACGTTTTTATTCGACGCTACCCATTTTGGCCGGCATAAACGCTCAATAAGTTTTTAATTATTATTTATTCCTCTTGGATTGCGTATTTAGTGAATGACCAAGCCTCAGAGGATTTAAATATTTAATTATTGTCTTAAAAACTGTCCTCCTCCTTACAATCCATCATGCTATTTTTAGAATGGAGGAGAGTGCATTTTCAGAATGTTTGCTTCTAGTCTTCGGAAATAGTTGAGGGTTGAGGGTTAACTGGTTATGAAATGAAAAAATTGGGCCTCTATCTAACACTTTTTTGCGATGAGAATAATGTTGTTTTGACAGCGCTAAGCAATTGAGTAACAGATAAGGATATCTTCTTACTCGAGCTATGAATCTGTTCAACATTCTCAGTGTAGCATCTTGCAGATAGAGTTAAGCTATGTATATGTTTTTATGTAGACTAGATTTGTTATTGTGCGTAAAAATACCTACTTTTAATGCTAGTAGATTGTTATTAACATGATGTAGAGCATTTTGTTATTGGTAAAGGAATCCTCTAAGAATCTGTATTACGCTAAACCCCTTTTTGATTTGGGCATTAGTTTTCCTTCGGAAATGGTTGATTAGTATAAAAACTTGTAAATTTTCTTTTATATTTGATTACAAAAGAATATCCCAAACATGTTATTTAAAAGCTGCACATTCCTTGTTCGCAGTTGATTTACTTTTGAGTTGTTAACTATTTTTAAAAAGGGTGATTTCAGGAGTTTGCCTTAGCCGTGTTGCCTTGGGATTGTATGGGCTAGGTAGTTTGTAATTTGTTTTGTTAGCAAGATTATTTTATTTACATGTCTTACTTTAAACATATGGTCAGGGGTTGGGTTCACATCCCTCTCTCAAGATTATTGTTGCCCCTAGGAGAAACAAGTACATGATATTTGTTAAGGAATCTTGTTGAGTATGATTAGAGTCGTGGCTGGTGTGGACTATCCCTTGCACAAAATTTAAATAGATAACATTTTAAGGAAAAAGTTGTTGCTATGTGAAATCCACACAAATCACATTCTTTGTACTAATGCTAAGACGAATGCAATGGTAATAGAACAACTCATTTTGAAACATTAGTGTTGACATATTTAATTTACTATAGTAATTTTGACATGGGTGAATGCTTCATTTGAAGAAATTAGTGTAAGTTTTATTCTTTGTAACTCTTCTTGAATAGGATCGTGATACGGAAAAATGTGTTTTGAATTGGTATCTTTGTTTCATGATATGTATAATTGATATTACAATAATGAATGGAATTCAATCACTATTTTTTTTTGGGGAAATTATGTGGAGAAGTACCCATTTGGTGAGGTTGGATTTTATTACACCAGTGGCATTTCTACTGGGGAAATAGAACTTAGAATCATCCCAACATCTTTTAGATTCCATTCTCGCCAAGTCACAGACACGTCACAAAAAGACAAGTCACATAAAGTATTAACAAACTGCACTTTATTGTGTGAGATACTTGAATTTTATGCATTTCTGGCCATTTGAAATAGCGGACAAGGGCAAAGATTAAGAATTCTTCCAAAATCAAATAATTCTTATAGTGTTTCCTATTTTTACAATTTGCAGCACTAAACAAGTCAAAAGGGTTTCTTGGCATCGAGCCTTTTGGATTGAAGCACCGATGCTTCTCCTTCCTAGTCCCCCATTCTCTGTTGGTGAATGTATTCATGCCAAAATGAGGAAACATAATCATTTCCGTCTACTGCCATTTTAGCTGCCTGGCAGTAGGCAGGGAAAGTACAGGCATAGGAGGTGGAATAACCAAACTGCACAATCCAACCGGAAAAAAAAATAGACTAACACAATCAACACCCAAAAAAAAAATCTCCCATATTCGAATTCCCCACTGAGGAAGGATACTAGGATATGTAGAACTATTTCATGGAGTTAAATTTACAAGAATAATTTAAGGCCCATGAGGAATCACTTGAATGTGACATGAAATGCTTTGCTTTCTGAGGATCGTTGTCATTTATGACAAAGTGTAATTGTCCACTTAAAAAAATTGTTAGATGAGTTGAGTAATTAGGTAATCTCTCAACATGTATTCCATCAATCAATATAAACAGAAATTAATTGGACTAACACTTTCATTATCATATAGTTCGCTTGTCAGATAAAGATGATAAAATACAGTTGAAGATGGATAAATTAAAATTACACCTACCATTATAGTAGATCCATTACATTTATTCACAAATCATAGATTTATATATTAAAAAATTACATCCATGTCACTTTTTTAATAAACTCAACAGAATTAAATAAACTTTTAAAATAAAAAATAAAAATAAAAAATGGCTCAAACTTATATGTGTATGTGTGTGTGGGTGGGTGTGGTCCAAAAAAAAATTACATGGTTTTAATTCATTTTTTTCTCAGATATGGTTTCTCGTGTAGGTGATTGTACATAGGCTCCTCATCTCTAGAAGGAGCTCTAAGCATAGAGGAATGTTTCACATTTATAGGAAGCATGGTGAGGCTCAACATCTCATCAGGGAAAATCATATGGATATGGAAGACATACATGCTTCCAAACAATCGAGGAAAACTTGGATAATATGCAAGAGTTTTTATCTAGGGTAGTAACTATTTGGAGTAGAAGCCCCTCCATTGACATCAAAACACACAATGTTTATGTCACCACATGGAAATTATACACAACTCTTGTAGATATCATTGAGTACCTAGAAGTACAAAATAACAAATCCTAGCTAGATTTTCCCAATCTGTGTATAAAACCTAATAATCATCTTAATTCCATTGTATACTTTGACTTGGATAATATAAAATTCAAGTTCATTCAATAACTAGCAGCTATGATGCATGGTTCAATGCCTAAAAATGTTACTTGACAAGTGTATGGCTTCCTAACTTCTTTAACCACCTTATAATCTTTAGCTCCTGCACTAATTCCACCACCAAGCCCACTACCATGGCTATGTCCATCTAAATCACCACCGATCACATGGCCAACACCTAAAGCTCTACCAAGTTCACTATCACCTCCCAAATCACCTATGCTTAAACCCAATCCACCATCCAAATTGCCTTCAACTACCTTACCAAGCCCTGAGCCATCATCTAAACTACCATCAACACCTTCATCAAGCCTAGAGTCATTGTCGAAACCACCACCAAAAGCTCCACCAAAGCTTAAATGTATGCCAAATCCACTACAACCACCAATGATTGAGTATAGCCGAGACAAAGTAGAGAAGAGTTGAATATGCACCATTGGAAGATGTTACATAAGATTTTGGCTTCTCATATTGTTAACTTTTGAATAATTATTTCACATGAAGGGGGACACGATGCGTATAAGCTATGTCATGTAATATATTCATGTTTTATGATGTAACATACACAACAAATACTACTCCAACTAGGTCATCAACCTTCCTCCACTTGTCCAGCGTGTAGCTCCCAACCTCTTCTAGTTTTAGATCTCACTATACTCTTTTTTAAACTTACATCATTATTTTTCATAAATTTATTTCTTAGTTAACATTATATGATACATGTAATAAATATTTAATATTATAAAATATTATATTATTAACATTAATTATAATAGACTACGGGTATGTGCACACAGTTGGGGGATAGTTCTGTGGACATAACCCACTATGCGTACATGTTATAACATAATGTGTATGAATTACTATTATAATTCATACACTTTATGGCTCAGGATTATTGAGACATAATGCGTATGCATTATAAAAATAACACATATGTGTTGTGTTTAGTTAGGGGAATGTGTACACATTATAGGAATGTGTACACATTCCCATAAATAAACATAACACACACCCTTTTCTAAAACTATAAAACAAAAAGAACCTTGACTCCTCTCATTTTTTCCTTCTTCCCATTCATGTTTTGGTGTTTTGTGGTTATGTTCTAGCTTGTAAATCTTCCTTTTTCCCTCAATCTCACATTTTTGGCTTGTAAATCTTCCTTCTGGCTTGCATTCGCAAGATCGATGATGCCACCATGAAGAAGAGGTAGCTTTTTCTGGATTAAATCATTTTTTCCAAACTTTTTAAATTTTTTTTTGAAAGTAAATTACATAGTTTGATTTTTTTTATTTTTCTCTAACATGTTGGCATGCTCAACGTAACACTCCACCTAATCCTCTAGCTAACCTTCTTCCTAATCCTCCTAACCCTCTACCTAACCCTCATAACCATCTTATAGTTCCATTAGATCCCCCAAGTAGTTAGGAGGATATGGTTGCTCACATAGTGGAGAATAAAATTAAAATTGAATAGATAATTAGGAGAATGAGGGAGCCCACTTCCACAAACACCCACCACACCTATTTAACCAATAACCTAGAGTTAGTATTAGTAAAAATTGACTCAATAATGAGTTAAATTGATAGATGGAGGTCATATAAGTATATTTGTAGGGCTTCCTATGCTAAAAAATTGTCAGCATCTAAGGTGAAGAACAAAAATATAACAAAAGATCAAATTTATGCCTTATTTATTTACTCAGCCACCAATTCCCCATTTCCCATAAATATTTTCCAATCCACTAATGCGAACATGATTTTATTAAAGCCAATTTTTTGGAGTGATGGTGGATGATGTTTGACTATCCCCCTTGTAATAATCATGAGGTCCCTTTATACTTTTTGAGGAAACTCTATTACATGTTTGTCCTCAATCAAATTCCAAACTACTTTGACTATGGTGAGTTTCAAGGTTGAGGGAAAGGCTCTGCATAGGATCAACGAAGTGCACATCATGCATAGAATCAACCTGTAAGGATCCCCACCAAAAACCACTTCATCTAGAGATTCCCTTTGTGGTGATAGAGGTTGTGGAGAGAGATACTTTGCATGCACTTAGTGCACTTACTGATATACTCATTCATCATACAATTAAAATTTTAGAGATAAAAGCTCAAGATACTTTAGATAGTGGTTGTACCCAACCCCACACATGCAAATGTTATGGTGATACAAGCACTGGACCTTTTGATGATGATGGTGGCACTTTAGGGGGCTTGGAAGATATGGTCTTGAATGATGAGTTGTTGGCACACACATTTGGTTTGGATACATTGGAAGTCTCTACACACATGTAGGTATATTTTATATAAATTTAATGTTAAATTTTTAATTTATATTTGCAAACTAAAAAGGTAAAAATTAATTTACATGTTTAAATTTAATAATATATATGTATATTTTTTTATGTTCCAGGAGGAAACATTGCCTTTAACATCATAACTAGGGATTGGGCCAACCCCTGCTACATCTATATGTGTCATTATGACACCATATGCATTTACAAAGGTAAACTTTTAAGTGAATCTTCTATACTCTAGATGTACATTCATACACATTAATTAAATCATTTACAAATTTTGAGTAAGAAAATACAAAATACCTAATATAGTTTCATTGGACTTTTTATTATTTGATGCATTAACATGGATTGGTGTAACTTGTTATAAACTCATTCTCCATCTCAACTATGTTTCCAATAATCAGAATAGCGAGTTGAACATTTAATTGATATCCCATTATATGTAGTTCCCATAGTGGGTCAATCCCAATCAGTGGGATTGGATATATATATATATATATATATATATATTTGATAAAAGTTGTTTGGTACAATATATTTCTATCAATTTCCCAATCGAGCATAACATATCTTCATCAATAATTACACAACTCCATTCTTTTAAATATTGGCCTCATAGCCAAGAACTTGATTCCTTGTTATCCTAATCACATATAGCGATTCAATCTCTCTGATTGATATCCAAAATTTTCATAGTTAGCAATTCAATTCCCATATTGATTCCATGTGAGCATAATAATTTCATCTCCATCTATGGAGTTATAAATTTAGATGGAATAGCCTCTTGATCCCATTGTACCTAATCAATTCCATTATTTTATTGGGAGAGTATCCATTAGATCCCTTTGGTTTATTGGGAGAGCATCGACTATAAACTATAGCCTATATGTCTATGACATAGGCCTTGTGACCATATACAAATAGGTGACCTCAATACCATATAGATAGATGGGGTTGAGTAGTTTCTTACCACCACCTATTTAGGGGGCCCAAAAAGTATTTTATCTAGTTGGGGGAGAGGTCCTATCTATATCCATGCAATTTCATTATTCAAGTGACATGTTGACTCTATAAGACTATAACACCTTTCATAAGTAAATTCTCCTTAAAATGCATATTGAGTGTTGACAAGACTATATCACCGTTTGCTGACCTCAACCTACTTGAATTATATACATATATACCTTCCCTTTAAAAATTTAAGGGAAATCTAATGATAGATAATTGGCCTAATGTCACCAATAGGGCAACCGAAATCATGGACTTGTAAAGAAGACTATCCACTCACTCTTATCTCTACAATATTTAGTTCTATTTTCTATGTGTTTTTTTAATTTTTTATGAGATGTATTTTATAAGGTTCTAGATATCCTTATAAGGCTTAAGTATAGATGTCCTTAGTAAAATCAACCTATCAATCTAGGTGTCTTAACTTGATTAAAACTTAGTTTACAAACTTCTCAAGAAACACCTATACATGTTACTTGTCTTATCACAATGACTATTTCTAATGGCTTTTTTATCACATTAATACTCATAGGATTGTCCTCAACTACACAAAGTCATTATCTTAAGATATCTTGGCTTAATGACTAAGTAATCATGTCAAAACCTAAAATACACCTCAATAAATCCATACAAGCATCCAAACTAGTGTATATAGGTACATATCAAGGATGTTTCAACACCTGACTTGCATTCAATGACTCAATTTCACAAAAATCACTCAAGAATCCTCCCTCATTGTCTGGTCATTCTCCCTCATGAAAATGACATTTCTTGCCTTCAATGTGGTGTTACAAGTCACATGTTGCACATATCCACTTGTCACATTCATTCTTCCCATGACCTCATTAGATTTTTTTCATATCATATGCAAGACTAAGTTTGTTAGCAACTTGCTTAATCAATAAATTTATTAATTTATTAATTATTACGTTGCTTGTTTAAATGAATACTAGGGTGGACACTCCTCCATCATTGTGAGTCGAGATAGACTTGAGAATTGTTGTTTTAATATCATCTACATAAGCACTAACCGAGGTATGCATATTCACTTATAATTTTGAATTTTAATTTTGTAATTTTATTTTAATAATTTTAATATATACTTTGACAAATATAATTTATATGCATGAATGTATTGTGTATGCAGGGCTGTCATATGACATTTGATAGTCCAGTTCAGATGACTACTGTAACAACTCCTCATGTTTATTCATCATTTGACATGCTTATTCATGCAATTAAACATAGCATTGACCCAATCAAGTGTCAACAACAAATAGAGGAGGACCATGAGATTGTGGTAAGTGCATGTTTAAATGATTTTTTTATTATAGTTTAAACCATGAGTTTATTAACTTGGTTTCATGTATACTTGCTTAATTTTATAATATATTTTATATTTGAGTAGGTTTGTATATAAGCATTCTATGAATCTGTTACCTATAGTCGAACCTGGGAGCAATCCATGGCATTCGAGACATCTCCATCTACAAGTAAGGCATCCCAATAAGACTCTTTAATGATTAGGATGTTATAGATGATGCACCTTTTTGTATGCCTATATGGTAATGTATGCATTTTTGGAATTATACATGTGTATAAGATGTATTCACCTAATATTAAATACTATGTTGTTAGACATGATGTAATTTTTTCTATGCCTATATGGAAATGTATGTATTATTGACATTGTATGCCTATATATGGAATTCATACATGGAATTCTTATATCATACATGATTATTTAAGAAAACTAATGAAGTAAATATTATTTTAATCACTTGTGTTCAGAGTATTATAGATCATTGGTTTTGAATTAATCTTTAGGATTACAAATGTCATGAGATTGAGAATAACTTGATAGAATAATGTTGCAAATTGGATCCTTATAAGAAATAAAGAATATCAGTGATTGCATTTGAATCATGTTTGTATGTTGATGCAGAGGTATGTTGGAAATATTATAATTGATGTCAAAGGTCTAGAATTATTGGTGATAAAGGCCCATTGCATTTAATGGTATTTTTAATATTCATATCTTGGCTAATGTGTGTTAATATTTATTTAATATTAATAAATATATTTATGGTTGAACATAAGTCAAAATAGGGCTCATGGAGTAGTCAAAGAGTCATGGGGTAAAGAAGAAAGAGGAATGGGACACATTTACTCATGAAGAATCATCTTGAGTAATTCTAAGAGTCACCATGTGAAGACAAAATAGGGTATAGCACATTTTTCTATGAAGGGACACTTTGAGGAATACAAAAGTCACCAAGATAAAGACAAAAGAGGAAATGACACTTTTTCTTATTAAGGGTCACCATATGATTTTTCAAATGCAAGGATACAAAGGGTCATGCAAGTTTGGTGCCATTTTCCATGAGGGTTGAAGGGTCACAAAGGGTCAAGGCCAAAGGTCATTTAGAAAGCTATAAATAAAAGCGTGAGAAGCCATTTGTAATATGCAAGAGAGTACATGGTTTGTATTTTTTTTTCAAGAGAGAAAATCAAGAGATATTGTAGAGTTCTATGATTTGTTGAGTAAGCAACATTGAGACATAGTTGTGTTTTATACACAAGAGGGGTTAGTGCTCCTGTGGGTTGCTGCTCTTATGGGTTGGTGTTCACAAATAGTTGTTGTGTTGGTGCTCAACAAAGGGGTTGGTACTCCTACAAGTTGATTCTTATGCACTTTATAATTTGAGTTGATGCTCTTTCATATACTTGAGATTGTTACCTATGGGTTTTCCCACTTTGGGTTTCCATGTAAAAATTTGGGTTTCTCTCTCTCTCTCTCTCTCTCTCTCTCTCTCTCTCTCTCTCTCTCTCTCTCTCTCTCTCTCTCTCTCTCTCTCTCTCCCATGCGGTGCATATTATTATTTCAATTTTATTGCATATTTTGAATGTGTGGTTAAGTGGTTAAAAAAAAGGAATTTCTTTAAGAAATAAGATATATAATATACTGTTTCACCCCCCTCTCAATATATTTCATGATAAACAATTGGTATTAGAGTAGGTTCCTTTGAAAAGTTTTTATAGCTTGAGGTTAGATTGGGAAAGCATGATGACTAGATCACATGAAGGTTTTTCTACAAATAAGGCATCTTTGTTTGATGCGACAAATTATGTTTTTTGGAGCATAAGGATGAATACTTATTTGATGGCCCTCGGATTCAACATATGGCAAGCAGTGGTAGAGGAATATGAAGAGCCATAAATACTTGTAACTATTCTAGTAGAAAAGAAGTTAAGTAAAAATAATGCTAAAGCTTTAAATATTATTTTATTTGGTTTATGTGAATCAAAATTTGTTAAATTTATTCAATGTAAATATACTCATAAAACTTGGGTAAAACTTAAGAATATTTACAAAGGTGATGGAAAGGTTTAGCAAGCCAAGCTTGAAACTTTTAGAAGATAGTTTGAGAGTTTGAAGATGAAAGAGGAATAAAATATAGTACATTATCTTTTGTAGGTTGATCAAATAGTTAATCAAATTCAAGTTATTGGAGAAAAGTTAGAAGAATAAATTGTGGTTCAAAAAGTTTTGAGATCTCTACCATTTAGATATGATGTAAAAATTTTGATAATTGAAGAGATGAAAAATTTAGCCAAGATAAAGATGGATTACTTACATGGTATTCTTATGACATATGAAATGCATACTGAACAGGAGAAACCCTCAAAGAAAAAAGCTACTTTCAAGACATTAAAGAAAGAGAAGGCTAAGATTCACAAATTAGGTGACAATTCTAGTGATGATAAAGATGATAGTGAAGCTCTATTCATTCGCAAGCTGGAAAGGAGCACATGTAAATATCAAGGAAAATTACCTTTTAAATGTTTTAATTATGAAAATATTGGACATTTTATAGCTAAATGCCTAGATAAGGGTATGGTGACATTGAAGAAGGAAAGTCTACATACAAAAATAATTTTAAAGGAAAATTTAAGAAGGGATTCAAGAAGAAGAGTTTGTATTCTAAAGATCCCAGCTTAGCTGAAGATAGTGGAGTTAGTGATTCAAAAGAAGAAGAGATTATATTCATTGTGATATATAAAGATGCCTCTACAAAAAAAAGTAAAGATGATCAAGAAGAAGAACAGGATGAAGACGAAGTGAATCTAGAAGGAGAAATCATTTTTGCCTTCGAAGAGTTAAAATCTCTTGAAAAGAAGAATTGAAGATTAAAGCTCTAGATCGATAAAAATGAAAAAGAGTCAAATGAATTAATTGAAGATCTACAAGCATACTTTGAAGAAGCCGATAAGATTGAAGAAGATCTAACGACATAGTTGAAAATAGTAAGTAAAGAATTTGAAAGGGATGTTATTGAAATTGCTTCTTTAAAAGTAGATCTTGAGAAAACAAATAAAGAAATAAATGATAGAGTATCCAATGATTCAAAATTTTATAATAGAACTAATATGTTAAATAAGATATTAGAAAATCAAATATCAATGTCAGATAAGACATGCATTAGATGTAATAAAGGGAAATGGGAGGCCACTACTTTCACAGATAAGGAAAAAGGAAAGAGCCATGATGAAGTTGTTACAAAAGAAGAAATAAAAAGGGAAGAAGTTAAGAACACAGAGGACATCTCAAATAAATAACGCTGGAGGGAACAAAGGTACAAAAAGTAATCAGACCATAAATACACAAATAGGTCTTATTTTTATGGTTACTATTTTTATTATAATGGATATGGTCATAAGAAAATAGAATGTTGAGAAAGGGCTAACAATTTTAGAAATAAGGAGAAGGAAAGTCATGTAGAGTCAAGAAGAAGCCACACCTCTTTTGCTCCTCTATCAGGCTTTAATGAAGAGGCCATAATATGTTACAAGTATAAAAAATTCATACACATAACCTGATATTGTATAAGTGTGTTTGCGTTAGTCAAGAAGGACTAGAGTTTCAAGGCCCCATTCATCAAGAAGAAAGTTTAGACATGTTTATGGTAGAAGAAACAACCTAAAAAATCTATTTTGGTACAAACAGATTTGCATGTACGAAATGAAGAAAACACATGGTTCATTGATAGTGGATGTTCAAGGCACATGACATGAGATAAAAACAAGTTCATAACCTCAAAGAAGATCAATGGTGGAATAGTGAAATTTAGAGATAATAGTACTACTAAAATTGTCAGAAAAGGTACATTAAGTTTGGATAATGGTAGAACTAAAACTAAAAATGTTTTGTATGTAGAAAGTCTTATACATAATCTTTTGAGTGTAAGTCAAATGTGTGATCTGGGGCACAGACTAAAGTTTTATGTAGAAGGTTGTGAAATTAGAATAAAATATTTAGATGTGTTGATTACAAATGCTTAGAGAACATGGAATTATATATATATATATATATATATATATATATATATATATATATATATATATATATATATATATATATATATATATATATAATCAGACATCAAAGGTCAAAGATGTTGCTTGAGTCAGACTGAAGAAAGTTGGCTATGGCATAGGAGAATGGGTCACATAAATTTTGAAAATATTTTCAACATCATAAAAAATTGATTAGTTATAAATCATCCAAATATTAAAATGCCATCGACATGCTTTGTGAACCTTGTCAGCATGGGAAGCAGGCTAGAAGGTAGTCTAAAACAAAAGAGTACTCGACCACTCAGATGTTAAAGCTTGTTCACATTGAACTGTGTGGACCTATGAAAACTCAAAGTAATCAAGGTGAGAAATTTTTCATGTTACTTATTGATGATTTTTCATGTATGACTTGGGTAATGTTTTTAAAGAAATAAATTAGAATCTTTCAAACATTTCAAAGCATTCAAAGAATTAGTTGAGAATGAAACTAATTTGAAGATTAAGTGTCTAAGATCAGATTGAAGAGGAAAATTAATGTCAAATTAATTTATTGAGTTTTTTGAAGACCATGGAATAAAAAGACATTAATTAGTAGCCAAACCTCCACAACAAAATGGAGTAGTTGAGAGGAGAAACAAAACAGTTCAATAGATGGTGAGGACAATGCTAAATGAATCTAAGATATTAGATAAATATTAGTGAGAGGTAGTTGCTATAGTAGTACATATTTATAATAGATAATTATTAAGAGTCAATAGTGATAAGACTCCTTATGAGTTATGAAAATACAAACCAATAGTAGTTTATTATTTTAGAGTTTTCAGCAGTAGATGCTTCATACAGAGAATCGATGAAAAACATGGAAAGTTTGAATCCAGAATAGATGAAGCTATATTTATTGGTTATTCTTGTAAAATTAAAGCTTATAAATGTTATAAGAAAAGAACTAAGAAAATTGTTGAAATTTCAAGTGTCAAGATAGAAAAAGATGGAACACAAAGAATTAATGATCTAGTAGATATTCCTGAAATTATTGAAGAAGAATATTTTGAAGAATCAAATGAAGATTAGAAGAAGGAGAAGAAAGACACTAAAACTCTATCCAAATATGTTCAGAGAAATCATAATGAAAGTGACATCATCAAGGACATAGATGAAAGAATTCACACTAGAAGAATGATGGCAAGTGAATTGAAGAAAGTTAATTTCTCTTTGTTATCCAAAATTTAGCCTAGAACTTTTTCAAAAGCTATACATGATAAGCATTAAGTTAAGGCTATGGATGAAGAATTAAATTAGATAGAAGAGAATTATACTTGAAAATTAGTTCCTGAATGAAATGATCATAATGTGATAAGAACAAAATGGGTTTATAGAAATAAGTTGATTGAAAATGGAGAAGTGATTAGGAATAAATCAATTTAATATGTAAAAGATATGCTCATATTGAGGGAATATATTTTGAAAAAACTTTTGTGCCAATGGTAAGGATAGAATCTATTATAATGTTTCTTGCATATGCAATGTTTAAAAATTCCAAAGTATTTCAAACGGATGTGAAATTTACCTTCCTAAATGGGAATATAGAAGAAGAGGTCTACATTGAATAGCCTAAGAGATTTAGTCTCTCAAATATTAGTAGCCACGTTTGCAGATTGAAGAAAGCACTCTATGGATTGAAACAAGATCCCAGAGCTTGGTATGCAAGACTTGATAAGTACCTATAGGATTAAGGTGTGAAGAGAGGATTTGCTGATAGTAATCTCTACATCAAAATAGAAGGTGAACATCAATTTATTGTTTTGGTATATATATTGATGACATCACTTTTGGAGGAAACATGAGAAGATGATGAAAGAATTTTTTGATAATATGAAAAAGCAATTTGAGATGTCTATGCTTGGAGAATTGTTATTTTTCTTAAGATTACAAATATTTCATTCAAATAAGGGAATTTTCATATGTCAAAGTAAATATGCCAAGAAAATGTTGAAGAAATTTGGTTTTGAGGATTATGCACTAGTTGACACACCAATGTGTACAGGAAATAATGTGAGCAAGGATGAAAATTCACTTACTGTAGATAAATCTTTGTATAGATCTATGATTGGTAGTCTTTTATATTTGATAGCATCAAGGCCAGACATCATGCATGTAGTAGGTATGGTTACAAGATATCAATCATCTCCAAAAGACAGTCATGTTTAGTTGGTGAAGAGAATATTTAGATATATAAAAGGGACATTGGATTATGTTATCTCTTATGTAGAGGTTTCATTTTGGTTGCTTATACATATTTATATTGGGTAGGGTGCTTGGATGACCAAAAATATTACAAGTGGAGGAACTTTCTTCCTTGGCGATAGCTTAGTATCATGGATAAGCCAAAAATAGAATTTAGTATCACTTTCTATAGTTGAAGCAAAATATATTGTAGTGATATTATGTTCTACTGAAGTGATTTGGATGAAGCAAACTTTGGAAGATATCAAGGTAAAATATGATGAACCTATTTCTATTTTTTGTGACAACACAAGAGCTATTAATATTTTAAAGAATCAAGTGATGCATTCAAAAACGAAACATATTCCCATTAGATATCACTTCTTGAGAGAGAAAGTTTCAGATCAATAGGGTAAGATGGAGTATATCATTACTATAGAGTAGATTGCATATATTTTCATAAAGGCGCTACCAAAAGACACATTTGAGTATCTACAGGAGAAGTTGGGAGTAATTTATTTTACTTCCTGCCATTAAGGCTCAGCATCAGTTGAGGGGGAGCTAAGTGTTAGCTCTAGGTAGGCCCTTTGCCATTGATGTCAAAGGGGGAGAATAACAAAAATAGCTACATGTATAGGTAAAAGTGCAAAAATAGGTATAAAGAATAGGTAAAGGGAATAGATACAAGTTTCTATAGTAAGGGGAAGCTACTATATGTTTTTTAGATGGTAGCATGTGCAAGTTTCAGGATGTGATAGTTTCGATTTGAGGTTACCATCAATGACAAAGGGGGAGATTGTTGGAAATATTATCTTTGATGTCAAACTTCTAGCATTATTGGTGATAAAGGCCCCATTGCATTTAATGGTGTTTTTAATATTTATATCTTGGTTAATATGTGTTAATATTTATTTAATATTAATGAATATATTTTTGGTTGCATATAAGTCAAAAGAGGGCCCATGGAGATGTAAAAGAGTGATAGGGTAAATATGAAAGAGGAAAGGGACACATTATGTCATGAAGAGTCACCTTGAGGAATTACAAGAGTCACCATTTGAAGACAAAAGAGGGTATGGCACATTTTTCTATAAAGGGACACTTTGAAGAATATGAAAAGTCATGAAGATAAAGAAAAAAGAGGAAATGACATTTTTGGTTATGAAAGGTCACCATATGACTTTTCAAATTGAAGGATACAAAGAGTTATGCAAGTTTGGTGCCATTTTCCATGAGGATTGAAGGTTCACAAAGGTTGAATGCCAAAGGTCATTTGTAAAGTTATAAATAAAGGCCTAATAATCCATTTGAAATATACAAGAGAGTGCATGGTTTGTATTATTTTTCAAAGAGAGAAAATTAAGAGATATTGTAGATTTATATGATTTGTTGAGTAAGCAATATTGAGATATAGTTGTGTTTTATACAGAAGAGGGTTTAGTGCTCCTATAGGTTGGTGCTCAAAAATCTTTGCAAGTGTTTGGTGTTCCTACAAGTTGATGCTTAAAAAATTTATAATTCTAGTTAGTGCTCATTCATATACTTGATATTATTCTCCATGGTTTTTCCCATTTTGGGTTTTCTTGTAAAAATTTGGTGTCTCTTTCTCTCTCTCTTGTGTGGTGCTATTATTTTTAAAGTTTTATTGCATATTTTTAATGTGTGGTTAAGTGGTTAAAGTAAAGGAATTTGATTAATAAATAAGATATATGATATACTGATTCACCCCCCTCTCATTATATTTCATTCTTAACAATGTATGGAGGCGAAGTCTACAAAAGCATCATTAGCTGGTTTTAAATGCAAATGATGACATTCACTTGCTATGGTTTGATTTGAATATTCTTTCAGAAGCTAGCTCCTTTTTTGAATATTTGGGCTTAATTTATCTTCTTACACCTATTAATTATTCCTTTTACTCTAATTATCACCTCCTTGATGGCATTGACCTTTTTCCATACATCCTTTGCCTCATTCCATTCATGTCTCATTCACAAATATCCTTTCAATCTATTTATAGTTTCTTCCTAGGCACCTTATTTGGGTCTCAAGGACCAAATATTTGTCTATGTTTCAATAAATATACCTATTTTAACATATGGTCTTATATATTCATAATACACCTAATATAACCCCCTTCAAGTACTAAAAAAATAGCATACTCTCTTTCCACACCTTATAGACATAATGCTCACTTAAAGCTTGTAGCCTTTTTTAATATAATATTCATTGTATGGAAAATTCATGGTTTCTCAAGAGATTAAAATGGCATTTATAGGTACACTCTATCATTTTTCATTTCTATGTCAAATTTCATATCCCAACTCCACCTCTAACTATCACTTCCTTCATTAGCCTACCTTCATCTAGGCTTGATTAGCCCTATTCCAAATCTTCAATCCTATAATATTTACATATTCATACAATATTAGGTTAAAATCTTTTTATTCATGTTGTATATTTATAGGGGAGAAAGATTACAAATTTTTATTAAATTCCCATGGTTAAATGTCTCAGAAATACCTAAATCTTACTAATTTAAGGTTTCCCATGCCATATAAGTACTCTCCAAAGGACCAATTTGACATTCCTACTAATATTATTTTCTTTAGAACATCCTCATTACGTCTAAAACATCTCATAACACCTTTCTACTTATAAAAAACCAAATTTGCCTTTAAGATTACATGTGGGGATTTGAGCCTACCTATGGGGATTGCATGAAGTTTGGAGTGAACACACAATTTAAGGTTTTTAATAGGTTTAAAACCATCCTTAAAAACTTATTAAATACTTAACTAAGATTTTAATCCATAAACACACCTTACAACTCCAAAAAGTATGCCTCCATCAATAGTGACCATTATGAGACATACAGGGGACTATGAGAAACCAAATATCACCTAAACTTGTAATATAAACTTTAAAATACTATATATGGGTAAATTATGTCATAAATTCAAATTTTACCAATTTTAAAGTAATTTTTATATGTATTTTGTCATATAGACCATTTTTACCACAATTTACCTTGAGCTGCCTACATGCTTCCTTCATGCCAAAACTTGTGTTCAAAGTTTTGAATGAAAAACCTGAATTTTATCACTTATATATGACAATATAGGTTTTAAATATCATATTGTACTGTTTTAATACCTCTCTAACGCCTAAACTACTTCTTGGCATCTAGAACTCACAAAACTTCTAGAAATCTCCAATGACTACCTTCTTGACTACAAAAGGACTATGTCAAAACATTGGTAACTTTAAATATTTATAGGATATTTAGGATGTAATTTCATATCTTTTTATTTCATGGATACCATTCGTACAATTTTTTTTCTTTGAATCAACCAATAGATGCCCCAAACTGATTAATTTCTCCTAGGCAGGCTCTAATGTTGATTGTGATTTGACATAGGGTTGATTGTAATAAAATAGTAAATAATTTACAATATAAAAAATAAAAATAAAATTATTTAATGGGTATATTAGGTCATAATTATCCTCTCCACCAAATTTATTGATTAGATCTTACATATTTTGTCCTATAGGCCCATTTTGGCAAAACCTAGTGACACATGTCTGCTTGGTCAATTTTCACAAATGAGTAATTATCCTATTTTGACTTCATTTTTGATGTATATAATTGAGGATAAGTATATAACTAATCATTCCAACTTGTTTCAGTGTATTTGATGACTTGATCTTCAGGATTCCCTTACTAATTCAAAATTGGTCTTTGATTCTTGGGCTTATTATTCACTTGACACATGTACCTATTTTTTGAATATATAGAGATAGTTATCCTGATAGTGTTATAATACTTAATTATTATTTTAACTAATTATCTACCTCCTTACATTATTTTATTTACAAACTTTATTTTAGTCTATTCAATAGTTTTGACTAGGCACAACCCCTTGGCTTTTAAGGACCAAATCTCACATTAGGTTTCAAGAGTACAATCACAATGATTTAATGGTGTTAAATTTTAAAAACATTCTTAACCAAAACCATTTCAATTTTCTAAACTTAATACGCCTTTCAATACTTCTCCTTGGGTGTTCATTATCCTTCACACTATGTAGCCCATTAGGTCTCTAGGACCATTCCTGGGTTTAAGCTAATAAGAATAAAAATAATTACATTGATTGACTTAATTAATAATTACATACTTTTCTAAACCCTTCTTAAGTGACCAAACATTATTCTCCATTCTTGCTACACCTCAAAGTCATAATGCTCTATCAAGGCTTATAGCCCTATTTTCACTATTTTTCCCAATGTTTGATTTACCTGTGTCCTTTATTGAATATTTAAGAATATTTTATTGAACCCTATATCACCCTTAAACTCCTCAAAAACTTACAACACTTTAATCTTATCCTCATTATCACTTTCTCTGATATAAACCTCTAACTAGGCTTAATTAGGCCCAATCTAAGCAAAAGTTCTATATCTTGAATGATACAACATTTCAAAGGCTCAAATCCTCACCAACATTTTTATCATAATATTATATACCTAATACATTATTATATAAACCTTCCTTGATTTTTCTAGGCTTAAAACATCAATTTCTCAATTGTTTGTGGGCCAGAATTGACTGCGTACAGTAGGGGTGATACTAAATTATTATATATTTGGTTTCCATTAGTATTTAAGATAATAAAAGGAATAATTTAGGTTAGATAAATATCAATACACCTTTAAATACTCTTAATTTACATTTATCAAGTAATAATTCCTTCTATTCATGGAATGACACATTTACTATGATAGTATTCCCTGTACAATATCTGAAAGTTGACATTGTTACCTACGGGTTTCAAACAATGGTTTATTCCTCTAAGAGGCTATAGTTTCATCTACATAATAAATCCAAATTATTTCCTTGATTAGGCTCTTCTTATAATATTTTTGGATCATTTTCTAGGCATAGGTTCACAAACCTATCTATCACATCCTACCTATGTGCAAAAATGATAGATTTTCCATCATCTACCTTAATTTAAACTTAAATAAGATTTATTACACATTTTTAAAGTTATAATTTAATCCAAATTATCTTTCTTAGTTATATTCATTCCATCACTGAATTACTACCATGCATTATTCTACTTCTCTCCTAAAATACAACTTTTTGGTAGTAAACAGACAACTTGTTGACCTCCAACTAAAAACATTGCCTTCAAGAATAGCAGGTGAAAATAAAATACTTTGAATAGGTATAAATAGAAAAATTACATGTGTTTCAATGACTATGACACCTAATTCCACCCATAGGTGCATTTTCATTATTGTTCTGGAGCATGGAAACATTGACAATAAAAATTATCAATGTTGAAGCTATGGTCTGACAGCTCAATTTTTGGTGCTTTTTAGCTGAAAACCAGAACTTAAAACATGTTTATAGGGGTGGATAACCTATATTAATATGTTCTTGTCCTTCCATCTAGCTCGGATGACAAATCCACCACTGATTTTGGGCTTAAGAACACCCTTTCTAATACAAGAAAGATATTGATTTTTACCCTAACTTTAGGCATGCATAAAACCAATACTATTGGTCATATGGAGGAATAATAATATCTATAATTTGAACGTATAATCCATATAATTAAATCTTGAATATATTTTGAATCACCTCTAAGGGAAATCCATGGTAGAAGTTGCAGTAAAAGGTCCTAAAATGCAATTATTTGGTAGTGAAGAGATAACTTGTTGACATCCAAGTAGTAACTTTGCCTCTAGGAATGGAAAGTTTAAATCCACCACTTTTAACACATATAAATAGGAAAATTACACATTTTCCTATGGCCATAAAACCTAATTCCTCTACAAGTGCATTTTCACTACTGTTTCGGAGCATGAAAACACTGACAACAAATGTTGTCAAAGTTAAAGCTATGGTCTAAGAACTAATTTTTTGGTATTTTTTGGATGAAAAATGGTAATAAAAACAAATTTATATGGTTGTATAATTTATATTAATAGGTTTTTTTCCTCCCATCTAGCATGGATGACAAACCCACCACCAATTCTGGGCTCAAGAATGTCCTTCCCAATTCAAGAAAAATGTTGATTTTAAACCTAACTTCAGGCATGCATAAAACCAAAATTGTAAGTCATATCAATGAATATTAATATCCCTCATGTTAATTTTAAATATATCTAATTTTACCTTGAATATAGTATGGAACACCTTTAATATCAATCCATGGTAGAAGCTATAGTAAAGGGTCCTAAACTACATCTTTTTGGCAGTGAAGAGACAACTTGTTGACCTCCAACTAGAAAATTTTCCTCTAAGAGTGGTAGGTAAAAAATCCACTTCTTATATCACATCTAAATAATCAAATTATATGTGTTCCAATTACCTTGAAACCTAATTCCCACTATAGGAACATTTTCAGTACTGTTTCGAAACACAAAAACACTGACAACAAATATTGTCAAAGTTGAAGCTACAGTCCGAGAAATTACTTTTTAATGCTTCTGAAACTTAGAACTAAAAACATTTTTTTATGTGTTCATAAAATCCAATAATAGGTTATTATCTTCCATATTTATAGGACAATAAACCCACCACCCATTCTGGGCTGAAGAATGCTCTTCCCAATACAAGAAAGATGTTGATTTTTAGTCTAACTTTAGGCATGCATAAAACCCAAACCATAAGTCATACAAAGGAAATATAATATCCATCATGTGCATGGAAAGGTACTATAATTTCACCTTGAATCTATTTTCAATCACCTCTAATATCAATTTGTGGTAGAAGTTGTGTTAAAGGGTCCTAAAATGCAACCTTTTGGCAGTGAAGAGACAACTTCTTGACCTCCAACTAGAAACTTTATCTCCAGGACTGCCAGGAGAAAATTCACCAATTTTAACATGTAAAATTAGGTAAATTACACATATTTTAATTACCATGACACCAAATTTTACTTTAAATTGCATTTTCACTACTATTCTGCAGCATGGAAACACTAACAATAAATATTGTCAAAATTGAATCTACGGTTTGAGAACTAAATTTTTAGTTATTTTTAAATAAAAAATGGAATTTCCAACATGTTTAAAGGGGAATATAATTTATATGACTATGTTATTGTATTCCCATATATCCTAGATGACAAACCCACCACCCATTCTGAGCTCAAGAACCCCCTTCCCAATACAAGAAATATGTTGATTTTTAGCCTAACTTCAGGCATGCATAAAATCAAAACTATAAGTCATATGGAGGAACTATAACATCCCTAGTTTTTGTGGTATATCCATATAGTTTCACCATAAATCTAGTTTGAATCAACTCTAAGCGCAATCTATGGTAGAACTTACAGTAAAGGTTCCTAAAATGCAAATTTTTAGTGGTGAAGAGACAACTTATTGATCTCCAACTAGAAAATTTACCTCTAGGACTAGAATGTGAAAATACACCAATTTAGTAACATCTGAATAGTCAAATTATATATGATCTAATGACTGTGACACCCAGTTCCACTCACAAGTGCATTTTCACTACTATTCTGGAGCATCAAAATAATGACAATAAATGTTGTTAAAGTTGAAGCTATGGTTAGAGAAATCAAATTTTAATGTTTTTTGGCTAAAAATTAACACTAAAACCACATCCTTAGGGGTGGAAAAAATACAAAACTAGGTTCTTTGCCTTCCATCTAGTCTAGACAACAAACTGACGACCCATTTTGGACTTAAGAATGTCCTTCCCAATACAAGAAAGATGTAGATTTTTAGCGTAACTTCAAACATGCATAAAACTAAAACCATAAGTCATATGGATGAACCATAAGATCCATTGTGTGAATGTAAAATTACTCTAATTTTAACCCAAATCTATTTTAAATCACCTCTAAGATAAATTCATGGTAGAAGTTATAGTAAAGGGTCTTAAAATGCAACTTTTTAGTAGTGAAGAGATTACTTATTGACCTCCAACTAGCAACTTTGCCTCTGGGACCGACAGGTAAAAATCCACTACTTAAAGCACATCTAAATAGGCAAATTATATTTTATATAATGACTATGACACCCACTTATACCCATAAATTTATTTTCACTACTATTCTAGAGCACGAAAACACTAACAACAAATGTTGTCAAAGTTGAAGCTACGATCTAATAACTAAATTTCTTGTGATTTCTGGCTAGAAACTAGTACTAAGAACACATTCATAGGGGTGGATAATGTCTACTACCAAGTTATTATCCTCCCATCTAGCCCAGATGGCAAACCCACCACCCATTTTGGGCTCAAGAATACCCTTCATAATACAAGAAAGATGTTGATTTTTAGCCTAACTTTAGGTATGCAAAAATCAAAACTGTAAGTCATATGGAGGAACCATAAGACCACTCATGTATATGGTAAAGTCCTCTAATTTCACCTTGAATATAGTTTGAATCACCTTTATGTGAAATGTGTGGTAGAAGTTGCATTAAAAGGTCCTAAAATGCAACTTTTTGGCAATAAAGAGACAACTTGTTGACCTCCAACTAGCAACTTTAACTCCAAGATTGATAGGTGCAAATCTACCACTTCAGGCACATATATATAGGAAAATTACATTTGCTCCAATGACCTTGACATCCACTTCTACCTATAAGTGTGTTATCACTACTATTTTGAAGCTAGGAAACACTAAAAAAAATGTGTTTGGAAGGCTACAAGGAGAAATAAACTTGTCATGAACAATTATTCAGAAGTGCAAAAATGATAAGTACTTTTAGTAAGATTATCTTAGCTTTAAGAATATAAATTTATTTACTAATGGTTCTAACCACGTGAATGTGGAAGATAATTTGGCACCACTAACCTACAAAAACATGTTAGTAAGTAATTAAAGATGAAATGTATGCATGTACTACCTACAAAATCAAAAACATTTGGTAAAATTTGTTACATATACATTTTACAAGTCAACATACATACGTATTTAATTCCAATGAACCACTTGGATTTGCTCTAATATTGATACTATCAGGAATAGATTCATGGTCTGACTCATAAACATTCTAAAGATTCTTGTTTCTTGGCCTCCAATGATATTTTTACATTTGAATATTCATCTCAAGAATGAAATTTGAATAGTGTAAAATATTCCTTAGTTTCAATGTCTTCAAAAAACCATACATTTGAAATTTTATAGAATATCATCGAATCCATGTTCCAATGACTACCATAGACCTAGTGGGATAATCAATGTTTTCTCCATCTATGACTGGGGAAGTCAATTTTTTATTTCCATGTATAGATCGACATAAGTAGTAATCTATTCCTTATTCATTATTGTTTTTTGTAATAATTGTAAAAACATGGCCTACATCACAAAATAGAAATTTTAATGACATTATGAAGATATATTATGAGAATAAATGTTACATAAAGATTAATCTTCTACCTGGCTATACTATATTAGATATATGGTTAAAGTCATCTGAGGATGTCATGTCTGTAAGTTTTAATGTTGTTGGAACCTAATATGTTTTGATTGGCATTACAGGTTTGGAAATCTATTCATCCACCCACTATTGTGACTCACACTCATTCCAAACAAATTCCAATCATGCAGAATAAAAGCATGCCAAGTGTGATGTATGAATAATCCAAGAACCTGTATTTGATGTATGAAATGAGTGGACCTCACTTGAACCTATTAGAGTCATACAATCTTCATAGTTTTCCAAGTCTTATTCCTCCATTAAACAAAAATGTCTATGAATAGTAGAATTTTCTTGAGCACCATGACATATGTTCTCATTACACTAGTCAATCATAAATTTTGCATCAATCAAATTAGCAACATTGTCATATTTTAATTCCTCCCTTTAAATGACTCTTTTTACACATGCTCTAACACCATCATGTTTCCCTCTTCCATGCCCAACATCAGTGAAACTCCAAATATGTTCTACACCAGTGGTAACATGTATCCTACTCAACCAATAAAACATCCATGCATTCTTGAATTATGATGTGGAATTATCTGAGAAAATGTAATGTCATTTGAAAATAATGTTCCTCTAATTCAACTATCCATAGAACTTCTCAGAATAACCTTGCACATACTCTATACAATGTGATTAGTCATCATTGATATAGAAATAGTACTCCCTAAATGTTTTTTGATCTTATTCTATAGTATCAAGTGCATGTATGAATGCTATATGCATGAATATGTCAATTTGTGTTGAGTTGTAATACTATGATTGAACTTCCATTTTTGGTTTTAATGTGTAATTTTTAGCAAAGTTGAGTACTAAATTAATAGAATCAAGTGGGAATGTGTCCTTGATTAGATAAAAATATTCATCCAATCATTTATCCCTATGTGTGTGGCTTACATACTCATAAAAAAATTTCTTCATGAATTCAACCATAAATTTTGAAACATGTATCTCTTTTGTAATAATCTCACACCTTTTAGATTATTTGTCATCTTTTACTTGATAAGTCACATATTTGTATTTTCTCAAACCAACTAATACCTATCTAATTGCACTTGTACACTCTTCATGGATATATATTTTAAATTTTAACAATCCACCACAAATTCTAAAATTTTCATCCAACCATAGTTTCTTATAAATAATTGTCCATCTGGGCTTTCACAAAAAAAATTTAAATAAATTCCCTAGCTGATTTTTGTAGAATTTCTATGCCACACTCCTATAAAATGTTAGTAGTATGCAAATTAAAATGAATATGGTGAAAAACATCATAGTGCATTAAACATACACATGTTGCCTATAAGAAGTGGTGCATGTGTGATTTATTTTTACAAAAAAATGTTTGACCATCTCAAAAAGAATTTGACTAATAGCAATTTGTGGATGTTTTTCCAAATACTTAGAGTACAATTGTCATTGAATCATATCCAAGAAATGTTTCAGATGCAGTTCATAATTATAAGAACCAACTCTTATTTTCACTACATCTATTTCATTCGGTAAAACTCTTGTATTATCTTTCCAAAATTGTTCAAGTAAGTCTTTCAAAGCATCAATTATAGCCTTTTACTTTTATGAAATTATACTAGAGAATGCCCAAAACTCTTTCGTATTGGGTTCATTAAGTCTTTCACATCTTGAAATTGATTTCATTAATGTTTTTCTATTTATATCAAGTATTCAACTTGTTTTTGAAATCAATCATTTTTTCCCTATTTTAGCACTTACTACATAATTTTTCATTATACGTCGGGCAACATTACAATCTTTATTGCATTATTTCAGGCTTATAATATGATATATATCATGTAGATTTTTATTAATTTTATTAATTTCATCATTTTTATTATCCATGTTAGATATTCTTAGTCCTAATGTGTACATTATATGTCTCATCTTAACCAATTTCATTAATGAAACAAATAATTGACATCTTTGACTATCATACTCCAATCTATGAAAGAAAGTATCCCAAATTTCTTGAGCTAATCTTCACGAATGGTGGTCATAAATTTTGTTATACATTAGTTTCAAAATGTTTCCATCAACATCAATTAATTACTTATCTTTTATATGCACATTTCTTGGAGGTGTTGTTGTTGGAATCTATTTAGAGGGTGTTTCAAAATCATCATATGTTTCCATAAATTTTTATTCATTATTTGTTTCTTTATTATATGTTTCCATGTAATTTTATTCATTGTTAATTTAATCATTATTCAAGTTCATTAATTTTTCATCATTGTTTGTGGGTAACGTATCATTCACAGACTCTTCATCAACATAAAAAAAAACTTTGACATTTGAATGTGAATTTTCAGCATTATATAATTTTCTATTGTTAATTTCCTTATAATTTAATTCATTATTCTGAATTTCATGATAATTAAATTCATTCTTATAAATTTCATCATTATTTCAAATTTCATTATTGTCAATTGCCTCATTGTCTAAGGCATTTGGCTCATCAAGGTTAGTGTTTATACCTTATCTAGAATGAAATGCTTGCATTCATACCTTATTTCTTCTCGCAACTCTTCTAATTGATCTAATGTTTTTTTCTTAAAATTATTCCTCTTCCCTGAAAGCAAATCAGAGCCCATTTTGACAAAAGAAACCAAGAAAGTACCTCAAAGGTGGGGTCCAAAAAAAATTGAAACCTTGAAAGTATGCAGAGTATGCAGGGAATGTCTATGGGGACAACAATCTCAATAAGGGATAAAAATAGATTTTGAAAAGTGATTTTTATTTTTATTTTTACTTTAAAGAATTTGTATGCATTATATGAATGTGTATGCATTCATTTAACATGTATGTGTTCCTTTAAGTATAGGTCTATACTATAAAAACAATCACAAAGGCTCATATTCAATGCATTTTTCCACCATAATACTATAATATGATGTAATAACACTCAATAAGACTATAATATGATGCATAAATCCCTTATATGATGCAATATGACTATTAGATGTTGAAATAACACTATCATATCATGCAATAAGAGTCAATATGATGCAATAAGACTATCATACGATGCAATAGAAATATCATGTGATGTAATAATATTATAATGTGATGCATTAATACTATCATATGATGCAATAAATATCAAATATGATGGAATAAGCCTATCATATTTTGAAATAATGCTCATTATGATGCAATAAGGTTGAATACGATGCATAAATCCCAAATATGATCCACAAATCTCTAATACATGATGCAATAAGACTCTGGATAAGACTATGACATAATAAGAATAAAGAATGATGCAATAAGGTTCAATATCTAAGATGAAATGAGATATTTTTTCTTAAAATCCCATCATAGGTCCTTACAAAACTAGGTGAATAACAAGTTCACAAATTGGCACTAATCACATTCATGAATTTATGCATTTGTGATGAAATCAAGGAACTTGGGGGTTGTGTTTCTTATAAAATTAGGATTTAGGGTTAGGTGGTTTAGTGTAATAGGTTTGTACATGTGTATATGTCATAAAATTAGAATTTAGGGGAGCTTTACATGTTCAAGTGATAAAATTAGGGTTTACAATCTATATGTCCTAAAACATGACCTAATTTAGCCCTTTCAATCACATCGTAGAATCCAATTTAATTTCAATGGGTCAAAATTGGTTATATTTGAATTTTTGATTAAATTAGGGTCAATTAAGTCATATATGTTGTATCTATATTATATAATTGATTGGGCCATAAATTTGGTTTAGATTCTCAATTTTGCCAAAATCATGTCCCTAATTGAAGTAATCGATTAATTTGTTTAATTCATGATAGATAGAATCATACTTAATTTTGTTCCAAATCATATATCATAATATTATAGTTATATCAAGAAGGCATTCAAATTGGCATGTCACACCTCCTCAATTGAATTGCCCATATAATTGAACCTTGTTGTGCCATGTGTGTACCTCATACAGCCAAAAGTGTTAAAGCTATCATAGATGCATCAAGTCTTGGAGGTTTTAGATTTGACAATGCCCCAAGAGAACAAATTCAGTTACATATCACCAGATGTACCTCCTACACCCTTGAAAGTGTCAGTATTATTAGAGGTGTCAGGTCTTAGAAGCATTAAAGAGCTTTATCAGATGCTTATGAGGCTCAATCTAATTAGATACATCACCACGTGTGTATCTTGTGCATACATATATTTATGTTAGAGAGCTAACTATCACTTGTCCTGGAAGCATCATATTTTTCAAAGCCTCAAGACTCCCATTCCAATCAAATATTTCCACATGTGTAGGTCTAGTATACCTGTAAAAGTGTTAGAGTTATCGAAAATGCATATCTTTTAAACATAGACATGATCCATCATCGAGCCAACCAATCCAACTAAGGCCTATTTACAAATTTTATCATACATACATATAATCTAATAATGTTTAAAGATTGACATTGATCCAATCAACTCATGTATAGTAAATAATTCACAAGATGTGAGCCTCTGACTTCCCATTACTGTATGAAAATTTTCATGTAGAGCCCTTTAAGGTCCCATCCAAATTTAGCAAACACCAAATGTTATCAGTTTTCTACATGTATGTATTCAAATTATTTATATCCCTCTACCTTGAATTATGTATAGATCCTAAGGTACATTCATATTAAGTCATACATGTAGGAGAGAACATAATTTAGCAATGAATGAGGATCAAACTCAAATCTCAAGATAGAGCAAGAATTTTGAGATGTACTACTTTTTTTGAGTCTGCATCATAAGGTTTAAGCTCATTATAATGAAATATGAACAAGATGAATGAAATTATATGTAAAAAATATATAATATTGAAACCTTCTATGAGGTAGTGGACACTGGTATTCAATTTTGATCAACCATCTATATGAGGTGAGCAATGAATGAGGATCAAACTCAAATCTCAAGATAGAGCAAGAATTTTGAGATGTACTACTTTTTTTGAGTCTGCATCATAAGGTTTAAGCTCATTATAATTAAATATGAACAAGATGAATGAAATTATATGTAAAAAATATATAATATTGAAACCTTCTATGAGGTAGTGGACACTGGTATTCAATTTTGATCAACCATCTATATGAGGTGAGCAATTCATCATCTACATGAACAATTATTGGTTTTCTCTGCTCAATGTCATCCTTGAGGGGAACCAAGTCCCAAATTTAGGGGATATTGTCATAGGTTTAATGTATCTTAAATAGTTTCAATAGAGTTTGATTAGGGGTAACTTATATATATGTCATACTTGGTTAATGATAGGTCTACACCATCCCTTAATGGTTTCAAACAAACTCCCTAGTGTATTTAGATATTTTATAAGCTATACATTCATCATTACAAGGATGACATCTTAAGACCACACCATCACTAATGGATATATTTGACCATTTCAAGTTTATTCAGATCAAAACCACATCTTATACAAAATAAAATGTGTAATGAACTTGACCAAAATATTTAAGAAAAAAAAAATTAGATACATTGTACCCATCATCCTAATTTCATATCTTACCATCCCAATTACATAATAAGGTATATAACTCTATAATATAAATAAGCACCAAGCGTTGTCTGGCTTGTTTTTGAGATTCAAATTATTGCATCCATGATGTGGCTAAGACTTGTCCCATGTAAAAGATACACTCTTCAAATTACGTGGGAATGGATGAAGTGGTTGATGGGTATCCCATGTGTGTTGGAGGGGTAGATGAAGGAGGTACTGATAATGAAGGATTAAACATATTTTCATAATAGATCTTACTTTTAGGCAAATTTTGAATAATATATTTGAATACATTAGGGGATTCAAGTGAATAATTGTAACAATATAAGACTCTTGTTAGATTTTCAATTGGGACCTCAAAATGCACCTACTAAATTAGATGCACTAAGTGACCTTGGAAGAAACTAAAGGGACTTTATTCAACACATTTTAAGAATGTTTTTGGGAAAATCCAAGCCATGATTCATAGGTATTGGGATGCATTATATATAATTATTGAAATAGATGTCCAAGAGATGCAAAGTAACACCAAGGGCTCAATTCTTATTTCTACTTACACAAGATCATCTATACTACATAGTCCAATTCAACGGGTTTGCCACTTAAAAAAATTAGTTCAAAATTTATAAATAAAGGAGTATTTTAAAAAATATCAAAGAACTAATAAAAGGGTAAGATAGAATTTTAGGCAAGTAGGATAATATCAATAAGAAACAAAAAATTTAAGGGGAAGTAGGATTTTAGGCAAGCATGGCAGTAAGGTATATCCTTGCCCTACTAGGGGATATATCCTAATAGTTGTGCATGTTTAAATTATCGAAAAAGGCTTTCACTAAAATTTATTCTATTGATGAAACATATTGGTGTATATAAATATTAAGGTGTACCAGAAGATGAACATGAAATATCTAATACCTGTTTCACATTTATTCTATAAAATTTAAAGTAACCAATCACATCTTGACAAGTAAGAGTCAAGTATTGATACTATAATGCAAAGTGATTGATACTATAAAGGTTATGTTTTGATTATAGGTTTACAAAATGAATTTTATGACCTCTCGTGATAAAATCATTTATATTGTAAAATGTATAATAGGTTAGACCTTGAAACCATAGTTATAAGTAGCTAAGATGACCTATTGAAATTGGTAAAAAAATTTAAGTCTAATGTGATTTTATGACACCTTAATTCACTATCCAAAGCTAATGAGACATTTCCCCTATAAGAAACATGAAATTTGACATTTCCCTTATAAGAATGCATGGCTAATGGGAACTTTCCCCTATAACAAACATGAAAATTATTTGTTTCATTTTATGTCAAACAAATGTGTACATATTATATATTGCATTACATCATGCCTACACATTATTTGAATTTGAATTTAAAATTGAGCCTTTAGGCTTGAAAACAAATAGGATTTCTGAGCAAAGGCTTGGGAGTGTGCATCTATAGTTGAGATTGAGAGTTTTAGGAAAAACCAACAAATTTTAACTTTAATCACCAAATACATTATGGATTTCAACATCAAAATTCAAAAAATTATTACCATTATGACAAGCATATTGTCCACTTTCTAAATGTATGATTTTTTTAATTTTTGGGCTATTTTAAGGGTTCAAACTATATTTATTTCTAAAAACACCTTTTTTAGGCTACTAAATGCTACACCCATACATTCCTATTCATATTTATCTTATTTTTTTTCATTTATCTAAGTGCAAAACAAATCATATGGTAACAAACTATGCCTAATTATACAAACATTCTAAAAACAAATCAATTTCATTTTTTTTGAGGTAGTTAGGGTGGCCTGCATGATCAGCTATCCATTCTTTTTTAGTTTTCAAGATATCCTTAATGTAAAAATTAAAAAATATTCATTAAAAAAATATTAAAAAATATTCATAACAGACTAGAAGATCTTATCTAAATATTCACCAAATGATTTCTAACAATATTTGATGATGTTCAAAAAATTTTGGGCCTTCTGATCATCTATCTAATATGTTTTCTTAAAAAAATAAGAGCTCCTTTTCAAATTTTTGATGTTTGACCTATTGATACTTAAACATTTTTTTTTTAAATGTAGTTTTTTAGAAACTAGACTCGAAATGCTATAATTCATGTTTTTATACCACCTTCATATTTTGAGTTTAGCCATCTCTAATTATATGTAGAATTTCACATTTCAAATATTTGAAAAAAACCATGTCCATGGGTAGGCCCTTTTTTGTCCCCCAAGTTGGTGCACTTGCCCCTATATAAATATAAATTATATAAATAATATATATAGAAATATTATATAATATAATATGTTATTAATATTATAAATATATTAATATTATATATGTGTACACACATAAATATATATTTAATTTTGACTGAAGGGGCCAAAACTACCATAATTGACCCGAGATTAGAAACAATGGCCAAAATGGACATGATAATACTAACAATGGCCACATTTGACCTCATATACATTAGTGAGATTTGAACCTAGGTGTGACTTGAAACAACCAACCCACTTTACCAACTCACCGACATGTCATTTGTATATTAATATTATATATTATAATAATATAATATAATATAATATAATACAATATAATTATATTATATTATATTATATTATATGTAAATATAAATGAAATGAATAATATATGTAAAAACATTATATAATACAATGTATTATTTTTTATTTGATTGGGTGAATAATCATGGTTTTTGAGGATCCCAAAACTAAAAAAAGGAGAAAAATATATTACAATCATGCTTTGGTGAGATGCTTCTTCTAGAGGCAATGAAGCAGCCAAACAACCATGAAAATAAAAACTCAAGAAATCAAATCCAAGCATGATTGTATAATGGAACAAACCAAAAAAAAACAAACTTGTTGATATCAGGGGGACATCCAAAAAAAATTACACAAATTTTATGTACATCTTTCACAAAATAGATCCCAAATGGGTTGAAGGTCAAACTAGATTTCTATTTTTCCTAGGTCTCCCTGACCGAAGAGTCATACTAGAAGGTTGGGAATTTATAATATAAATATATTCCTTTAAAATACTGATTTCTACTATGTTTTTCCTTGTTACAATCATATCATTAGAATAAAATTCCAATATAATAAATAAACCATTGTCCAAAAACTTGAAGTAATCACAATGGTCATACTCACTCTTTAGAAATTTCTAGTTTATCATGAAGGAACCAAACCTCTTGTACCATTATTTGGGTGACTATTTTAGGCCATGCAATTATTTCCTAAAAATGCAAACAAATCATTTATACTATCTTGTAAAAAACCCTTAGGTTGTTTCATATATATATCCTCTTCTAGATATCCATGAAAAATTATTGTCTTGACATCTAAATTCTACATCTCCAAATCAAGTAAAGGCAATATTACTAAGACAACTCTAATTGGAATAATTTTAACAATCGGTGAAAATATTTCATTATAGTCAATACCTTTTTTCTATCAAATTCTTTTTGCACAAATCTAGCCCTATACCTTTCAACCTTTTCATCAACAGCTATCCTTAATTTTTTAACCCAGTAGGTTTTATTCATTTTGGAATTTCTAATATATGCCATGACTTTTTCATAGCCAAGGCATCCATTTCATCCTATATTACCCTTTTCCTTTTGACACTATCCACATCTTCCAATGATTCATGATAATGACTAGGTTCCCCATCATGAGAAATCAAACCAATTGACATATTGAGATTGTACTTACTAGGGGAATGTCTGACTTGTGTAGATATCCATACTAGTTGTGGTAGTGTTTCCTCATGTTCTAACCTCCATTCTAATTATTTAGGTGTTTTTTCATGTTTTCACTTTCATTCTAAATGTTGAGGTGTTTCCTCAAGTTGTAAATACTCAACATCTTCACCATAAAGAATTGGTTGAATATCCACATTTTTAGAATCTGAAGATGGCTCAATTTCAACATTGACATGTTCTTCTGGTTCTTATTTTTCTTTCTTTTCAGCATCTAATTTTAGGAAAGGAGTTTCATCAAACTCTACATTCTTACTAATGATGATTATTTGGGTAGTAAGGTCTCACACTCTATTTCCCTTAACACCATATCCTTTACCATACCCAATAAGGATGTAATTATTGGATCTTGGGTCTAAATTTGAACATTGATTCTTATTAGTAAGAGCATAAGCATTACAACCAAAACTTTTCAAATCTTAATAATCACATGGATGGTATATCCATATCTATTAAAGAATCTTATAGTCTATTATAATTGATGTCAATTGATTTATCAGATAACATGTTGTACAAACTACTTCTTCCCATAAACATTTATCTAAATTTGCATTGTTGAGCATGCTTCGTGCTTTTTGTATAAGAGTTTTAATCATGCATTCAATAACCCTTTTTTATTGTAGTGTATAGCTAGTGGCTTTATGCCTTTCAATCCTAATTTCCTTACAATAGTTCTGAAACTCCAATGATGTGAACTCACCTCCATTGTCTATTTTTAAACATTTTATTGACCTTCCAATTTTCGTCTCAAACAACACTTTAAATTTATTAAATACACTAAAAACATAAAATTTTCTTTTTAGATATTACACCCATATTTTATGTAGAAATAATCTATAAATATAAAAAAATATAGTGTTTCTCCGTATGAAAATAGTAGGGCTGGACCCCAAAGATCAAAATGAATATAGTAAATAATACTTATACTTACATGAATTCCTACTTTAAACTTATTTATAATTTATTTCCCAAAAGTGTAGTGCTTGCATAAATTCAAATATGGATATGTTAGACTTGAAAGTAAATCATGATTTTTAGTACATTTAACCCTTTCTTACTCATGTGTCCCAAATGTAGATGCCATAGATGAGCAAGATATTCTATTATTTTAGATACCATATCTACTTGAGTGACATTTACAAAAGGTTCCCAACTTTTAGATCCTTCATTACATCTAAGGCACCCTTAGACACCTTTAGAGATCTACCTTGACCAATGAACTTATAACGACAATAATCAAATTTACTCAAATATATCAAATTTAATTTAACATCTGATACATATCTAATTTTTGAAATAGTCCTCATCATACCATCAAACATTTTTATCTTAATGTTACCAATCCCTTCAGTCTTACAAGAAACATTATTATGCATAAGAATAGAACATTCATCGATGGTTTGGTAATTATAAATCCAATTCCTATGCAAGCACATGTGATGTATAAAACTTAAAAGCATTAACTAGTCATGATGATAAAAGGAAACATTACAAATAGAAAAACATTCATCAGTCATAGCTTCAATTTTTTCTACTTGATTTTCTTCATTAGTGAAATCTTCTTTCTTCTCACCTTCTTTCTTCCTCCAGTAATCATTATTAAGATGTATTGATTTATTATATTTCAAACACTTTTTCTTACTCTTCCTCAATTCTAACTTAGATCTATATGTGCCTCTAGATCTTTTCACTCTTTCAATATATCTTCCCCTAACAACCATAGCATTCACCATATAAGTCTCTAAACTCAATTTTATCCTCATCTAATAAACCAACAATGCTCCCACCATATAATCATAATACTTAATCTAATGAAATTCATTACATGATCCCAAGAATTTGGCAAAATATATAACAAGGTGACTATCTTGTCTTCATCATCCACTTTCACACCAATACTAGTCAACTGACCTAATAGAGTATTGAAAATATTTTAATGATCAACAATTTTTGTACGTTATTTCTTTAAAAATATATACATCTAACTCTCTAAGTAAATAATATATGTTAAATATTTCATTATTTTTAGGCATTCTAATCTGGTCCATAAGCCTGTAATAGTGTTTTCTATAGCTATGTTGAAAAGAACCTCATTTTATAAACACAATCATATTATACTAAGAGCTTTTGTATTCATTTCTTTTCCATCATGATTATTCATCATCATAGGTTTATTTTCTTTTTCATCTAGGGCTTGTGTATCCCCCATTAAACCAACATATCATGGGCTTTGAGTTTCCACAACTCAAAGTTGTTCTTGAAATTAAACTTTTCCACCTCAAACTTTGCATTCCTAACTTTCACCATTTGATGCTATAGAAAACAACAACAAATCTAGAACATAGTCATTAAAAAAATAAGAGTAACCTTACTTTGATACCACTTGTTAGGAAACTTGACATTATACATCAACAAATAATATAGTAAACAAAATTCAAATTTGCAAGAATTAAGATAATTCAAATAAACAATTATGAGATAAAACACCAGAATTACATTGTAAAATGTTAGGAAAGCTAATTAAACATACAAAGTGAAATATATTAGGATTTATTAAATAAAGATTAATAGATTACAAAATTGAATGCATCATAGATTACATACAAACTCCACAAAGATTAATTCACCTAATTGGTAAAGCACTATTAGGATTCCTCCTACTAAAAATAGAGTGGAGAAAATACATTAAGAATTTCCCTCCTAAAAATAAAATAAAATCATGAAATAAATATACATTTCATGATAGGATAGCTGCAACAATATAAAAATGAAAAATACAATCATCAATGTGTATGTTGTGATGTTTTCATTCATTGTTTCATCTAATTTCCCATCCTAATATGTAATAAACTTGGCCATCTTAATGTAAAAAGGTTTGTGGTTGTGGATAATGACATGTAGAGCTTCATTTTTCCAACTAGATAAAGTGGAAAGAGTAATAACCATGAAGATTACATGACAACTAGGTCTTTATGGGACCATTATATGGATGGGGATGGGGGAGGGGAAGATGACATTGAAACATGTTCAATGAGTAGGAGGATAAAAAAATAACCTAAATAACCTTATAAATCATTGCCTTTATGTATTTATTTAGGTCCATTGTTTTTAAATGATTTTTATCCTCAACCTTTAAATGTGATTCATCATTGGAATTTTGCACTACACACTAGGTTGTCTCACCAAACCGTATCCTACTAAACAATCCCTTATATTTTTACTTGGACCTTTCATCCAAATTCTATTAATATAACATTCTCCATAATGTAATTAGGGTTTAATGTATTCTGCATGTTCACCTGATAGCCAAGATTCTATGCATCAAGTATTTGAACTCAATTGATCAAGATAAAAGACAAGGTAGATTGTATAAAATCATTTTCCATTGAGATTATCCTCCTCATTTAAAATTTATTAGTATTTATTATTTATAAAATATAAACCTTATAAGGTTTCTTGAATTGTAACATTTTCATTAACAATTCACAAATCCTAAAAATCTCTATTTCTAATCCATAAATGTTTACCTCTTTTTTCCTAATTTCTTACACTTTCTTCATAAGAGCCTTTTTATATTATATTAATTTATTATATATTATTTCATCATATATTAATCATAATTCTACTTTTAAAATTAAATACTTCTTTTATGCTCCTAACTAAAGATATGATCTAAAGTAATTCAATATGCCTTTGAGAAATTTTTGGGTTAGCATCTTTAGAGCCTTAAACATATTATTCCTTATTAAATATTAGTTCCCCTATAGTTAATTTTTATATAAAATTATACATATTTATATTATTTGTAGGTTATTAAGTGATAAATCTGTGTTACAGGCTCATATTTTATGACTGTAGTCATTGCAAGTGAATAGCTTATAGTTGATGCATGCCTTCCCTCTAGTAATTTCTCTACCTCATTCATTATATCTTCATATACCAATCTTACTAGAGTATCCAAACCATTATCTTTGGATTATAATATTTTCATTCTTTCCTTAAGGGATCCAATTTACACATTTTTTTTTTACCAATCTTTAGTCTTTGGCTATGTTTTATTGAATTTGTTCTTTTTTATTCATATTTCATGGGCTTAGAATCCTATTATTATTATGTGGTCTCCTCACTATACATATATACACATGATTATCATTCTCACTAGTCTAATTATTTTGTATAATTTGATAATTTTCACCTTAATTCAAGAAATATTCTCCCAAATTACCTCCAATTATAACAACATATCCTATCAAGGATATCCCAAACCTATAAAATAAAACATAACCATATAATTAAAATTCTAATCTTTAACCTAAGACATAAATTAATGTAAACCTATCAAGGATATGCTATCAAGGTAAGCTTTCAAAACTCTCAAAAACATACCCTTAAAACCCTTCGACATTCATATCGATGCATTTGACCAAACTCTTGTGGTAGTCCTTAGAAAAAAGAGTGGTTACTCAACTATGAGATCTATTTATCTAGTAAGGATACACAACATTCATATATGATATAAACATTTATGAAGGAGTTTCTCATGGTAATTTATGATATTAAAAAAGTATTCCATTAAATCACTAATTATCTTTTTTTATTCATACTTATCATGCTACTATAATGAATAAAGTAGTAGTAGTAACTAGTAAAATAAGTATACATATGTTATTGTTACAAGAATCTAATATTAACATTATGTATATGCTTAGTAAATATAATGTAGTTACATTTATCATATCTATATTTCAATCTTGTGAAACTATTATAAAAGTATATGAAACTTTTACTCACGAATATCTCATTTTTATAATCACTAACACTCCATGGCTTATGTAGGTTCCTAGTTATTCACCTTATATGTTTGACCTCACACCCTGATGAAAATGGCAAATGAAAAACCTTCTACTATGTCATTTTAGTTAGGGAAGGGTTTGGAATCTAGGATGGACCAAATGTAGAAAATGATTGAGAAGCACTGACATAGGATATGGTCAGCACCCTACTACTTCTGGATCTGCCTGAACCAAGGTGACAAGACCTATAGGGTATCTTGCTCACATGTAGAGAATGTGGAAATTAACCTCCATGGTGATTATTGGCACAAAGGAACACAAATGTGACTAGGGCACAACTAAACACATTCAATCCACCAAGGAAGGGTTGTCACATTTAATGAATAAATTCTCTAGATCACATACAAGCTTTTGAAGATAGATGGGTATATGAATATAGTCTTCATTATATATAATCTTCAGTAATAGGGTTCAAATGGAAAATTTCAACACTATGCCTCAAATAAAAATATGCAAACACATGTTATATAGGAAATTTTGTTTACATTTGTAAGGAAAATAACATTTATAATATGCAAAAGGTGTATTATTTGTAGGGTAGGATAGTTAGATAATTATAAGAGAGGGTGTGATGTGTTATTATTTTTCAAACAATAGGGTATCTTCGAGTATTCATGACATTATTTTTTGTAAAGATGGAAAAAAACTCAAATGCAAGTTGGTGGGAACTACCAGGAGTAATTTACAATCCTTGGTTCCCTTAAAATTCAAATACTCAAATGATTTTGAAACCTTAGGAACAAACATTGAAACTAGAATCTCACATAATATTTCCCATTAAATCCATGAACCTAGGGTGTCCTAACAATTTCTTCAACAAAATATTCTAAATTAATGCATAAAGGGTTTTATAATCTAGATATATGCTTAAAATGATAACCAATAGTAATCATGGAGCTAAATATCCAGTTAATAATATTTGTAGAACACATTTATGCACTTCATCAAAATAAAATAGTAAGAACAACATATATTTTCCATTAACTTTATAAGAAAATAATACATACACTAGTTTTTTATAATGTTACCATGGGGAAAAGAATTTTGAGTTTGCTCTTTTGACAAAGGAGTGATAAACATGCTCTCAAATTTTTCTAATGGTTGTACACTTAAAACCACCTTAGAAAGGGAGATAATATCTAAACACAATAGTTGATCCCAATTTTTTTTATAGAAGCTAGACATAGAGAAATTGAAAAACCAAAAACAACCTTGACAATAGATGAGAATCCCTTGATTCATACATTCTTCACCCTATTCAAATATGGGAATATGGGTTTCAATTTGAAAAATTGCAAAACAACCATTCAAAATCTACCAAGATGCTCCCAACTAGAAAATATTCCTTGTCACACCTAAAACACTAATCCATTTGTAATAAAAATCATTCCTCTACCTCTATAAATAATGATTAAGATTTTCAACAAATCCTTTTATTTTTTGACTAAACATTCACTTTTACATGATCTAGAAGGTGAAATTATTATGGTGGAGGATGAACAAACTTTGTCCTCATTTGTAACTATTTGAAGATGCCCTTGACCACTTTCTTACACAAATAAAACCTCCTAGAGAGTTGTCTTTTCTCTTACGCATGCCATGGAATAACCATGTCTTATAATGATGGCATGGGAATTCTCTAGATGTGGTAGAGATAGAAAATGATCTATGATAATTATTATAAACATGATTTGGAATGGCTTATAAACCCTCTTTTGAGCATCAAATTATTTCCCATCCATGAAAGAGCTATCAATTTTAACTCAAAAGCTAAATTTTATGACATATTGACATGTGGCATGCCACATCAGATCTAACTAGGCACTTATGGGGTTTAAAAGTGACTTGGCTACTTAATTAACTCAATCTCAACATGTGTAACTTTCCCATTCTCCTTGAGTTCTATTGAAATTTCCACCTTTAACTAGCACTATTGATCTCATTTGCTTAGATCAAATGTCTCTATTAATCCTTTAAACCTAGGATTGAACATTGACTAATGACCTTGTTTAACTTTGACTCACCTATAGGCCATGTGCTCTATAAGTTTTATATGCCTTTACAAAGGAATATTTAATGAGAATTATCTACCTATGTGGTGATGCCATGTCACTTACTTTAATCAATATTTTAAAAAGGTGACCATTTCCCTTTGACAATCTTTCTTTCATTTCTTACCATCTTATTATCCCTACACGGATCACCATAGATCATTGACCTAAATATCATGAGTAAACATTATTGATCAATGTTTACACATGGCATTTGAGATCATTCCATTTGGTATCACCATGGGATTCCTACATTCTACATAGTCATTATTTATTGGGATAGTTTCCTCTCATAATATGGTAGCTTCTCATTTGGCCTGAGTTCTTTAAAAATTCAACATTCCTCTCACACCATTAAATTTTGGCTTCATAGATCGACTCACTCCATTGGATATTCTTACTAAGTTCCCATGGTGGTGACACTTGTCACCACATTACTCATCCCATGGATTTATATAAATCTTGACCCATTTCTCACTGTCAATCAAAATATGTGTGCTTTATCATGTACCATTGATTAATTTGAACATGCTTGAGCTTTAACTATTCACTATGAGCTCAACACTTATCACTTATGCATTTATTTTGAGATATATTTAAAAGTCCACTTTAATCTCTTACCATTGATCCCATTTACTAGGATCAAGCATGGACCATCAATCTCCATCCACAAGGCTCAGTCCTTTACTCTACATTTTATTGGATCTATGGCAAGGTTCTCATGATGGTGACACTTTTCACCTTTATGCTCATCCTAGGGATTTATTAGAATATTAACCTTATACGTACCATTTATTGGGATTTGTATACTTTACCATATACCATCAATCGATGGGAATGTGTTTGAGATTTAAATCATGCCCTACAAGCTTCAAACTTGGCACATACACACTAATTGTGAGTCCCTCTAACTATTCAACATTGATCATGAACCATCAGATCATACTGCTCCATGTTAATGTGCACCATTCAATTACAATCTGCTAAGTAGGATGTGATTGGCTAAAAATTAACATGAAAAATAATCAAGTTAGAGATAAGGGAATAAATAACTTATTATAAAGTCTTAGTCTTGTGTTTTTGGGCATTAATAAATAGGATGAAAGATATAAGACTTTGAGCTATGTTTTTAACAAAGGGACCAAACATTAGCTAGACCATGTAAATAGATAAAAGGGACCAAGAGCTATGGGATATAAAAGGGACCAACTATGAAATTTGAGACTAAGGTTTGGTTGTGTTAACAAACACAACCAAACATTATCATAAAAAATTAAAGTAAGTCCATGGTATTTTTTTAAAAGTGTTCTCGTACAACTTTACTTCCACCAAATTTAAATTTAAGTCAAAGGGCCTAAGCTTGGGCAATTGGAATAAATATTTCAAGATGCCAAAATATGAATTCAACTTGGATTTTGATAGACTAAAGGCTATTAAATACCCAATTAAGATGACACTTAACCTCTGATGGACAATTCGAAATAATAATTAGGCTAAACAAATTAGGCATCTATGCATAACAAGGGCTCAATTGCTTCAATGTAATTTTGGGCAATAAAACTAGCTCTTGCCCAAGGATGTATGCCCACTATGAGTGTGAAAAGAACCCCAAAACATAAGACCAGGTGCCAATCCAATGGGCCAAGGAGTCAACACTTACCAATTTCATAATAAGTACCCATGAAGGTTTCACAAAATAAGGTAGACTAACAAAAATATATCAAGAGGATCTAAAAACGAACAAAAGACAAAAATAATGAAAGGAGACTATATAAATAAGGCTAAAAGAAAAGGGGCAATAAAGAGACAAAATAAAAATACTATAAACTATACAATTATATACATAGTTTCAGATGGACTCAATCTAAGAAGTGCTTCAGATTTCTACCATTGATTAGGAACTCTAATATTTCACCATCTATGTATCTCAAGAAAAAAGTATGTTCCCTAATCTAACAGTCAATGGAATAGGGATGTATCTATAAGGCATCAAATTTGACATGTTTGAATTTCCCTTCATGCATGTTGTCCTAAAGTATAATTAGATCATGTACTTGCAAGGTTCTTGGAGTAATCTTCCTAGCAAATATCTTCTTTAACTTTTCTTTGAACTTGAGGTGTCTTTCATTCACTTGTCTCTGAATTTCTTTAAGATTAATAATTTTGTTCATCCTAATTTCATATTGGTTGGTCTACTCATCATCTTATACTTATTTCATGAGCTAATAGGTTGGCAACTGCAAATTCATAGGAAAAATTGCTTGAGCACCATAGATAAGCTCAAAAGGGATTTTTATTGTAGCTCTCTTGGGTGTGATCCTATCAACCCAAAAAGCAAGCTTCAGGTGTTCACCCCACTTATTCTTGTTTGATTCTCTTGTTCATCTAATGATTTTAAGTAAGTTCAAGTTACTAGATTCTACTTGCCCATTTACCTAAGGGTTTTAATTATAAATATAGGTCAATTCAATCCCATACTCTTTGCACAATGCCACTAAAGGTCTAGCTTTGAAACTCATGGCATTATTAGTAATAACATTGAAAGACACACCAAATATACAAATAATCTCATTTATAAAATATAAATAGACACTTGGTGTGTAACTTTCTTTTTAGGGACCACCTCAACCCATTTTGTGATGAAGTCAGTTACAACTAGTATCCATCTATGTCTAGTGCTTGACAAATCAAAAATTTCTCTAATGAAATACATTCCCCATTATCTAAATGGGCCTTCAATCATCATAAGCTACAAGGTAAGAGAACCAAAATCTTTCATCCGCTTAGAAAAGTACTGACACTTCTTGCACTTTCTGACTTTTTGAGCAACATCTTTGAAAAATGATATCCACCAATATCTAGATCTAAGAAATTCATGAGTTGTGAATTTAGGTGCAAAATTGCCACCACATACTCCATTATGGAAGTCTTCGATTAGGTTATCAATTTTTTCTTCTAGCACCATCTTAGGAGAACCCCATATGGATTCTTTCATGTAATTCTATTTTCAGTGAAGAGGTATTTTTGGGAAACAAGATTAAGAGTTCTTTGATTTTTATTCAAGTTAGGGGGATAATTTAGATGTTTCAATTAATAGACAATGCCTTTTACCATGGAGACATGTTAAATTAACTCAAGGAGTCATCAACATTGAAAATAACAGTGTTTACCTCAATAGCTTGTGAATTGGTCACAACCATGAGGTCGGCTAGACACATCCTTCACACTAACTTGGTGGTCTAAATATCCATGTCATAATCTTGCAACTTGTTAACCCACCCACATCTCTTACTAAAGACATCAATTTAAGTCAATATGTCCTTTACCATGGTATGAATAATATAAGCAATAATGTTTGAACTTATAATATAAGCCCTGATTGGCTTGGTAGCATTCAAAAGAGTGAAGGCTTGTTGTTCCATAATGGTGCAATTTAGTTCAGCATCTTCAATAGATTTTCTAAATAAATCTATAAGCTAATCATGACCATCTTCATTCTTTTTCAACATGACAACATTAATAATTTTATATGATGGAAAAGAGAATATCTTGAATGGCTTATCATACTTAAGACTAGAGAAAATAGGGATAGACTTTAAATCTCCCTTGATGTCACTCAATCCCTGGACAACCTTCTCTTCCAACTTGAAGGTATGATCCTTTTTTAGCATGGTAGTAATAGGCAATGTAATCTCTACAAATTTGGACACAAAACTCCTTATGAAATTAATTTGTCCAAAAAAAATTGAATTCCCTTCTTGGACTATGGGATAGGCAATTTGTCAATGGCTTCTACCCTATTGGGATCAATCATGACACCATATTTATACAATATATGTCCTAATAACTTGGTCTTTTGTAATTTTAAGTGACATTGATTATGATTAAGTGAAATGACAAACTCCCTACATCTGATCAATACTTTCTTGAGATGATCCAAATGTTCTTAACTAGTCTTGGAGTACACAGTAATGTCATCCTAATACACAACTATAAACTTGTTAATCACCCCTACAAAATTAATGTCCATAGCTCATTAAAATGTTGCACTAGAATTAATTAACCTAAAAGGCAACCTCATATATACATGCATGCCCTAAGGTGTTGTAAATGCAGTCCTGGGTCTCTCAAATTCCTTCACTACAACATGTTTATATATCGAGAAACTATCTAATGTGAATAACATATTTCATCCTTTAACATTTTGTAATAGGTTTTCCATATTGGGTAGGGGATAATTATCTTTTAAGTAAGCTTTTTAAAAAAAATTAAATCCGCACATAAAAGGATGTCACCATTTTTCTTTCTCATAGTGACTAAATTTTCAACCCATGATGAATACCTGATGGGCTAAATGATACCACCATCCCTTACCTTCTTTAACTTATCTCGCATCCTAGTGTCCAAGATGGGGTTAATAGGTCTCTATTTATACCTAAAGGCTTACTATCAGGCTACAATGGGATGACATTTGAAATAAATCTTCCCTATATGCTTTCAACTCTGAATAAGACCATGTTAAACAATCCTAGTAATTTTAAGCAGTTGCATGTAAGCTCAGTTCTCAACTTCACCTAGGTAAGTACCTAGCCAAAGCTTTCTTGGATTCTCATGAGACCCCAAATTACACTCAATCGTGTCTTTTGAAATAAATGAGTCTTGAGTCTTGATTATATCTATTCCATCAAAAGATTATTCTAAACTTACCAATCCTCTAGGGAGCACGTTTGTCTTTAGCAGAATTATGTCCTTACTAAACAAGGTTTCATTTCTATCACAAACCTAAACCATATATTCAAAGTGTATGAACTGATCATGGAACTCAACATCACAATTCAAAAACCTCTTAATTTGTTCATCATCGTCAAACACCTACCAGTGATGAACATCATTCTAGATTGAATGGCTAACAAGCACCTCCACTTGATACTAGCAATGAGGGCTTGTATTTGCAACGTCAAATTAAGCATGTAACCCTACAAATATGTTACCTTCTTGGTTGAAACTTATATCATGATAACAAAGACTAAATGAATCAAATAATTCAAATAAATACCAAACAACACTATGATATTGTTTCAACATTTCATTTTTGGTGGTGAAAGCATTACAGATTTGTTTTACCAATAGCTCAAAATCACCCTTGACAATAAAAAATTTAATCCCATATTCATAGGCAATCTGTAGACCAAGTAAAAGTGCCTCATACTTAGCAATATTGTTATTGCACTCAAAGGATAACTTAAAATAAAACGTGGAACACTTAACATTAGGGGCGTAGAATACAACTCCAATTCCATTTCTAAGATTGGAATAAGCCCCACCAAAATACATATTCTAAACTACACCTTTGTTTTCAGCTTCAACATCAAGAGTAACAGGTTGTTCACTATTGTCAACATTCCTAATGAAGATCCCAAGTCTAATATCTATGTACAATAGCTCATTTTGATCATGTTTTAGCTCTTCAATTAGATGTAACATCTTTCAATCTCTATAAATTTTGAGCATTTTACCCTCCAATACAATGGTGGCATAGGAAGCATCCATTTTCACACTTCTACCCATGTTAACAGTCCATTTATGTGATAGAAACATCCCCCACTTAGGTTGGTAGTCCACAACTACCACATCCATATTCAAATACTTACCTAGATGCACTACTAACTGCACTACCAATCCCTTGACTTATCCAACAACTAGAACTTCTCATGAGTCGATGGAATAACACTTGTTAAAGGTTGATGTAATCTTAACTCTGAGTTTATTTATGACACCTAGGGGAATTACATTACAATAAGATCTAGAATCAAACATACAATTATGGAGAACAAGACCATTGATCAATAGGGTTATATAGAATAGATCCACATTCAGCTGACTCTTTACTAATGTAGTCCCCAAATAGACCTTCAAGGCATATTCAACAACCTCTATAGATTATTAATCACTTTTTGAGGTTTTTTTGGGCTAAATCAATTTCATTTCAATCTCACTTCTCACCAAATTCTAAGTATTCAAAATCCCTCTTCCTATACTCAGGTATTCTTAATGATTCAACAAGTGGCACTGTGATTTTTAGTTGGCTCAACACTTGTGCCATATGACATATGTTATTCTAAGTAAGGGGGGGTATTTTTGGAAGGGTAACACCACCTTTATTTAAAATACAATCAATTAAGGTCTAAAGTCAAATAGACTAGGGTATATTTTCATGCTTAACAATAGTCTTCAAAGGCAGATTTTTTTTAGCACCATTCACAACCTTATGAATACTAGATAGTAAGCTTACGCCATTTTTAGCAGAAGATCCTCTAGGCTTAGAAATTTGGAATGTGGGTTCTGGTTTGATAGCATTAGGGACTACTACAAATTTATTAGATTCCTTTGTTGCACCCCATAACTTTACATTTGTAAGGGTAATGTCTTTAGGATCAAGAACTAGTTGCCTAATTTTCAAGTAATATTCTTTCTCTTGGACAATTGATGCATTAATTAGCAGCTACCTATCCTCAACTGATAGAAATTTTCCATCATATTTTTTAATCATCATTGATCCTAAAAAATTAAAATCATGAGTAGGTAATTCATACATTTGTGCCATATTAACCTCACAAGCAAATTTGTAAGTCGGGATACATAACTTTTGTATCGCACTCAAAAATTGATCAATAATATTATCACTCATCAATTCTATGGAGCTATATATCTTGCATCAAGGACTTTGACAATTAAACATCATAATCTCATCACCAAATGATGTAGACTTAGGTTAATTTAAATCTTCATCAATCGATTCAGATGTATCACATAGAGGATGTGGAAGGAATCATTTGTCACACCAATAAACATCAATTTCATAATCTACCACATTTGCTTTGGCATCTAATATATTAGGAACTTCTTTTATATCCCCTCTATTATGATGCCTATCTACTATTTCATCATGTACATGCCTATTCCCTCTATCATTGTCTCAATTATGAAAAGTAGGCCATTTTTATGCTTGATTCAGATTTGAATCCTTCTCATGACTGTTAGACACATGAGGAACCCCCTTCTTATCCCTGTCAAGCTTGTATGCCATCTCTTTGATAATGGAGTCTAGAGTCTTAACCATTTCCTCAAGATTGACATTCTTAGTAGACTATGTTTTTTTAGCATTGAACAACTTCCCATCATCCCACTTGTTTATGGTCTTTCCCATAACCTTTATGTTTTTCTCAATTTGGATGGCCATATTGAATTCCAACTATAGGTTTTTGAGAGCGTTATCTCATAATTAGTATGCAAAGTTGTTATCAAAGTCAACATAATATTTTAACAAGAAAATTATATCAGTAGGCCTTATGCTCTTGGGTAGTTGATCATAGCTTTGTTGAACCATATATTGAAGTATGTCATGCACTTATTAGGGTCCTTATTGATTTTTTAAAACTCAACAAAAAAATCCTTGAATCAACTATTTCACCATACTGAATTCTAAATTAATTCTTCATTTCTTCACATGAATTAGTGCATCCATGGGGAAGAGAATTGAACCATTCATGAGCATCCTCCTATATCATGTGCACAAAAAACTTAATGCATACATCCTCATGATCAACCTCATAATATTCAATAATATTGTTAAAATCCCTCAAGTGTTGATCACCATTCACTACATTATTCCCTTGAAACTTTTGAAGGCATTTCCTTACATCATTTGGGACTTCATTAGGATAACCTTTCATGTCATCAAAATTTATAGGCCTAAATCTAGGAAATAAAAATTTAAGATGTTCATTATCATCTAGGTCCCCATGCCTCATGATTGCTTCAATTAAAAGTTCAATAATAGCTGGCAAAGGGATGTGAGGGGGTGAATGAGGGGACTTGTAGGATAAAAATTTGGAGGTGATTCAATTGATTGAAAAGGAGTTGGATAATAGATAAGACTATAAATTTTAGAATTATTAGAAGAGCTATCAATGTCCTCAATAATGATAAGTTCAACAAAAAATTTAATATTATTACAATCTTGATAGTTAGGACACTCTTTACCAGCTAAACCTTGCCCTTCAATAGGCCTCTAAACCTATTTCCCTCTTCTTTGATGAATAGTTAGGGGTAAGACAAGTTGTTTTGATGGGTCACCTTTGAAGGATGATCTCAATCCTTCGAGACTTGTAAGCAAGAAAACACTTAAAGCTAAAAATTAAGATATTGAAAAAAGGCACCAATATTCCTTGAAACTAGATAATAAAGTTGGATTTGCCACTAGAATTAGAATTATAGAATATAATGATTAACACATTGATTGTGATACATGCTTTAAACATTATAAATTTAATGATGAGATAAAAGGTAAAGACATTAAATTTTTTAGAATATGTTCAAAAATGGAGAACTTAAAACCTCTTAATACCTGGCACATCTACAATGGAGTGATGTAGTGTTGATTACAAAGATAGTCCAAATGCAGAAAATAATATCAAACAATGTCCTAACATGAAGTAATTAAATTATCTGTAAGAGTCCTAAAAAACATAATTAACCAAGACTTAAACTTACTCCTTGCCAATGACACCAAAAATGGTGTTGGTTCTTAGTTTTACACCTCATACACACAGCCTTTCACACTTGAATAAAATAGTAAATAAAGATGAAAAACCCTCTAGTATGTCATTGTATATAGTGAAGGGTTTGACATCTAGGATGGAATGGATGCAATAAATTACTAAGAGGCACTGATAAAGGGTATGGTCAACTCCTTGCTACTCTGGCTCTACCTGAACCAATGTGAGAGGACCTATGGGGTATCTTTCTCACATGGAAATATTATGCATTTTAACCTCCATGGGGATTATTGGCACAAGGGAACACAAATGTGACCAGGACACAACCAAACTTAGTTAATCCACTCAAGAATGGTTGATACATAGAATGGACAAATGCTCTAGATCACATACAAGCTACTAAAGATAGATGGGTATATGATTGTAATCTTCACTCTATAAATCTTCAGTAAGAGGGGTCAAATGGAAAACTATATCACTATGCCTCAAAGCACAAGATGGAAACACATGTTATATAGGAAAGATTTTATGGATTTCCAAGTAAAATAACACTTATAGTATCCAAAGGGTGTATTATTTATAGGGTAGGACAATTAGATAATTGTAAGAGAGGATGCAGTGTGCTAGTAGTTTTCAAACAATAGGGCATCTTGCAACATTCATGACATTATTCTTTCCAAAGATGCAAAAAAAAATCAAATGTAAGCTAGTGGGAACTACCAGGAGTAATTCTCAATCATTGGTGTTATTAAAATGCAAATACTTAAATTATTCTAAAACCCTATGAACATACATTAAAACTATAATCTCACATACTCATTCCTAGTGAATCCATAAAACTATGGTTCCCTAACAAGTTATTCAATAACATATTCTAAAATAATGCAAAAAGGGTATTATAATTTAGATCTATGATTCAAATGACAACCAATAGTAAGCATGGAGATAAATATCTAGTCAACAATATTTTCAAAAGACATTGTTGCACTTCATCAAAAGCAAATAATACGAACCCCAAATATTTTCCTTTTACTTTGCAATAAAAAATGACATACATCAATTTTTCAAAACGTTACCATAGGGACAAGCATGGTGAGTTTGATATTTTGACAAAGGATACATAAACATGCTCTCAAAGCTTGCTAATGGCTATACACTTGCAACCACCTTAGGAAGGGAGACAAGATCTACATGAAATAATTGATCCCAATTTTTTTTTGAAAACCTAGACTTAGATAAAATAAATAACCAAAAATAACCTTGATAATAGAGGAGAATCCATCAATTTACACATTATGCACCCTGCTCAAATCTAGGATCGTGGGTTGTAATTTGAAAAAATGTAAAATAGCACTTCAAAATCTACCAAGATAATCCCAACTAAAAATATTCCTTGTCACTCTGTAAATATTCATCCATTTTCAAGAAAAATCATTTCTCCAACTACCTCTACAAATAATTATGAATATGTGCAACAAAAAATTTGATTTCTTAACTAGATATGCTATTTTACATGATCTATAAGGTGAAATTCTTGTGGTGTAGATCAAACAAACTTTGTCCTCATGTGCAACTATTTGAATATGCCCTTGACTACTTGATCTCATAGATGTAACTTCCAAGATAGGTATATTTATTCTTATGCACACCATGGAATAACCTACTCTTGTAATGATGTCAAGAGAATGCTCTAGTTGTGGTAGAGACAAAAAATGATTCATGGTCATTATTGGAAACATGCTATGGAATGACCTATAGACCCTTTTTCTAATTTAAATCCTTGTTCATCCATGAAGGAGTAGTGAATTTTTACTCATAAGCTAATATTTTTCACATATTTACACATGGCATGCCACATTAGATCCAACTAAGCACTTATGGAGCTTAAAAGTGACTAGGTTACTTAATTGGCTCAATATAGACACACACCACTTTCATATTTGCCTTGAGTTACATTTAAATGTCCACCTTTAACTAACACTATTGATCTCAATTGATTGGATCAAACAAGATCCTTTGATCCTTTATTTCGAGGATCAAATGCTAACCTATGATCTTGTTCAACTGTGAATCACGTATAGGTCACATGTTCTATAAGTTGCATATGCCTTTATAAAGGAATATTTAATGTGAGTTATCTACCTATGTGGCAATGCCCTGTCACTTATGTTCATAAATATTTTTAAAAGGCGAGTGTTTCCCTTTGATAATCATTCTTTCATCTCACACCATCTGATTAACCATACATGGATTACTACATATTGTTGATCTAGATCCAGCTACTCAAATGTTATTGGCCGATGTTTACACCTCACATCCATTGGGACTATTTTTCACATCATGTAACTTTGGGTATTTACTTAAAGGTAAATAGTGATAGGTTAGCTAATTATTAATTGGTTAATAAAAATATTTTTATATAAATGATATTACAATATTAGATATAATATTATAGTTGTTGAGATATATTGTTAATAAGTAATAACAACATATCTATATAGGAGTGTGCTTAATTTGAGAGATTTTAGGTGAGAGAAATTAGTGGATAAATTATAGGAATAATATTCTTATATATTTGTGTAAAGTCCTAAATGATTATTAGGAAATGATATAGCAAATTATTATCATGTGACTACATTTTCATCTATGCACTATTGATTTTTGTGTTCGGCTTTTTGAATTCATAATCATGGTATTGGAACCTTACTAGTTATGTGCTTGTTATGGATAGTATGAGGGTAATAGGGGCAATGCCATAGTTTATAATCTTTCCCCAAATCTATGTTTTTTCCATGTGTTATTATAAGGTACTCTAAGTAAAAGGCATCAATGTTTTGGTTTCTATTTTGAGCACTGCAAATATGAGCATTATTAAAACCATCACTACCAAGATCTGTGCACCAATTTTTTTTATCAGTCCTCATGTTGTGAGCCTTTTAGAACAATCTTACACCTAGTATTGTCTCACTTTAAATCTTATACATATTTGTACCTATGTATTCTAAAGCAATCAATTAATATTATCATTTTTTATAGATCTACCATTCTGATCTATAAATTTTGAAACATGCTTTGTATAACACCAACATATAAAAATCTACATGAAATAATTTATCTATAAAATATGTCTTGAGATCTTCTAGTATTCATACTGTTCAAATGTTTTACATTGTGTATAGTATTTAACATGTTATGATTGACTCATAAATAAATATATGCATATCTATCAATTCATCTAGCTAATATTGAAGAGGATCACAAAAATACATCATCTAGATTCATGTGAGCAAAATCATTGAATCTATTATCATTTTTAATACTCTAATCAAGACTATGTACAGTCATGTGACATTTCAATGCGAGTGACATAGAATCAAAGGTCATTTATTAATGTTTGATCATGGTTTCCTTCAATCTCACCATGGAATCCTTTTGATAGTTGTAGCAACTTCCTCATGCATTCTCAACCTCCACCGATAAGCTTACATTAGATTTGTTATTCAAAGGTTTAGTATGCGGTTTCAACAACATGACTTCCATTGGTGATGAACCATCTATTTTGACCAAGAATATTATAAATATATATTTCAACATATCAATATTTCAATCTTATAGTTTATGTTCTATTATAATTATCTTTGTAAAAAGTCAATGTGTCATGTCATTATAATATGTTATAAATATTCTTGTAGTTTTTATTATTATATTCTTTTACATAGTTGTCTTGAGTCATTAGTATGGTTATTTAGTTTATAAATTTGAAGTCTTTTAATAATTGGAAAATATTATATAGCTTTATCTATACTTTAATTGAGTATTCAAGTTTTGGACAAAGAGTAAAGTCTATGTGTTCATTTTCATATGTCATCAACAGTATCATGAAGTCATTTTCTCAAAAGTCATATTGTATAAGTGAGTCATTTTTTTAGTATGTCATATTTATGAAAGAGTCAAATAAATGGATTCATTTTCACTTATATGCAATGTCTACATTATAGGGGGATTTCCCTCAAAAAAATAATGTGCCTGAGCTACATCAACATACTAGCTAAGTGAGTAGTGACATATTAAAGGTTGGAGGATACATGGATTATGGAGGTCTTTTAGCAACATCTCATTAGTTGCCATTGATTGGGATGCACCAATGATATGGTGACATTTTGTGTGGTGTGTTTTTTTAGTTCTGTTGATTTTAGTTTTTATGTTAGTGTGGTAGTGACATTTTTTTATCATGTGTGAAAAATAAGAACAGTTGTACCTATTAACTTGTGAATGGTATTCCAATCTAATCCATTCTTATATATTTACATTGGAGAATATTGATAAAAAAATAATTGTAACAATAATGATGAAAGGTTAGTGGTAAACTTGTGAAAACTATTTTTTAAGGTTAGTGGTGAACTTGAGAAAACTAGTTTATAAGGTTAGTGGTGAACCTGAAAAAACTATTTTGTAAGGTTATTGGTGAACCTGTGAAAACCATTTTATAAGGTTATTGGTGAACCTATAAAACCAATTGTAGATTAGTGCAAATGTTGGATGGCACATGTATGTAGAGAATATCATGAGCACATGGAGGTGGCACACTACAATAAAAAAAGGAGATATATTGTACCATGTACAAACAATGGGGGTGGTTGTTGGGATTAGTTTCCACATTATGTAACTTTGGGTATTTAAAAAGAGGTAAATAGTAATAGGTTAGTTAATTAATAATTGGTTAATTTGAATATTGTTATATAAAAAATATTATGATATTAGATAGAATATTATAGTTGTTGAGATATATTGTTAATAAGTTATAACTATATATATATATATATATATAGGAGTGTCCTTAATATTCTTATATATTTACGTAAAGTCATGAATGATTGCTAGGAAATTATATAGTATATTATTAATGTATGATTAAAATTTCATCTGTGCACTATTAATTATTGTGTTTAGCTCTTTTAATTCACATCAACAACTGAGATCATGGCATTTGGTATGCATATAGGCTTTCTACACTCTAAAAAGTTAGTCTTTGTTAGGATAGTTCCCTCTTAAGACATCACAGCTTCTCATCTAGCATCTATTTTTTAAAAAGTCAACTTTCTTCTCACACCGTCAAATCTTAGCTGCATGTATCGACTCACTCCATTGGATCTTCTTACTAAGTTTATAAGATGGTGACACTTCTCACCACCTCACTCATCTCAAGACTTAATTGAAATTTTGACCCATTTCTCACTATCGATCATAATCTATATGGTCTACCATGTACCATTGATTGATGAGAACATGCTTGAGCTTTAATTGTGCACCATAAGCTTGACACTTGTCACTTATGCATTTTTTTTGAGATCTATTGAAAATTATACTTTAATATTATATTTTTGATCCCATTTGCATGGATTAAGTGTAAACCATTAATCGCCATCCATAGGGCTTAGTCCCTTACTTTGCATTCTATTGGATCTCTGATAGGGTTCTTGTGATAGTGACACTTTTCATCTTCACACTCATCTTGAGGCTTTGTTGAAACATTAACCTTTTACAGACTATTGATCAATATATCTACACTTTATAGAACACCATCAATCAATGAGAACATGTTTGAGCTTTAAATCATTCCTTAGGATATTACCACTTGGCATATCCACACTCGTCCTAATTCCCATTGACTATTTAACATTGATCATGCACTATTATATCATCTTGATCCATGTTAGTGTATACCGTTTGATTATGTTATTCTAGGTTGGACATGATTGGCTCAAAATTAACATGAAAAACAATCAAGTCAGAGCTTAGGGAATAAATAAATTATTATAAAGTCTTAGCCTTAGGTTTTGGGGCATTAATAAATATGATGGAATATTTAAGACTCTAATCTAAGTTTGTAACAAAGGAACCAAACATTAGCTAGACCATGTAAATAGATAAAAGGGACTAAGAGCTATGAGCTATAAAAGGGACCAAATCTAAATTTTTTAGACTAAGGTTTGGTCATGTCAACAAACATGACCAAGTATTCTTATAAAAAAATAAACTAAGTCCATGGATTTTGTTTAAAGCGTTCCTATGCAAATTTTCTCCTACCAATTTTAAATTTAAATCAAAAGGCCTAAGTTAGGGTAATTAGAACAAGGGTTTCAAGATTCTCAAATATGAATTTGATCCAGTTAATAACACACTTGACCTTTTATGAACACTTAAATACAAGAAGTGCGCTATAAAAATTAGGCATCTATGGTTAATAAGGGCTTAATTTCTTTAGTGCAGTTTTGGACACTAACAGTTTGTAGATACTATAATCTATTTGGATGCATGTTATAATCTTATACATTTTTGACAAAATAATAGCATAGTTTGGAGGATAAAAACATCCAACATTCATGGATTTTTGAATACCTCTTCAACCCTAGACATTATTCAATCATGATATTATGCATGAGATAGGATGAAGCGTTTGATATCATTAAAACATGTCTTGATGAACCATCTAAGGGTAATGTTACAACAAAGAGGAAAACATGCATAATCCTTACCAATGGTCATTATTATCTTACTCTTCATAGTGAGTTTATTATATATAATCACCAATGTGATATATTATAATGTATGGGGAAACACACATGTTCATTTGAGATTTCATTTTAGCCATAGTTAGCCTTAGAACCATTAGTAAAATTGGGGCCTGGTTACATTTTCCTAATAAACCTATATTTCCAAAGCAAGGAATATATATTAGTTTGTATACACGACCTCACAAAATGGGTAAAATTTATATATTTTAATCATACATGAGATGCAACATAATTTATTTATGAGGAAATCAACACAAGATATAGATTTCCATGAAATATAGTCTGAAATCATGGTCCAAAGTTAATTTCTAATTTAATTGTAACCCTTGTATAAGAGAATAAATTTAAGCTACTAAGTCCACTCCCTAACATCCACAATCTAGTGGATAAGTAGAGCACACTAATATTAATTTGGATAACATCCTTACAAAAATAGTATGTATGCACAACCATTACGGGTAGAATGTATAATAAATGTTACATGGGATTATATAACCACATGGAAGAGAACCACAAAATTCACAACCTATGATGTTGTTTATGGTAAGAAGGTTTTTCTTTGTATAATGTTTAAAATCAAGACTCTAAGGATACCCTAGAACTTGGCATGGATTTGAAAGAAACACAAAAATAAAGGGTCATGCAAGTTAACTCTCTTAATGAGATGACAGTATATTCTCTCCATCAAATAAAAATAATTTCACTTCAAAGGATGAAATGACATGATTATGGTTTTATCTTTAAATACAAGGACCATGAAGACAAACCAAAGACTAGATGGTTAGGCCCTTATGAAATATAAAAGGTGTTTGATAATAGATAAATTAATATATGAATAATTTATCTATTCATATTATATTTTATGGTCAATTGTACATGGCACCTCTCTCTAAATAAGAGTTTACTCAAAAGAAAATCACTAAAGACCATCCTTGTATAGACATGGGAATTAATTGTATACTAGATAAGCATGTTGAACAACCTCTTGGATCATAATTGAAACTTTATTAAGTTTAGATAAGATATTTAGATACATTTTTCCAAGGTAAGTGCATGACATATGGTAGTTTTTTTCTAAAAATTACATTATTGGCTAGAGAAAACTTCTTAAAAGGGTATGAGTGGAAAACCAACTTGTTTCACACTCATGATTAAATGTTTATATAAAAAATAAAAATATAAAAAATAAAATAAAATAACTATAAAAATACCAAGGTGGAAAATCATCTTTGTGACCACCTAGGTAGAAAACAATCAATAACAAGTCATCTGATATAAGTGACTACTAACTCCTATTTTTTACTAGTACACCTTTAGTTGATCAAGGTAAGATTAAAATCTAAAACATATAAACATTTAGGTAAGAACATAAAATTATAATATCTAAACCTATAGGTAAACATCTACCCTTGTGACTTATACACTTGTAGCCTCTACTATTGTTGAGAGCATACATTCAAATTCTTGTAAATAACTATGTTTAGACATGCAACATCTACGGCCATACTCTAAATGTTGGATATTCATATCCACAATAAATCTAATATTTCTCATATTATATTATTTAAAAGGTGAGGTGAATGAATTTTCTATATTTTTCTAAGTATTTTTAAATATGTGTAAATATTGATGTCCCTAAAATACACTTGTAACCAGTACTACCTACGTGCTTAATGTAAAGTTGTCATCTCTAGTAATAACTTGAATCCTTCAACCTGTATTTACTCATTTTTTGACTAAAATAGGTTTTAATTAGGAAAATTATGTCATTTTAATATTATCTTAGCATATAAGGATACATCAACTCAATGAATGAGAAGTTAACTTCAAACTAAACATTCCAAAAAAATTCTTCACAGTATTGGTGTAACAACACAACCTATATTTAGTAATTTCAAGAAAAATTCACCAATATAATTTTTTCCATAATCTCCAAACTATAATAAATTTCTAAATTTCATCCAAATTATGGATCCTAACAGAGGATATCTAGTGAAGTATCATTATCCATTTACAACTAAGAATATTATTGGTCATACCAATGTGATGAACCATGTACTTATGTTAGGAATTAAAAACAATATGTAATTTATTTATTTATTTATTTTACTATCTATATTGTTAATTATTATTACGTGACTATTTTTGGGTAATCCTTTGAAAATCCTCTTTATCCTTGTTCCTTTTATTTTCTCCAACATCATGCCAATGACTTTCCATCATCCAATGTTATGTTACCCTGTCATCACTTTTTCCTTGAATTAATTTTTTATATACCTCATTGGATGTATGTACCCTATTTTACCATCAATATAACTTTAATACAAATAAATCCTTTGGGTTTGGGGGGATACTCAATGATATTTTGCACATGTACTCTCTAAGGACATACTATGCATGAAAAACATTAACCAACGTAGGACACATGTTCTAAATGACACAATTGTAGTAATGTAAGGATGAAAATCCATTATAAAATCATAATCATCCCTTTCAAAAATGACATTTTGATGCTTAATAAAATATTGTGTTATTTTTGAACAAATAGGAAGCTACAATAGTGACATTATCAATCGAGTGAATAACATAGGTAAAATGGGAGGATATATATAGTCCATGAAACCTACATACAATATAGTATTGTGTAATAAAATAAGGGTAATGAACATTTTTTAATATTAAGGTTGTATGATATATGTGAAGAGACCAATAGGGTATGATTTGATTATAGTGAGAATTTCCACCGAAACCTAATAGAGTTATAGATAACATATAAAATGACTAAATGTATTCATAATAAAATAATTGATATATGAATAAACTTATCTACCTATTACATAATAATAATGGATAGAAGGACATGTTGTTGTATATTCAAGGGAAAGGTTATAAGACCAAGATACAGATTATACTTTGACACTAAAGGTATAATAGGTTTTCTCTGACTAAACTTTCGTAACATTTGGCCATATTTTCATTCAAATAATTCATAATTAAAAGTAGTTTATTATTCCTATATACCACTTTATTATATTATTTGATTCATATTTGACATGGACATATCATAAAAATTCCCAATTAATTTCCAAATCTTTTAACAAGAATAATCAATTGTTTAATTTATAATTCAGAAAAGGAAGCCTTCAATAATTACCCACCATTTATTAATCACTTTAATTGTGAAATGAGATTTATACTTCACTAGACCTCATATTAATTGGGAAATATTTTTGGGAATGGATCATCTTTGAGATTAGATTTTTTCTCATCCTTGAACACATACAATAACCCTAGCTTTAACATATCTTTCACCTAACAAAAATGAAAATATTTTTGAAACATCATCTAATAAACCAACTATATATCCTATAGTTTTAGATTCAAGTGAATTATAACATTAAAATATTCCTCCAAATCCATTACAATTTATATTTCCTCAAAAGAGAACATTTCTAAAGAAGTTCTAGTTTAGATGAAAAGAAGATAACATTGAGAAAGACAGTAGAGAAAGTTTTAATTCTAAATAATAAATGGAAGAAGAGGAGGAAAAGGAATATATGGAGGAAAAGGAGGTAGATGAAGAATTTATATAACAATGGGTAGAGGAAGAACTGGAATAAGATTCTATTTGTAATGAATAAATATAAGAAAAAAATGTAAGAACTTGTTGCTAGTGAAGAAGAGACATAAAAAGAAAACAATAATTTTAGGAAAAATGTAACGGAAAATTGCTATGAATCAAGGGAAGATGAGATAACCATTTCTAGCATTGACTCTTTATTTTTTAAGGTTTATGGTATGTCTATGATAATGTGTCAATGTTGACCTCCCCTAGAGTTTATTCTTTATACCTTCAATAATAATGAATTCAATTGCATACTATTTGATTAATTTCATTATAAAGAGATTGTATAAGATTTTTATTTGTATTTAATGAATATCTCAATGGTAGATAGAAACAAAAGATCTTTATCTATAAATTATACTAGTATGAGTTGGTCATAACTAGTAATAAAAAATGGAACCCCAATTTCTTGGTGGGATGTGTAGATCTTAGGTATTATTGTTATTATCTTAAGAATGAGGTAAAAAGAGAATAATAAATGGAGGGATATAATGGATCAGACATCTCTGGCCCACCAAATCTCAGATCATAATGTATTTCTATTTAAATCTAGTAGATAATGGGATAGTAGTATTTATCACCCCAGTTTTTATGATGTTGTTTAGTATTCTAGGAAATAAGTTATTAACCATATCATTTCTATTTCTAAAAATATTTTTAAATAATCTATTATTTTTTGTAGAGTGAGATTAGGAGAATTAACATCACATTTGTAGAAAAGAGAAACATAATGCTCATATCTTCATATCTTAAAATGGAAGACTTATCATATTTATAAATTATTTAAAGTTCATTTGATTAGATGCATAGGAAAAAAATTATGATTTGAATATTTTTTGTATCCTATCTAGTTTTGGCCTAGAATAACATAAATCAATGAAAAAGAGAAATATATATTATTATAATTCATGTAAATTCCATAAAAAATAATAAGGGATAAAACCCTTATGACATTAGAACCATGTGTGGCCATTTCATGTCTACTTATTCTTATATTGGTCTGTCATTATCCAAAAAATTTCATAGGATATGTGTAAAGTTTAAGTTGGCTGGTGTGATGAGCCCTATACATGATGTCATTTGATATCTAAATATTTCTTAAAATTTTCTTTTTTGCTATATTTTTTA